>OZ018391.1:1054333-1654333 GCA_963969525.1 Ontholestes murinus
GAATCCTTAAATTTTTATTATATAATTTCAATAAAACCCTCGCTTATATTTTACAGGTTGGAGGGTGGGATAGTGGCCACCCACCCACCCTACATATATGTAGTAACTTCTACTGCAACACTGTTTATGATTTTTAAGTTATTCTCAAATTTTTGATTGATTTTTTATTTTACCACAAACAAGTGTTTGTAATGAGTATTAAAAATATATGTAGGGTGGGTGGGTGGCCTCTATCCTACCCTCCAACCTGTAAAACATATAACAAGGTTGGCCTATATATTTAATGGATCAGAAATTGTGGTGCTTGGATTACTTAAACTAAATCATCAACTTGTTACAATTTATTTTTCATCAGAAGATTGTATATATTTTAAAAATTGGAGGGTAGGGTAGAGATCCAGATGCAGAACTTTTGTAGTGAATAAAGTAAGCAAGTGTTTTTTATATATAAGGAAATTTATGTAGAATGGGTGGGTATCCTATAATTCATTTGCAACCATACATTATAAATAATAGAAAAAATTGATGAATTGAAAGAATGTAATTCTTGGGTTTTCACGGAATTCTTAATTTGCAATTATATATTTTCAATAAAACCCTCGCTTATATTTTACAGGTTGGAGGGTGGGATAGTGGCCACCCACCCACCCTACATATATCCAGTAAATTCAACTGTAACACTGTTTATGATTTTGAAGTTATACTCAAATTTTTGATTGATGTTTTATTTTACCACAAACGAGTGTTTGTAACGTGTATAAAAAATATATGTAGGGTGGGTGGGTGGCATCTATCCCACCCTCCAACCTGTAAAACATATAACAAGTTTGACCTATATATTTATTGGATCAGAAATTGTGGTGCATAGATTTTTTTAAATAAATCATCAACATGATACAACTTACTTTACACCAAAAAACCTTGTGTATCTTTTATAGATTGGAGGGTGGGATAGAGGCCACCCACTCACCCTACATATATATGTTTACTTTAACTAAATAGTTGTTTATGATTTTTAAAATTTTAATTCTAGACTTTATAGCTTATTTAGCGAATAAAAAGCAAGTGTTTCTATTTTATTTAAAGAAATTTATGTATAATGGGTGGGCATCCTATAATTCATTTCCAACCATACATAATAAATAAGAGACAAAATTTGATAAATTAAAAGAATATAATTATTGGATTTTTCACTGAATTCTAAACTTGTTATTTTTTATTTTCAATAAAACCCTTACCTATATTTTACAGGTTGGAGGGTAGGATAGTGGCCACCCACCCACCCTACATATATTTAATAACTTTAACTGCAACACTGTTTATGATTTTGAAGTTATACTCAAATTTTTGATTGATGTTTTATTTTACCACAAACGAGTGTTTGTAACGTGTGTTAAAAATATATGTAGGGTGGGTGGGTGGCCTCTATCCCACCCTACAATCCGTAAAACATATAAGAGGGTTTTACTAAAATTTTTAATGGATTAGAAATTGTATTGAATAGATCTTTTAAGCTAAACCATCAGCGTAGTAGAATTTACTTTTTATTAAAATTTTGTGTATAATTTTCGCTTTTCAATTAACAATTATTATTTCTTTTATGAAAATTTGTCAACAGATCATTACTTAATAGATCCTGAGCGTCTTAAGCTAATTACTTTAATACTTCAGTATTTATAAACGCCTAAACTTCGAAATGCACTTTTTGATTAACAAATATTGAATTTGAAGCAATGCAATTCAGTTTCTACTAATTCTTAAAAAAACTATTTCTATGAAAATATACTAAAACAATATTTTTAAATAGATCCTGAGTTTTTGAAGTTCATTCCTCTATTACTTCAGGATTTACAAACACTTAAATTGTGAAATGCACTTTTAATTTAACGTATATTGATTTTAAAGTATTGGGATTCAGTTTCTACTAATTCCTGAAAAACTATTTCTATGAAAAATTACCAACACACTATTTTTAAATATATCATGAAGTTTTGAAGATTAATCCTCTATTACTTTAGTATTTACAAACACCAAAACTGCGAAATGCAGATTTGATGAACGAAAATTGTATTTGAAGCTTTGACATTCAGTTTCTACTAAATTCTAAAAAACTATTTCTCTGAAAAAATTCCCACACATCATTTCTAAATAGATTCTGAATTTTTGAAGCTTATTGCTTTATGACTTCAGCATTTACAAACACCTAAATTGTAAAATGCATTTATTGATTAACGAATAGTGAATTTGAAGCCTTGGTATTTCGTTTCTGTTAAATCTATAGAAAATAAATAGATACATATATTTATTGACACATTTTACAATATTTAAAAAAACATAGTGAATAATGAATGAGGTGTTAGTGAGTTAATCTGTCAAAATGCTATCGACCAGAGGTCTTTCTGCCTCTATAGAAAATATTAGTATTAGAAAAATATAAACACACTATTTTTCGATACATCTCAAGATGTTTAAGCTACTTTCTCTTGTTCATTGGTATCCTAGATAAAATATTTATCATAGCTTATTCATTATTGATGGTTATTAATGATTAACAATTAAATATAAATATTAAGGACTCAACAAGACAACAAATGTCATTTTCAAGCTTATTTATATAAAAATTAGCATACAATACACCTTATCCAAGGTGTATCATGCTATAAAATCGTATTCAATAAATAATTTAAAGATTGTATCTGTTTGTCACGAAGATGCCGCCCTTTACGTGACCGTCATCCGGCGATCGAGGTGAAAAAGTGCAAAACCTCCGCGAGGAATAATTAATCGCGACATTTATGTGTAATCCCTGTGAATAGATATGAATTATTCTGCATATCCACGAGCTCGTTTATCAATTACGTTCCGGCATTAGCGCCACACACGAACACACACAATTCGCCTGTCTCGCGTTATTTATTATTTACGGGAATGATGATGATGATGGAATTTCCATATAATTATTTTTTTTTTAAAGATGTACATTTGTAAATGTAAAATTGATCGTATCCGTGCATCCCCTAGATATAAAAGATTCCGCAACGAAAGTTTAACGTCCCACATGTCACGACGACGGTGGCAGGGAGGAAGTAAAAAGAAGTAGAAGGAAGTGGGAAACTTCCAACAAAACTGTCGGTAATCTATTTCTGATAGGAAGACGCCTGCATCTGGGGGAATGTCCCCCAGGAAATACCAACAAAAGGTAATTACCCATTGATATTTTTACCTCTTTTTTCGCGTCATTTCTGGCACGTAAACCAGCCACCACCACCGCCACCGAATCGGCGCGTTATTAAAAAGAAATCCATCATCCGTTCGGAACTGTTACAACTGGTAAAACTATTGTGCACTTATTACCTTCGTGCGGCCCACCGAACTAACCGAACACAAATAAAACCGGCCTAATGGCATAATTTACCTTTACAAATGACTCACGACAATTTCACAGATTCAATAGGCACTGCGGGGGCTATAGATAGGGGCCCGATAAGGAATGGGACCGGAATTAAGTCGGGATTCATTAGAAAGGACGGGTTAATGATTAATTGTTGGAAGGGAGAAGGGCGTTAGTGTGCGGAGGGATGTACTATGAAAAGGAATTTTGGTGTTTATTGGAAGATTCCGTTGTAATCTAATTAAAATTGCATTTAAATATAAAAATACAAAAGAAGAAAAGCCTAAAATTTAATGAATGAAATGGTCTTGTAAACCAGTGAATCCCCCACGAATATATTTACTCATTCTTTCTGGAATAATAAATGATTATGATTATGATTATGAATTGAAAAATTCGCCATGTATTTGTGGTTAAAACATGGTGAATGTTATAATGCAGTCTAAAGTTTATCTAAATTAAGTAGTTGATGTTAAAGTAGTTTATCTCTACTCTCATTTTGTGGAAACTTTCTAGAATTTTTCTTGTTTCATTTTAATGAATTTTTCTAACCTATTTTCTCTTCTTTATTGTATATCTTCTTCGATTATTTTAAAATTTTAAGTGAATTCGAGAAATTTTCCAGTAATTTATCTTCTACATTTGCGAGAAAGTTTTTTAGAACCTTTTGTACTTGATTTCTTTAATTTTATAGTAATGTGTTTTTCAAAATGCAAAACTGTTTTTAAGGCTTTCAGCACAATCCAGAAATATCTCAAATTTTCCCCAAAAGTCAAACATTTTGAAGTATCCATTCCCTCAATTTATGTTTTTTTATCAAACTTTCAGAACTATCTCCTAAATTTCTAGTATTTTCTAGTAATTATTTTTAATATTTCTACAAGTTTGTAGCCATTTATTTCTATTCCAAATTGCGAGGAGCTTGTTCTAGTTTTCTTATTTTTTTCCTTATTTTGAATTTATTAAGAAAATTTTAGCATTCTTTTCCGAATTTATAAAATTTTTCAGAAATTAATCCTTGTAAAAATTTTCTTTGATGATTTAAAATTTTTTCAACAATTAATCAAGCTGCTTTTTTGAAATTTTTAGCGAGTTCTTTCCAACGTACAAAAATTGTCTCCAAGATTTTTTTTTAACATTTTTAATCAGTTTTCATTAAAAATTTCTGTTTTCTATCAAATTGTTAAGAAGTTTCCATAGAATTTTAGATTTTTCAGCAAGTTTTTTCAATGGTTTTATAAATTTCTAGCACTTTCTAAATTGATATACTTACGTATATTAACATTAATACATAGTACTACTAAAATTAATTAAGATTTGACTAACCCATGAATGTAGGCATCATTCTTTTTGGAAATAAAAATTGAATTTAATTTTTTTCAGCAATTTTATTTGCTTTTCAATTCAATCTTAGCACTTCCTTTTCCCTTTAAATTTTCCAGCATTTCACTTCTAGATTTTTGCTCTTATCCAATTATTTTTTCCAATATTTCCATAAATTTCTAGTAAATTCAATTCCTCTAGATTTCTTATTTTCTTAAGCATTGACTCTTCATTTTGTTAAGAATTTTGTAGCAATTTCTCTCTAAATTTTTCTTTTAGGTTCTACAACATTTCCAGCAATTTTTACCTCCAAGAAATATTGTAGCAATGTAAAGCAATTTTTGTTGCGAACTTTTGTTCTCTTCCAAACTGTTTTGATATTTGCTAAAATTTCAAGAATTTTCTAGAAACGTTTTTCAATATTTCTGCTATTTCTAGTTTATTTAAGTTACTTGATCTATCCTTATGACAACATACTATGTGACCTTACAGGATCAAAAAAGAATTTGAATTTCAATTTAAAACTTTGAAAAGTTTCTGTTCTCTTCTAAAATCATCTAGAAATACCTTAGAATGTTCCCAAAAGTCTAGCATTCTAAAGCATAGCCTTAATAGATTAATTTTTAATTTTTGTTATCATTTTTTGTTATAGGTTTCTAGAATTTTTCAGTAATTCTTCTTCCAAGATTTTTTTTTACATCTTGAAGCAATTTTTGTAGCAAATTTCTATTCTCCTTCAAATTTTTAGTGTTTTAATCAAGATTTTTAATATTTTGTAGCAATATTTTTCAAAATTTCTACATATTTCAAGCAGTTTCCAAATCCAAATCCAAATTGCGAAAAGTTTCTTCGAGGTTTTTTAATGTTTTAGCAATTTCTCATCCATTTTTTTTTAGGTTTCTATTTTCTAGCAATTGTGTTTTCTGTTAATTTTTCAAATATTTAGAATAGATTCCAAAATTTTCCAGCAATGTTTGTTTAAAAATTTCTACAAATTTCAAGCTATTTCTCTTCCAATTTGAAAAAGTTTCTTCGAAGTGTCTTGATGTCTCCAGCAATTTCTCATCAATTTTTCAGGAATTTTCTATGAATTTCTTTTCAAATTTCTTTTCTGGATGTGTAGATTTTTGCAAAATCAACCTAGTTTTATAGAATTTTCAAAAATTTATCTTTTAATTTTTAGGAATATTCTTAGATGATTCTTTAAGATTTTTTTTAGCTATTTCTCTACCAAATTCCGAAAATTGTCTGCAAGGTTTTTTTTAAATCATTTTAAAGTAATTTTTGTTCTGAATTTGGCCAAGATTTCTAGAATTTTTCAATATTTTTTTTTAAATATTTATACAAATTTCTTTCATTTTTACTTCTGTATTGCGAGGAGTTTTAGGAGAAAAAAAAGAAATCTAGAATTTCTTATTTTTTTCCAGCAATTTATCTTCAACATGTTTCAAACTTTTTAGCAACTTCTCTTCTAATGTTTCTACTTGAGTTTTAGAATTTTTCAGTATGTTTCTTTCAGATTTCGGTTTTTTTTTAATCATTAGAAAGATTTTTAGAGTTTTGTTGCATTTTTTTAATTTATACAAATTTCGTAAAAATTCTTTGATATTTCCTGATTGTTTGTTGTTGTTTAGTTCTAAAAACAAGGAATTTAGACACTATTTAGATAATAAAAAACTGTTAGATTTTCAAATTGGTTTTATTGTAAACACTACATATGTTTCGTCACACTGTGGCTTCTTCAGGTAAAGAAAATATATTCTTCCACAGTGTGGCGAAAAATATGTAGTGTTTACAATAAAACCAATTTGAAAATATAACAGTTTAAAGAGTGAATATGGATTTTCAACACTTAAGTGCCTCAACAATCAATCAAAGAATTTAGAAATTATCAACAACTTCACTTCCAAATTTTGCTTTAGGTTTCTATTTTCCAGCATATTTCTTCTGAATTTCTCTTCCCTTCCAAATTGTTAGAATGTTCTCGAAGATAGCAAATTCAATTCAAAATTGTTCGAGAGAAGTTTCTTCGCGATTACTTGACTTTTCCATAAATTTATTTTCAATTAATTCAAAATGTCCCAGGCATTTCTATTTCAAATCGTTTTTAATTCTCGAAACCTAAGAATTATCTAACATTTTTTTCTATATTTATTGACTTTTCCAGAAATGTATCTTTCAGTTTTAAAAAGTTTCTGCGATTATTTCTAATTTTTCAGAAATTTCTCTTATTAAATTGCGAAAATTGCCTCCAAGTTTTTTGTAGCAATTTTTCATCCGAAATACAGTTTTCTTCCAAATAATCAAAATAATTTTCTAGACTTTAGGAATATTTCAGCAATTTATTTCAAAATTTCCAGACACTTATAGCAATTGGAAAAAGAATATGCTAGAAATGTTCTTTTCCAAATTGAGAGAAGTTTCTTCGAAGTGTCTTGATTTTTCCAACAACTTCTCTTCAATCATTAAAAATTTTGGAGTAATTTCTCTTATAGATTTCTATACTTTTTTAGCAATTTTATTCCTTATTTATATTATAGAATATTTCAGAAATTTAACTTTAAAATTGCAAGGTTTTTTCAAAATTTTAATTTTTTTCAGCAGCTTTGTTCTACATTTTTAGAATTTTTTGTATTTAGTATTTCAAAGCATTTTTTATTTCAGATTTCTCTTCCAAATGGTTAGAATGGTTTTACATTTCTAGAATTTTCCTCAAAGTTTCTTGAATTTTCCAAAAATGCCTTCTTTCAAATTGTTCAAATGTTTTCAACAATTTCTCTTCCAAACTTTCTTCTAGATATCTACAAGTTTTTTCTCTAAGATTTCTAGAATTTTTCAGCATTTTTTTTAAAATATTTCTACATGTTCTCTTTCAATTTGTGAAGAGGGTCCTCCAGATTTTTAAAATTGTTCTGGTTTTCTAAAGTCTATAGCCAGAAAATTTTCTTCTGATTTGTAGGACTGTTTTTAAATGACTCTAAATTTTTTCTACTAATTGAGAAGGAAATCAAGTGTTTTTAAAAGGTCAAGGTTACTTAAAGGTCAAGGTTACTTGAAGGTCAAGACCATTTAAAGGCCATCTTAACGTTAAGATCAAGATCATTCGAAAGTTGGAGGTCAAGGTCATTTGACTACAAGGTCTTGTGATGGTCAAGGTCATGAATGTACAAATGTATACAAATTTTTAACAAATTAATTTCCAATTTGCGAGAAGCAAGAAGTTTCCTGTTTTTTTTTGCAGCAATTAAAAAAAAAATTGTTAAGAATTTATGAGCAATTTCTCTTCCAAATTTGCAAAGGGAAATTTCGCTTGAAAATTCGAAAAATTTTAGATTAAATTTTAGTTATTTAGTACACAAATATGTGCTGGAAAATGATACAAGGTCATGTAAAGGTCAAGGTCAAGAATCATATGTGTACAAATTTCTAACAAATTAATTTCCAATTTGTGAGATGTAAGAAGATTCCTGTTTTTTGCAGCATTTATAAAAAAAATTGTTAAGAATTTATCAGCAATTTCTCTTCCAAATTTTGAAATGGAAATTTCGCTGGAAAATTCTAAAAATTGTAGAGAAAATTTTAATAATTTAAAAGAGTACACAACAATGTGCCGTAAAATTCTAGGAATCTAAAAGAAATATTGGAAGAGAATGGCACGTAATTTCTTGAAAAAAATAAGAGAAAATTAAAATTGTTTGAAAGGGAGCAGAAATTTCAATTAAAATTGCTGAAAAGAGAAAAGCTAGATGAAAATTTCGAAGAGAATTTTTTGATGTTTTTAAACGACTAAATTTTTTCAACTAATTGAGAAGGATATCAAGGTCACTTAAAGGTCATGACTATTTGAAGGCCATTTTAAAGTTCAGATCAAGGTCATTTGAAAGTCGAAGTCACCTGGAGGTCAAGGTCATTTGAGTAACCTTTCGCTTAAAAATTCGAAAAATTTTAGATTAAATTTTAGTTATTTAGTACACAAATATGTGCTGGAAAATTCAAGGTCATATGATGGTCAAGGTCAAGAATCTCCTGTGTACAATTTTCTAACAAATTCATTTCCAAATTGCATGAAGCAAGAAGATTCCTGAATTATTTCTCTTCCAAATTTTGAAAGGGAAACTTCGCTGGAAAATTCTAAAAATTTAAATAATTTAAATGAGTACACAAAAATGTGGTGGAAAATTCTAGGGACCTAAAAGAAAGATTGGAAGAGAAATGGCAAGAAATTGCTTAAAAAAAATAAGAAAAATTGTAGAGAAAATTCATCTTGTTTGAAAGGGAACAGAAATATGGACACAAATATGTGCTGGAAAATTCAAGGTCATTGAGTACAAGGTCATGTGATGGTCAAGGTCAAGAATCTCCTGTGTACAAATTTCTAACAAATTCATTTCCAAATTGTATGAAGCAAGAAGATTCCTGAATTATTTCTCAACCAAATTTTGAAACGGAAATTTCGCTGGAAAATTCTAAAAATTTTAATAATTTAAAAGAGTACACAAAAATGTGCTGGAAAATTCTAGGGACATAGAAGAAAGATTAAAAGAGAAATGGCAAGAAATTGCTTGAAAAAAATAAGAAAATTGAAAAATCGTAGAGAAAATTCATCTTGTTTGAAAGGGAACAGAAATATGGATTAAAATTGCTAAAAAACGGAAACCTAGATGAAAATTTCGAAGATATTTTAATGACAATTTGTAGAAATTGTTTTGAAAAATTCCAGAATTCTTGTAGAAGTTTGACTTTACAAGATTTTTAATTTTTGAGGGAATTTAATTTTTTCAGCATTTGTGTTGTAGGTTTATAGAATTTTTCTTTAGCATTTTGAAGTAATTTCAAAAATGTTTTAGCATTTTTTTTCATATTTCTATAAACTTATAATTTTTCTTCGGTTTCTTGAATTTTCCAAAAATGTTGATATTGTGAAAAAAAATCAACAATTTATTTTTCAAACTTTCTTCTATGTATCTAGAAGTTTTCAATATTTTCTGTTAAATTTCTGTTAAAATTTTCTCTAAGATTTCTACAATTTTCCAACAATTTCTTTCAATATTTCTACAAATTCAATTTTTTTTTTTCAATTCATGAGTTTTCTCCAGATTTTTAAATTTTTTTTGGTATGAAATTTGTAGCTATTGATGTTCTGGTTTTCTAATAATGTTCAGCAATTGATAGAATTTTCTTCTAATTCCTAGGAATATATTTCAATGATTCTATTTTTTTCAACTAATTAAAAAGGATATCAAATGTTTTTAAAGGTCAAAATGACATGAAGATCAAGACCATTTGAAGGTCATTAAAAGTCAATATCATTTCAGTCTCAAGGTCCTTCGAAGATCAAGGTTATTTGAAAGTCAATGTCATTTGAGTTCAAGTTCATATGAAGGCCAAAGCTATTTGATACCAAGGTCATATGAAGGTTAAAGTCAAGAACCACCTCTGATCTTGAAGTAGTCGATTATAGAACCCCTTGATGACCCTCAAGGTCAGAGGAGGTTCTAGAATCGGCTAGTGTTACTAATGTTTGTTCGGATTTTTTAGAATTTTTCAAAATGCAAAAATTGTCTCTGATTTTCCAGCAATTTCTTTCAATATTTCTACAAGTTCTATTTTTCTTTCAACTTATGAGTTTTCTCCAGATATTTAAATTTTTTTTGGTATGAAATTTGTAGCTATTGATGTTCTGGTTTTCTAATAATGTTCAGCAATTCATAGAATTTTTAAAGGTTAAAGTGACATGAAAATCAAAACCATTTGAAGGTCATTAAAAGTCAATATCATTTCAGTCTAAAGGTCCTTTGAAGATCAAGGTTATTTGAAAGTCAAGGTCATTTAAAGGTCAATGTCATTTGAGTTCAAGGTCATATAAAAGTCAACGCTATTTGATACCAAGGTCATGTGAAGGTTTAAGTCAAGAACCACCTCTGATCTTGAAGTAGTCGATTCTAGAACCCCTTGATGACCCTCAAGGTCAAAGGAGTTTATAGAATCGGCTAGTGTTACTAATGTTTGTTCGGAACGTTTAGAATTTTTCAGGATTTTCTTTTCCAAATTGCGAAAATTGTCTCTGACTTTCCAGCAATTTCGTTCAATATTTCTACAAGTTCATTTTTTCTTTCAATTTATGAGTTTTCTCCAGATATTTAAATTTTTTTGGTATGAAATTTGTAGCTATTGATGTTCTGGTTTTCTAATAATGTTCAGCAATTCATAGAATTTTTAAAGGTCAAAGGGACATGAAGATCAAGACCATCTGAAGGTCATTAAAAGTCAATATCATTTCAGTCTCAAGGTCCTTTGAAGATCAAAGTTATTTAAAAGTCAAGGTCATTTAAAGGTAAATGTCATTTGAGTTCAAGGTCATGTGAAGGTCAAAGTCAAGAATCACCTCGTTTCTTGAACTAGTCGATTTTAGAACCTCTTGACGACCCTCAAGGTTAGAGGATGTTCTAGAATCAGCTAGTTCCACTTACTAATGTTTGTTCGGGCTTTTCAGAATTTTTCAGGAGTTTCTCTTCCAAATTACAAAAATTGTCTCCAAGATTTTCTTTACCATACTAAAAGAATGGTTGTTTTGAATTTCTGTATTCTTCTAAATCCTTAGAATTTTCGCTTTCGATTTCTAGAATAGAGTTCTAACAAATTCACTTCCAATTTGCGAGAAGCTTCTTCAAAGATTCTTGATTTTTCCAGCAAATTTTTATTTTTTGTTAAGAATTTACTAGCAATTTCTCTTTCCAAAGAGAAAATTTCGTTGGAGAATTCTAAAAATTTTAATAATTTACCAGCATACAAAAATGTGCTGGTAAATTCTAGGAACCTAGAAGAAACATTGGAAGAGAAATGGGAAGAAATTGCTTGAAGAAAATAAGAAAACTGGAAGAAACTTCTCGCTCCCGGGAAGAGAACTTGAAAAATTTTGAAATGAAAATTTTGCACGAAATTTTTTTTAGAGAAAATGCAAATTGTTTGAAATGAAACAGAAATCTGGACAAAATTTGCTGAAAAATAGAAACCTAGATGAAAATTTGGAAGAGAAATGTTTTTAAATTTTTCTGAAACATTTTAAAAGTCTTGCAGAAGAGTTTCTAATGATTTGGAAAAGAACAGAAATGCGGGAAAATAAATTTTCACAATTGCTGAATAAACAGAAATTGTTGAATAAATTTAGAACCATCGAAGAAAATTCTTATATCTTGAAAAATAAATTTCTAAAAAAAAAATTAATAAACCCGGAAAATAGAAACGTGAAAGAAAGAATTTTCTTCGATTTATCTTTAATTTGTTAGTGTTTTTTTGTCTAGGTTTCTATTTTCCATTAATTTTCCTTCGGGTTTCTCTTTTCTTACAATTTATTAAAATTTTCTTTCAGATTTTTAAGTTTTTCAGAAACTTCTCAAAATTTCTAGATATATTAATCAATTTTTTCCAAATTTCTAAACGTTTCTTTGAATTGGCTTGTACTTTCCATTTATTTTATTTCTTCAATTTGTTAACTATTTTCCAGCTTTTTCTTTTATAGATTTCTATAATTTTCCAACCTTCTTTCAAGGATTCTAATTTTTTACAAATTCTGAAAGTTGTTTCCAAGAATTGTTCAGCTGTTAGAAGCAAATTTCTGCTCTCTTCCAGATTGTTAGGTATTTTCCTTCAATTTGCTAAGAATCTTTTATGGATGGGTGGCGTCTATTCCACCCTGTAATTCTTATAATATACGCGATTATTTCTTTAAAAATAATGTCGTTTTTAAAAGTATATTTAGGGATTCATTAAAGCCAAACTACTGTTACAAGTCAGGAAAATGTTTAGTTATTTACTCACGTATGCTTTAATAATTGGATTATAGAATAGAAACCACCCACTCACCCTACATATGTATTAAGTACTTTTAACCCTGACACTACTTTGGTTTTCAAAGACCACACAGTTTTAACTGTTAAAATTTCCATGAAACTTAAAATATTATTGTGATGTAAATTTATTTATATATGTAGGGTGGGTGGGTGGCCTCTATCCCACCCTTCAATTATCAATATATACACAACGGTTGTTTAAAAAATAACTTGACCATAACGAAATTAATTATTTTAATTATTCCTTCATTCATCATAGTTTTGATTTGATTGAAACTATGTATACATTCTTATTTAGAGTACTCCTAATTCAGTATTTTAGGGGGAAGTAAACCTCGTTACTCGGTGTATCGACTGCTCGCTCACCTTTTTTCCTTCTTGCCGGGCTCTCGTTCCGTGTGTGCGGGGGGTGTTTTGTTTGGCGGAGGTGGAGGAGGTTCGTTCGGAGCTCCATCAAGTCCACTTTCAATTAGCGAGATAACCGAAACCCGTTTAATCTTATCCATTGATAAGGAAACTGGGAAATGAGATGAAGCCCTCCGGAGAACTTTAATTCAATTACACCCTCGATTTTTATTCCTCCACCGAAATACTCTTCCCACGTATATAAGCAATTTGTTAACACATATTATTAATTGCAAAAAAAAATTAAGAGAACAACTGTAAAGTACAATCTATTGAAGAAAAATATATACATCATAAACTTTCTACGTTTATAACACTCGCTTGTAATTTTCTTAATGTAACACGAAGTAAACACCCCTAGTGTCAACCAATTAAATATTTATTTAAAATTAGAATAATTGTTGCTTAATTTTTAATATCAAGTATTTAAAATAGCCTTAATCATTATTGAAGTAAATTTTACAATACTGTTTTGAATATTTCTGTAAGTAAAAGTTATTAAATTAGCATTGAATTGATTTACAACATAAAATGAGTGATTGTATTATTAAGCAAATAGGTTTCGTATTGTTGAATTAAAATACAAACGCATATTACTTTTTTTTGGGTGTGGTAAGTGTAATGCATGAAAATCGTGTAGATAAATTATTTCGATAGACAAATGGTGCAACATGTGCTGTTTGAAAGTTGCTCAGGTATGTGATTACCGGTGTAATAAATATAGCTATTGTGGTGGTGTGTTATTGAATGTTTTACAATACATTGTTTTGACGTTGCCGATGATTTATTAATGGCGTTAATGATTTCCGAACGCGAATAATAGATATTTACACGGACACATATTAACGTCGAAGAAGGCGTGTGTGTAGTGTCTAGGTTATTAAATTTTTTAACTTTTATCTAACACTGTCAGATGATTTATTATAGTCGCATTGCATTGATAATTGTAATTACCAAGAAATATTTTCTAAACTCTAAACAAGTAAACGCCGACAACATTCAAGAATTAATAATATTGTGTTTGAATCATCTGATTTATTCTGTTTAATTCTTTTCACATTCTATAGTTTCTAAAATATTTACATCTTGATTCAAATAAAGAGAATCCCAAGAATGCGTGTAAATTGGATCGTAAAGTTTTTAACTTTATTATTCCACCATTTAATTTTATTTTAGCGTATCAATTCCGTCCGAAACTATTAAAACGTCCGATATAATTTTAGACAGGTTAAATTTAAAGAATCCCGGAGGACTTGTTATTCCAGCGGTGTTTAGACGTCTAGGCTGGATGCCTGCGATTCTCGGCGACGTTGTTTGTGTTGGATGAAGAGGTTACCTATCTTTTGTAGTTTCTGCTCTAATAATAGAATAGGTGCGGGTAATTACTATTATTAGAGCGTGGAAGATCAGCCCTGGAAGCACGACCGTACCGCCTCCCTCCAAACGTTACGTAACACCGATCCCATCTATCCATCCATCCATCCAAAACGTCCATCCATCCATCCATCCATCGAGAATCCGACTTAATAGATGCGATTGTCTCCGATTATAATTGAATTCCGACGTATTTAAATCAAAATCGACGTTGGATTGTTATTAATTATGATACAATAACAAGATAATTAATTATCATTCCTGATTGATGTAAAGAATTATATTTAAGGTAGATATAATAATTCTTGCTTACATTAAACTGGATTGAATTTTTGATCATCACTAGAAAGTGTGTTCATTTTATTTATGATATACCATCTCTGATTTACACTGATGTATATAAGGTTGCATATATAAGGTAGTTTAAACAGTTCTTATAAATCAAAGTGTGTGAAATATTGTTATTAACTGTCCAAAACAATATTTCAGCGGAAATTGCTGAAAACAAGTATTAAACAACTTTCTAATTAGGTATTTAAAACAATGATTGTCAAACAAATGGAATACGAGTGCTGAAAATAAAATGGCGGACTGTAAAATTTCAGCTGAAAAAAATTTTTGTTTGAAAGATTTAAAAATGTATAAAACTATTATTTTTAAGTGAATTGAGACAAAATTTTTGAAAATCAGTTTCTACTAAGGTGCTTAATACAATCCTTAAGAAACGAATGAAGTACGTTCACCTAAACTAAAATGGCGGAGTGTGAAACACCAAGAGAAAGAAAATTTTGTTTGAAAGATTTAAAAACTGTATAAAACTATTATTTCTCAATAAATTGCTATAAAATTTGCTAAAATCAGTTTCTAATAAGGTGCTTAATACAATTCTTAAGAAACAAATGAAGTACGTACGTACGTACGCGGAGTGTAAAACATCAGTAGAAATAAAATTTGGTTTGGAAGATTTGAAAAATGCATAAAACTATTATATTATTTTTCAGTGAATTTCTATAAAATTTGCTGAAATCAGTTTCTAATAAGGTGCTTAATGTATCCATGAAGAAACAAGTGAAGTAAATTTGCTGAAAACAAAATGGCGGAGTGTGAAATATGAGAAGAAAAAAAAATAGATTTAGAAGATTTGAAAAATGCATAAAACTATTATTTCTCAGTGAATTGTTATAAAATTGGCAAAAACTAGTTTTCAATAAGACGTTTAAAACAAAAATTAAGAAACAAGTGAAGTATTTTTGCTGAAAATAAAATGGCGATTTATAAAATATCAGGAGAAAAAATTTGGTTTGGAAGATTTGGAAATTGTATAAAACTATTATTTCTTAGTGAGTAGCTATTAGTTTTGCTAAAATCAGTTTTCAATAAGATGCTTAATACAACTGTTGAGAAACTAATGAAATACGTTTTCTGAAAACAAAATGGCGGAGTGTGAAACATCAGAAGAAAAAAAAAGAGGTTTAGAAGATTTGAAAAATGCATAAAACTATTATTTCTTAGTGAATTTATATAAAATTGGCAAAAACTAGTTTTCAATAAGATGCTTAAAACAACAATTAAGAAACAAGTGAAGTATGTTTGCTGAAAATAAAATGGCGAAGTGTGAAATATCAGGAGAAAAAATTTGGTTTGGAACATTATGAAATTGTATAAAAATATTATTTCTCAGTGAATTAGATTTGCTAAAATCAGTTTTCAATATAGTGCTTATAACAATCGTTAAAGAACAAATGAAGTACGTTCGCTGAAAACAAAATGGCGAAGTGTAAAACTTCAGGAGAGAAAAAATTGGTTTCAAAGATTTGAAAACTGTATAAAACTATTATTTTTCAGTAAATGGCTACAAAATTTTAAGAAATTAGTTTTTATTAAATTGCCTAATATAACCGTTAAAAAACAAATGACGTACGTTTGCTGAAACTGAGATGGCGGAGTGTGAAACTTCAGCAAGAAGAAAATTTTGTTTGGGAAATTTAAAAAATGTCTAAAATAAATATTTCTTAGAGAATTGTTGCAAAATTTTTTAAAATTAGTTTTTAATAAGGTGCTTAATACAACTGTTAACAAACAAATGAACTATGTTTGCTGAAAATAAAATGGCGGAGTGTGAAATATTAGAAGAAAAAAATTGGTTTGAAAGATTTGAAAAATGCATAAAACTATTATTTCTCAATAAAATGCTACAAAATTTTTGAAAATCAGTTTTTAATAAAGTGCCTAATACAATCCTTAAGAAACAAATGAAGTACGTTAACTAAAAATAAAATGGCGGAGTGTGAAACATTAAGAGAAATAAAATTTGGTTTGGAAGATTTAAAAAATGCATAAAACTATTATTTCTCAGTGAATTGCTATAAAATTGGCATAAACTAGTCTTCAACTAGATGCTTAAAACAACAATTGAGAAACAAGTGAAGTATGTTTGCTGAAAATAAAATGGCGTGGAAAGTGTGAAATATTAGGAGAAAAAATTTGGTTTAGAAGATTTGGAAATTGTATAAAACTATTATTTCTCAGTGAATTGCTATTAAATTTGCTAAAATCAATTTTCAATAACGTGCTTATATCAACCGTTAAGGAACAAATGAAGTAGGTTGACTGAAAACAAAATGGCGAAGTGTGAAATTTCAGGAGAAAAAAAATTGGTTTGAAAGATTTGAAAACTGTATAAAACTATTATTTCTCATTGAATTGCAATAGAATTTGTTAAAACCAGTTTTTAATAAGGTGCTTATTACAACCGCGAGGAAACAATTGAAGTACGTTTGCTGAAAATAAAATGACGGAGTGTGAAACATAAGAAGAAGAAAACATTGTTTTGGAAGATTTGAAAAATTTATAAAACTATTATTTCTCAGTGAATTTCTAAACAGTTTGTAAAAATCAATTTTCAATTAGGTGCTTAATACAATTGTTAAGAAACAAATGAAGCACGTTTACTGAAATTAGAATGGTGAAGTGTGAAACTTCAGAAGAAAAAAAATTATTTGGAAGATTTTAAAAATGTATAAAATTATTATTGTTCTGTGAATCGCTACAAAACTTCCCAAAATCAGTTTTCAGTAAGGTGCTTAATACAACCGTTAAGAAACAAATGAAATACGTTTGCTGAAAATAAAATGGCGGAGGGTGAAACATCAGGAGAAAGAAAATTTAGTTTAGAAGATGTAAAAAATTTATAAAACTAATACTATTCGGGGAATTGCAATAAAATTTGCTAAAATCAGTTTTAAATAAGGTGCTTAATACAAGCGTTAAGAAACAAGTGAAGTACGTTTACTGGAAATAAGATGGCGGAGTGTGAAACTTCAGCAGAAAGGAAATTTTGTTTCGGAGATTTAAAAAAGTGCATAAAACGATTATTTAATGAGGAATTGTTGAAAAATTTTCTAAAATCAGATTTTAGTAACGTGCTTAATAGAATCTTTAATAAACAAATGAAGGGCATTTACTGAAAATAAGATGGCGGAGTGTGAAACATTAGCAGAAAGAAATTGTTGTTAGGGAAATTTAAAAAATGTTTAAAACAATTATTTCTCGGGGAATTGATACAAAATTTTCTAAAATCAATTTTCAATAAGATAATGAATACAGTCCTTAAGAAACAAATGAAGTACGTTTATTGAAAATAAGATGGCGGAATGTGAAACATCAGCAGGAAGACAATTTTGTTTGGGATATTTAAAAAATGTCTAAAACGATGATTTCTCGGGGAATTGTTGCAAAATTTTATAAAATTTGTTGAAATGCGGCGCTTAATAAAATTCTTTAGAAATAAATGAAGTACGTTTGTTAAAAATAAGATGGCGGAGTGTGAAACATCAACAGGAAGAAAGTTCTATATGTGTGATTTAAAACATGTCTAAATCGATTATTTCTTGATTAATTGTTGTAAAATTTTCTAAAATCAGTTTTTAATCAGGTGAATAATTCAATCTTTAATGAACAAATGAAGTACGTTTCCTGAAAACAAAAGCAGTAAGAAAGTTTTGTTTGGGTGATTTAAAAAATGTCTAAAGCAATTATTTCTCGGAGAATTATTGCAAAATTTTTTAAAGTCAGATTATAATAAGGTGTTTAATACAATCGCTAATAAACAAATGAAGTACGTTTGCTGAAAACAAAATGGCGGAGTGTGGAACAGCAGCAAGGAGAATATTTTGTTTGGGAGATTTAAAATGTGTCTAAAACGATTATTTCTTAAGGATTTGTTGCAATTTTTTTTCAAAATCAGTTCTTAGTAATGTGCTGAATACAATCCTTAAGAAACAAATGAAGTACGTTTGCTGAAAATAAGATGGCGGATTGTGGAACATAAGCATTAAGAAAATTTTGTTTGGTAGAATTAAAAAATGTCTTAAACGATTATTTCTCGAGAAATTGTTGCATAATTTTTTTATAATCAGTTTTTAATAAGGTGCTTAATACATTCCTCAATAAACAAATGAAGCACGATTGGTGAAAATAAGATGGAGGATCGGCAGAGGGAAAATTTTATTTGAGAGATTTAAAAAATATCTAAAATTATTATTTCTCGGAGAACAATTCCACAATTTTCCAAAATCAATATTTAATAGGGTGGTTAATATAATCCTTAATTAACAAATGAAGCATGTTTACTGAAATTAAAATGGCGGCGTGTGAAACATCTGCAGACAGAAAATTTAGATTTGGAGATTTAAAAATGCCTATAACGATTATTTCTTGGGTAATTTTTGCAAAATTTTCTAAAATCAGTTTTAAATAAGGTGCTGAATACAATCCTTAAGGGATAAATGAAGTACGTTCACTGAAAATAAAATGGCGAATTGTGAAATATGAAGAAAAATAAAATTTGGTTTGGAGGATTTGAAAAATGCATAAAACTATTATTTCTCAGTGAATTGCTATAAAAATTTAAAAATTCAGTTTTTAATATGATGCTATAATAATCGTTAAAAAACAAATGAAGCATGTTCGCTGAAAATAAGATGGCGGAGTGTGAAACATCAGAAGAAAAAAATTGGTTTGGAAGAATTTAAAAATTTATAAAACTATTATTTTTCAGGGAATTACTATAAAATTTACTAAAATTAACTTTTAATAAGGTGCTTAATATAGTCGTTAAAAAACAAATGAAGTATGTTTGCTGAAAATAAAATGGCGGAGTCTGAAACATCAGAAGAAAAAAAATTTGTTTGAAAAATTTGAAAAGTGTATAAAATTATTATTTCTCAATAAATTGCTATAAAATTTACTAAAATCAGTTTTCAATAAGGTGCTTAATACAACCGTTAAGAAACAAGTGAAGTATGTTTGCTGAAAATAAGATGGCGGAGTGTGAAACATCAGACGAAAAAAAATTGGTTTGGAAGCTTTGAAAAATTTATAAAACTATTATTTTTCAGAGAATTTCTATAGAATTTGCTAAACTCAATTTACATTTAGGGGTCTAATACAACCATTAAGAAAAAATGACGTACGTTTGCTGGAAACAAAATGGCGAAGTGTGAAACATCAAAAGAGAGAAAATTTGTTTTGGAGGATTTGAAAAATGTATACAACTATTATTTCTCAGTGAATTGTTATAGAATTTATTAAAATCAGTTTTCAATGAGTTACCTAATGCAACTGTTAAGAAAGAAATGAAGGACGTTTTCTGAAAATAAAATGGCGGAGTGTGAAACTTCAAATAAAAAAATTGTAGTTTGGAAGATTGGGAAAATGTATAAAACTATTATTTCTCAGTGAATTACTAAAAATTTTGCTAAAATCAGTTTTCAGTAAGGTGTTTGATACGACTGTTAAGAAACAAATGAAATACGTTTGCTGAAAATAAAATGGCGGAGTGTGAAACGTCAACAGTAAGGAAATTCTGTTTTGGAGATTTAGAAAATGTCTAATACGATTATTAATCGGGGAATTGTTGCAATATTTTCTAATATCAGTTTCTAATAAAGTGCTTAATGTAATTCTTAAAAAACAAATGAAGTAAGTTTGTTGAAATTAGGATGGCGGAGGGTGAAACTGTGGCAGGAAGACATTTTTATTTGGGAGCTTGAAAAAATATCTAAAATGATTATTTCTAAGAAAATTGTTGCAAAATTTTATAGAATTAGTTTTGGAAAAGGTGCTGAATACAATTCTTAAAAAAAAACAAATGAAGTACGTTTGCTGAAAATAAGATGGCGGAGTGTGAAACATCAGCAAAAAGAAAATTGTATTTGAGAGATTTAAAAAATGGCTAAAACGATAATTTTTTGGGGAATTGTTGCGAAATTTTCTAAAATCAGTTCTAAATAAGGTGCCTAATACAGTATGTAAGAAACAAATGAAGAACGTTTGCTGAAAATGAAATAGTGGAGTGTAAGAAAATTTTGTTTGGGAGATTTAAAACTGGTCTAAAACAATTATTTCTGGAAGAATTGTGGAAAATTTTTCTAAAATCTGTTTTTAATAAGGTGCTTAATACAATCCTTGACGAACAAATGAAGTACGTTAGCTAAAAATAAGATGGAAGAATGTGAAACATCAACGGGAAGAAATTTTGCTTAGGAGATTTAAAAATATGCATAAAACGATTATTTCTTGGAGAACTACTGCAAAAATTTTTAAAATTCGTTTTTAATAAGGTGTTGAATACAATACCTAAGAAACAAATGAAGTAATTTTGTTGAAAATAAAATGGCAGAATGTGAAATTTTGGCAGGAAAGAAATTTTATTTAGGAGTTTTAAAAAATGTCTAAAATGATGATTTCTTAGAAAATTGTTCGAAAATTTTCTAAAATTAGTTTTTGAAAAGGTGCTAAATACAATTTTGAAAAAACAAATGAAGTACATTTGCTGAAATTAAGATGGTGGAGTGTATAACATCAGCAAGAAGAAAATTTTGTTTGGGAGATTTGAAAAATGTCTAAAACGATTATTTCTTGGGGAATTATTGCAAAATTTTCTAAAATCAGTTTTTAATAAGGTGTTTAATAAAATCCATGATAAACAAATGAAGTACGTTTACTGAAATTAAGATGGTAGGGTGTGAAACATCAGCAGAAAGAAAATTTTGTTTGGAAGTTTAAAAAAAAAAAGTCTAAAATGATTATTTCATGGGGAATTGCTAAAAAATATTTTTAAATCAGTTTTCAATAAGGTGCTTAATACAATAATTCATAAACAAATGAAGTACGTTTTTTGAAAATAAAATGGCGGAATGTGTAACATCAGCAAGAAGGAAATTTTGTTTGGACAATTTAAAAAATGTCTAAAACGATTACTTCTTGGGGAATTGTTCCAAAATCACCTAAGATCCGTTTTTAACAAGTTGCTTGATAGATTTATCAATAAATAAATGAAGTAGGTTTGTTGAAATTAATATTTGGGGTGTAAAATATCAGCAGAAAAGAAAATTTGTTTGGGAGAATTAAAAAATGTTTAAAACGATTATTTCTTGGGCAATTGTTGCAAAATTTTCTTATATCAGTTTTTAGAAAGGTGTTTAACAGAATTCTTGATAAACAAATGAAGTACGTTTGCTGAAAACAAAATGGCGGAGTGTGAAATATCAGCAGGGAGAATATTTTGTTTGGGAGATTTAAAATGTGTCTAAAACGATTATTTCTTAAGGATTTGTTGCAAATTTTTTCCCAAAATCAGTTCTTAATAATGTGCTGAATACAATTCTTAAGAAACAAATGAAGTACGTTTGCTAAAAATGAGATGGCGGAGTGTGAAACGTCCGCAGGAAGAAAATTTTGTTTATTAGTTCAAAAAAATGTATAAAACAATTATCTCTTGGGGAATTATTGCAAAATTATCTAAATTCAGTTTTTAGTAATATTCTTAATACAATCCCCAATAAATAAATGAAGTACGTTTGCTAAAAATTAAATGGCGGAGTTTGAAACATCAGAAGAAAAATAAATTTGTTTGGGTGACTTAAAATATGTCTAAAACGATTATTTCTTCGGAAATTGTTGCAAAATTTTCTAAAATTAGTTTCTAATAAGGAGCTTGTACATTTCTTAAGAAGCAAATGAAGTATTTTAGCTGAAAAATCCGAAATTCATTCTAGAAACTCGATTTTTCTGTATTTAATTTGAAATCTTAATCAGAATTTATGATTAATATGCGATAAATGTTTTTTAATAAACATCACGATACGGTTTCGGCCATTTAAACAAACGAGCGTGAAAAAATATACCGTTTGCATAATTGCCCCGGTGTTTATAGTTTTATATATATACATACGTATTGTGCCCGGTCATTGTTATGGGTGTTGGATGCATAATTGGTATTTGAATGACTTTATTACAATTATCCGCCTGTCGGCCTTTTTCCATGGGAAGCCATAAATCATCCATTGTTGTAATGCCATTAACGCGCGTACGCTCCGATACCGCATGAAAGGGTTCTCTCTTTCTTCCGCGCCCCGATTTACAAAATAGAAAAAGTAAATAATGCAAATGCATACACCGGTGAATAAATGGCAATTTAATATTAATGAGAACGGAGTGGTGAGTGTAATAAGTGAGTTTGATTGCAAGATATAATGGAAGGAATAATTTAGTTGCATTAAATTTTGATATTTACAAAGTGCTGAAATATGTATCACTCTTATAATTATGTTTTTAAGGCATAGGATTTAAAGGGGGAGTTTGTATTGAATTTAATTGTTTCGACATATCTCCTAGAGAATGACATAAAGTGTGATATCAACAAAGTAAACGTTTTTGTTTAATTTTTGACATATAGTTGTTTCGATATATTATTTGGGTTTATTTTGGAGTACTATCAAATTGTATGTTGCGCCATCCTGTTGAAATCAAAACCTAAACTTGTGATGTATTTATTTTCCCCTTTATTGCAGAATCTGTACTTTAATATCACACTGTGAGTGTGTGAGTATTTTTAAAATTGAATCCATCCGTTGTGTCGATGTGTTCTCCGGCGCGTTTTTACGATATGGTTATTATGTTGGCAATACGGTGAAATATTAAAGGTGCTCCGTTTCTTGTATCCCCCGGTGTAATGCCGATAACAAATAAGGAAACGCAGGAGCTGCCCCGACTGAAAAATGCACGAACGCGATGCGATAAATGTCGACTTTGGAATTTTTCAGTTATTCCCCGGGAATGCAGCGCGCCGCCGTTGTATTAAAATATTTATCGCGAATATTACATTGTAGGGGGGTGGGGATGGAGAGGATGGTAAGGCGGAAATATTAATTTTTTTATTATTATTTTACATTTAAAGCACATGTAAAAATTCTTTTCTCGATTGTAAAATTCTCGTCCGAGTCAAATAAGTAAATTCCTTCATGTCTGGATCGGATCGGTTAATTGCGAAATCTCGCGAGGAATGTCTAATTAACCGAATTACGGTGTCACCTCTTGTTTCGTGCCTCGTATCGCGAACGTAAATCAACCCCTCAAGACACACGCCGTCCTTATCCGCCTTATCTCCCGGAGAAAAGGGGGGATGGAACGGTTTGGTGCACTCCGTAGGCGCCTGCATCCATCCCGACCCCACCGCCCCCCGCTGCGCCCCGTAAATCTTGAACCCGGGCCTGGGAAGGGAGAGAGGTAAGATATCCTATCGGGATCGTGACCCTCTTCAAATAATAATGGATACATGCAGGAAAAGCCAATTAACTAAATACTCTATCGCTTTATTAACTCCAGCTTCTGATATACCTACGTACTCGTTTTAGGGGATGAGGGTTCATTACAAGGAGCCGAACGTTGCGGTTTCCGATAATTAAATATTAAGAAAGGATTATGCAGACGTGGATAGATTAAAACTTAAATAAATTAACTATTGCAAAATGAATTCTGTATTACGAAATAATTTTTATATTATCTGAACGTAATTACAAATTATAACTAGCATTATACGCAGGTTTTCAATTTAAAATAATGAAATACACACGCGGAAATAAATATTTTATTAATGCGAACAACAATGCACCTGATTAAAATAAAATGCACTTGGCACACCGATTCCATAATTATTCCGTGCGGCCTAATAATAATTGCTTTTTAATAACGTACGCAACGTTTTAATCAAAATTATTAATTAACTGAAAATATTATATAAATAGATGATATAATTATAATATATTAATATCAAATCAGAATTTGAGTAGAAAATCATTGGAAAAGAAGTTAATTACACCTAATAAAATTCATTATTATATATACATTTTCAAATTAGAATGTATATAGGAATATTTAATTAATAATATTTAACCCGTGGTGAAACATATTTGAAAAATCTTGATTAGAAATTAAAAACACTTGATTTATTATTTTTTCCGACTAGTTTCGACAAAATGTCTCCTTGATAATGACATTTTGTCGAAACTAGTCGAAGAAAAAATAATAAATATTCTGTGAAACAAACCAAGGGAATATAGGTATGCTTAAAGTCTAATAATACATTGAAATAGAATCACACAATTTTATTCTTGATCACTGCAACATGTTTCTTCACACAGAAGCTTCATCAGGTAGATGATTACCCAGTCTCATCACCTGTCTGATGAAGATGTTCTATAGTGAAACATGTTTTAGTGATCAAAAATAAGAATAAAAAAATTAACCACTAACTATTAAATATAGTTAATAATAAAACTGTTGAAGAAAGGATATACTTTTAACCACTAATAATAATAATAATCTTCAAGTACTCAAGTATTTAATCAGAAATACTAACAATTAGGAAAACACTAAGATATTTCATAAGTTCCTGTTGTAGATTTACAAAATATTTGTGTTTTTCTAATTATTAGATAATTAACAACGTAAAGGATTTTAATACATTCTTATCCTCTTAACTACGATTTTTTTTTTATTTCAAACAAATAAGTAATTTGAAAATAGGTAACTGTGTAGCCTAATACTTTGTGAAATTTTACTATTTAATATTTAATTTTCTTTGCGATAAATTGTGAATAGTTCATTTAATAAATATTTAATCGGCTCGAGCCGTTTCGTTTTTTCTTTTTATGACTTGTAAATTAATCAATTTCCTCTCGAAAAAAAAAGAGGTCGAAAGGTGATGGAATGGAGGAGCGCCGGAAAACAGACGAACTTTGTCATATTAAATAAGGCGGAATTAGATGAAAACGGCGAGAAATTTAATTGGGATTATTCGCTGCAGCACAGACAGAAAGACAGACCTCAATTATTTTTCCCCCTCGCGAACATCGAAAGCCACATTAGTGTTATTATTATTATTATTTTTGTATTCCGTTAAAGGTGTCCCACCCTTCAAAGGATTCCGCTTCACTAAACCGTTTGAGTTTCGGTCCACGTTAATTGACAAATGATATCAAAATAATAAATAATAAACAACTTAAATTATTCTGAATGTAGAAGGTGATAATTCACATAAAGCTCTTTTTATTTATTTATAATAAAAATACTTAATACTTTGGATGAATCCAGTTATACAGACAAATTATTAAATATTTTTATTGTATAATAAAATGTATAAAGATGTAGATATCTTTTTATTTAGTACAAAAAAGTGTTATTCTAATAAATTAAGTTTATAACCATCTGTAGACACATGTTTCGGTCTCTCAATTCCCTTAGTACACCTTTATTATATTTAAATCGATTTTTTTAATTAATAAAAACTTTAAAAAATCACAGACGTTTAAAATTCAAAGAAGGAAATTGTATTCAATTTAATAATTTAAATAAATCAATATACTAAGATGCAGACACGATGTCTTTGTTCTACGACTTTATTTAAAATTAGACGTGACTATAGTTTTAAATAAAGTGATAAAATAAATTAATCGTGTCTCCTTCTTAATTATATTCAAGATGTACCATAAAGTAAACACCTCCACAATGAAACATTAAATATACCAAGTATTAAATAACAGTTTCATCGTTTATTTCACTAAAAGCTAAAATTAAATCAGTAGATGATGATAAAATATATATGTAGGATGGGTGGGTGTCTTTTAAATCAACTTTAAATCCATATTCAAGGATACTCAAGAAAATAATTTTATTTATATACGTAATTCAGATGATTTTTTTAACAAGTTTTATTTGATAAAATTAATTTAACACTAAAATCCTCTTGTATGATGTAGTGATTGGAGGGTGGGTTCGAGGCCACCCACCCACCCTACATATATCAATATTTTTAACTATAATAGTGCTGATGATTTATAACAATTGTATAATCTATTTTACTATTTATTTTGTTTAAAAATAAAAGTTAATCAGTGAATGAAATAAAACCACATATGTAGGGTGGGTGGGTGGCCTCTATCCCACCCTCCAATTCAGAAAACTTACTCGAGTGTTTATCAGGAAAAATCTTGTACCAAATCGACGATTGACACTTATTTTTTGTTATTACAACAACAGTTTCTTCATTTAATCACTGAAAATAAAAAGGTATCAGTAGATAAAGATAAAATTAAATATGTAGGGTGGTCCTAAAATCATCTCTTAATTAATCTATATACTTAAAGATTAGGAATTAATTATTTATATAGCTGCTAAGTAATCTTATTTTTTTCCATTGATTTTTGTTGTTTTATTTAATTAATTTTTATTAAAAACCACCGCGTATGATTTAGTTGGAGGGTGGGTTCGAGGCCACCCACCCACCCTACATAAAACAATGATTTCAGCTATAATAGGGTTGATGATTTATAAAAATTATAACATCTATTTTACTATTTATTTTTTGGAAACTAAAAGCTAATTAGTGAATGTAGTAAAATGTATATGTAGGGTGGGTGGGTGGCCTCTATCTTACCCTCTAATCCTTAAAACATACTTGACTATTTATTAAGAAAAATTTTGTATCAAATCGATTATTCACACTTATTTTTTCTTATTACAACAACACTTTCATCATTTATTTTACCAAAATTAAAAGTGTATGAGTAGATGAAGATAAAATACAAAATGTAGGGTGGTCCAAAAAACATCTTTCAATGAATCTATATACTCAAAGATTTGCAATTAATTATTTATATACGTGCTAAATAATCTTATTTTTTATAGATTTTTGTGGATTATATTTAATTAAATTTAATTAAAAACCACCGCGTATGATTTAGTGGTTGAAGGGTGGGTTCGAGGCCACCCACCCACCCTACATAAAACAAGAACTTCATCAATAATAATGCTGATGATTTATAAATATTATATAATCTATTCTACATTTATTTTTTGGAAACTAAAAGTTAATCAGTGAATGTAGTAAAATATATATGTAGGGTGGGTGGGTGGCCTCTATTCCACCTTCCAAGCCATAAAACATACCCGAGCGTTATTAGGAAAAATCTTATACCAAATCGATTGATCACACTTATTTTTCTTATTGCAACAACACTTTAATGTTGTGTTTTTAATTCTAATCAAGACAACACTTTTATCGTTTAATTTACTACAAATTAAAGCGTATCAATAGATGATGATTAAATAAAATATACAGGGTGATCATAAAATCATCTTTCAATTAATCTATATACAAAAATATTTGCAAATAATTATTTATGTATATGCTAAGTAATCTTATTTTTTTTCATCAATATTTGTTGTTGTATTTAATTAATTTTAATTAAAATCCACCACGTATGATCTGGTGATTGGAGGGTGGGTTCGAGGCAACCCACCCACCCTACATAAAACAATGATTTCAGCTTTAATAGGGCTGATGATTTATAAAAATTATAACATCTATTTTAGCACTTATTTTTTGGAAAATAAAAGCTAATCAGCGAATGTAGTCAAATGTATATGTAGGGTGGGTGGGTGGCCTCTATCCCACCCTCCAATCCACAAAACTTACTCGAGTGTTTATCAGGAAAAACCTTGTACCAGATCGATGATTCGCACTCATATTTTCTTATTACAACAGCACTTTCATCGTTTAATTACTGAAAATAAAAGCGTATCAGTAAATAAAGATAAAATTAAATATGCACGGTGATCCTTAAATAATCTTTGAATTAATCTATAGACTTAAAGATTTGCAAATAATTATTTATATACGTGCTAAGTAATATTAATTTTTTCATCGATTTTGTAGTTGTATTTAATTAATTTTAATTAAAATCCACCACGTATGATCTACTAATTGGAGGGTGGGTTCGAGGCCACCCACCCACCCTACATATAACAATGATTTTACCTACAATAGGGCTGATGATTTATAAAAATTATATCATCTATTTCACCATTAATTTTTTGGAAACTGAAAACTAATTACTGAATGAATTTAAAATGCATATGTAGGGTGGGTGGGTGTCCTCGATCCCACCCTCCAATTCACTAACTCGAGTGTTTATCAAGAAAAATCTTATACCAAATCGGTTATTTACACTTAATTTTTCTTATTACAATAACACTTTCATCGCTTTTTTAAATTCTGTGAAACAAACCAAGTGTTTTTAATTTCTAATCAAGAATTTCATCGCCTATTTTAGTGAAAATAGAAGCATAGGAATAGATATAGATAAAATAAAATATACAGGGTGGTCCTTAAAGCATCTTTCAACTAATCTATATACTCAAAAGTTTATAAATAATTATTTATATACGTGCTAAGAGATCATAACTTTTTTATCCATTTTGTTGTTGTTGTATTTCATTCATTTTTATTAAAAATTATCGCGTATGATATAGTGGTTGGAGGGTGGGTTTGAGACCACCCACCTACATATATAAATAATTTTAACTATAATAGTGCTGATGATTCAGAAAAATTCTATAATCTATTTTACTATTTATTTTGTTAAAAATTAAAAGCTAAACGGTGTATGAAGTTAAAATGTATATATAGGGTGGGCGGGTGGTCTCTATCCCACCCTCCAACTAAAAATATAATACTCTAGGATTTATTTGAAATAATATTATACAAAATTGATAATTCATCCAGAATTTTTTTTATTAAAAAACATATCATATCATTTATTATTATTATGTACTAACAGTGAATCAGTTTGATAAAGATTAAATATATATATTAAGTGGGTGGGTAACCTTTTACATTACATTTAGATTTATAAAACCTATTTACAAAAAAAATCATGTAGCAAATTTATTTATTTTTTTTCTTATAATTAATTAATAAACTAATAAAATCATCGCTTATGATGTACATCTGAGGGTTTAAAAATGTGTAACTAATTAACTACCACAAAGATTAATCTGAAAATCACAAAATCTATTTAAAATTAACGTATTTTAATTAAAACACTAAAACAATTGATATATAACAGCTGAAAACAAAATGAATCACCAGGGAAATTAATTTCAAAATCACAAAACCTGTTTAAAATTAATGCATTTTCAGCATAATTCTAAACCAATTGATATATGATAGCTGAAAACAAAATGAATCGCATTAAAACTCAAAGTGATGAAAAGGAAAATATGTCAAAGGGTTTAAAAATTTGTAAAAAATTAACCACCCCACAAATTCACTTCAAAATCATTACATCTATTTGAAATAAACGTGTTTTTGGGAAAATAATTGACATACGACAGCCAAAAACAAAAATAAATTGCAGTAAAACCAGAAATTATGAAGTGAAAATTCAAAATCACAAAATCTACTCTAAATGAACGTATTTTTATTAAAACACTAAAACAATTGATATGCGACTGCTGAAAACAATATAATCGCTGTGAAACTTGAAGTGATGAAAAGGAAAATAATTCGAGGGGTTTAAAAATTTGTAAGAAATTAACTTCAAAATCACAAAATCTCTTTAAAATTAATTTGCTTTCAATATAATTCTAAAACAATTGATATATGACAGCTGAAAACAAAATTAATCGCAATAAAACTCAAAGTGATGAAAAGGAAAATATACCAGAGGGTTTACAAATTTGTAAAAAATTAACCACCACAGGAATTCACTTCAAAATCATTACATCTATTTAAAATAAACGTATTTTTAGAAAAAAACTAAAACATTTGACATACGACAGCTAAAAACAAAATAAATCGCAGTAAAACTTGAAATTATGAACTGAAAATTTCAACGCAGGATTTACATTTGTAAAAAATTAACCACCCCAGGAATTTACCTCAAAATCACAAAATCTACTTAGAATTAACGTATTTTTATTAAAACACTAAAACAATTGATATTCTACATCTAAAAACAAAATAAATCGCAATAAAACTTGAAGTGAGGAAACGAAAAATAAATCGGTGGGTTTAAAATTATGTAAAAAATTTACCACCCCAAGGATGCTTTTCAAAATCACAAAATTTATTAAAAATTAATGTATTTTGAACAAAATACTAAAATAATTGAAATACGATAACTGAAAACCAAATAAAACGGAGTAAAACTCGAAGTGATGAAAAGGAAAATACATCAGAGGGTTTACAAATTTTTAAAAAATTAACCTCTTTAAAGATTAATTTAGAAATCACAATATCTATTAAAAATTAACGTATTTTGAACAAAATACTAAAACAATTGACATACGATAGCTGAAAACAAAATAAAACGGAGTAAAACTCAAAGTGATGTAATGAAAAATATATCCAGGGGTTTAAAAAATTGTAAAAAATTACTCACCCCAGGAATTAATTCCAAAGTCACAAAATCTATTTAAAATTAATGTATTTTTGATAAAACACTAAAACAATTGATATAAGACTCGAAAAACAAAATAAATCACTTTCAAACTTGGAAGTGTTGAAACGAAAAATACATCATGGGGTTTAAAAATTTGTAAAAAATTAACTACACTTGAAACTACCGTCAAAATCAGACAATCTGTTTAAAATTAACGTATTTTTAATAAATTACTAAAACAATTGATATACGATGGCTGAAAACATGAAAACAAAATAAAACGCAGTAAAACTTTAGGTCATGAAACTAATAATACATCAGAGGATTTTGAAATTAGTAAAAAATTAACCACCGCAGGAATTCACTTCGAAATCATTACATCTATTTAAAATGAACGTATTTTTAAGGAAACACTAAAACAATTGCCATACGACAGCTAAAAACAAAATAAATCGAAATAAAACTCGAAATTATGAAGTGAAAATTTCAACGCGGGGTTTAAACATTTGTAAAATATTAACCACCACAAGAATTCACTTCAAAATCACTACATCTATTTAAAATAAACGTAGTTTTAAGAAAACACTAAAACAATTGATATATGATAGCCAAAAACCAAATAAATTGCAGTAAAACTCGAAATTATGAAGTGAAAATTTCAACGCAGCGTTTAAACATTTGTAAAAAAAATAACCACTTTAGGAATTAACCTCTAAATCATAAAATCTACTTAAAATTAACGTATTTTTATTAAAACACTAAATCAATTGATATACTACATCTAAAAACAAAATAAATCGCAATCAAACTCGAAGTGATGAAACGAAAAATACATCGGTGGGTTTAAAATTTTGTAAAAAAATAACTACCAGAAGGATTAATTTTAAAATCACAAAATCTATTAAGAATTAACGTATTTTGAACAAATAACTAAAAGAATTGACATACGACAGCAGAAAACAAAATAAAACGGAGTAGAACTCGAAGTGATGAAAAGGAAAATAATTCAGAGGGTTTACAAATTTGTAAAAAATTAACCACCTCAAGGATTAATTTCAAAATCATAAAATTTATTAAGAATGAACGTATTTTGAACAAAATACTAAAACAATTGACATACGATAGCTGAAAACAAAATAAAACGGAGTAAATCTCAAAGTGATGTAACGAAAAATACATCCAGGGGTTTAAACATTTATAAAAAAATACCCACCCCAGGAATTAATTCCAAAGTCACAAAATCTATTTAAAATTAATGCATGTTTGATAAAACACTAAAACAATTGATATAAGACTGGTAAAAACAAAATAAATCACTTTAAAACTTGGAAGTGTTGAAACGAAAAATACATCGGGGGGTTTAAAAATTTGTAAAAAACTAACCACCCCACGATTTCACTTTAAAATTATTACATCTATTTAAAATAAACGTATTTTTAGGAAAAAACTAAAACAATTGACATACGACAGCCAAAAACAAAATAAATCGCAGCAAAACTCGAAATTATGAAATGAAAATTTCAACGCAGGGTTTAAACATTTGTAAAAAATTAACCACCCCAGGAATTTACCTCAAAATCACAAAATCTACTTAAAATTAACGTATTTTTATTAAAACACTAAAACAATTGATATACAACAGCCGAAAATAAAATAAATCGCTGTAAAACTTGAAGTGATGAAACGAAAAATACCTCAAGGGGTTTAAAAATTTTTGAAAAATGAATCACCAGGGCAATTAACTTCAAAATCAGAAAATCTGTTTAAAATTAATTTACTTTTAACATAATTCTAAAACAATTGATATATGACAGCTGAAAACAAAATTAATCACAGTAAAACACAAAGTGATGAAAAGGAAAATACATTAGAAAGTTTCAAAATTTGTAAAAAATTAACCACTCAAAGGATTAATTTTAAAATCACAAAATCTATTAATAATTAACGTATTTTGAACAAAATACTAAAACAGTTGACATACGACAGCTGAAAACAATATAAATCACTGTAAAATTTGAAGTGATGAAACGACAAATACATCGAGAGGTTTAAAAATTTGTAAAAAATTAACCACCAGAGAAATTAACTTCAAAATCACAAAATTTGTTTAAAATTAATGTACTTTCAACATAATTCTAAAACAATTGATATAATTCAGCTGAAAACAAAATTAATTGCACTAAAACTCAAAGTGATGAAAAGGAAAATACATCAGAGGGTTTACAAATTTGTAAAAAAATTTAACCACCAAAGGAATTAACTTCAAAACCACAAAATATATTTATAATTAACGTAGTTTTCAATAAAACACTTAAATAATTCACATATGGCAGCTAAAAACAAACAAAAACATAGTAAAACTCGAAGAGATGAAACGCAAAATACATCGGAGGGTTTAAAATTTTGTAAAAATTTAACCAGCCCAGGAATTAACTTAAAAATCACAGAAAATATTTATAATTAACGTAGTTTTATTATAATGTAAAAACGGTTGATATACGACAGTTGCAAATAATATAAATCGTAGTAGAACTTGAATGCAAATTTTCAATTTCTTCAGTTTAAGTTTTAAACGTCAACACTATATTACCTGCTGATTTACGGCAATTATTTTTATACATAATAAAATTTCCATAGTTTTAAAGATAGTGTCATTGATTTTTTTTAGAATATTTTATGAAAAATATACGATTGTCAATGTTTTAAATCATTCAATGTAATTTTTCAATTTTTTCAGTTTGAGTTCTGAACGCCACTATTTTATTTGCTGCTGAGTTATGGCAATTTTTATAGATTCTAAATCTGCAATGATTTTTAAGATAATAATAAACTTTTAGATTATTTCATGAAAAATGGGCTTTTGGCAATTTTTTATTAAATGATTAAATGTAGTTTTTCAATTATTTCAGTTTTATTTCTGAACGCCACCAATTTATTTCCTGCAATATTTATATAATATAGATAATTAAACTTCAGTAACTCTAAATATAATTTTATTGATCTCATGAAGAATATATTTTGGTCAATTTTTTAAATCATTAAATGCAATTTTTCAATTTCTTTTGTTTGAGTTTTGAACGCCACCCATTTTATTGCCTACTGAGTTACGGCAATTATTTTTATAGGTAATTAAACTGCAATTAATTTTGGATTTGCTAAATATTGTTTTTTTGCAATTTTTAAATCACAAAATCATTTTTTTTAAATTACGCTAACGCAATAAGTAATACATTATTCTAGCGTACTCTTGATTTAATCCAACTTAATATTCTTTACCCTAGCGTATTCTTGACCTACCTCAACTGCTTATTATTTGCCCTAGCGTACTCTTGACCAAGGTTAATAAATTATCAATTGTCCTAGCGTACTCTTGACCTATCCCAATTGCCTATTCATTACCCTAGCGTACTCCTGACCTACCCCAATTTATTATTCATTGTCCTATCCTTTAGCTAAGGTAATAAATTGTAAATTTTGTTTTAGTAAACATTCTTTAGTTAATCAATTATTTTGTTCCTTAAAATGTCTTCGATTAAACTTCCAATTCTGGTAAATAATTCTACCCACTTATTAGTGGTTGAACGTTTCAACTTTATGGAACTCTTGGCCACGTAACTATGCAATGATAAGGAGCAATTAGTTAAGCCGTACGGTACAAACTGCCGACATTAATAAAAATTTTGTCAGGATCGGACAGTTTTATTCATTTTTAAGGAACATTAAAACCGGCGCCACGACGCGAAACAACCTTCCGACACGATATCTCGAGTTTGTCTGTTGAAATGTTAAAGTGTAATTAATAATCGTGGATGATAATGACGAAATAATAAATATTTTAGTAACAATTCTAAACATTCGAATTCCATTTGCCTTAAATATTAAATTTAACGAGGAGGAAGACTGTGTTTTATATTGACCATTCATTCGGAACGAGTTAAAAAATTATTTCATTCGTACATCGAGCGCGAGGGGATAATTATTTGAATTGGAAAAATTTCGAAATAATTAATATTCCCCACGATCGATCATTGCACGCATTATTAACCATGTCCGATTTCTACGCTAGATTTGATTAAAATTATGTAACGAATGCACGTTCTCATCTCTTATCAATCGGTGCATCCAATGTAGTAAATTATACAAATTGAAATACCTGAAGGGTTTAAATGTATATAATTTTTTTAACAATAAAATAAAAACTACTAGAAAGAATTATTTAATTCCTTCCCATGTTTATGTATGAATCTATTGCATTAAATGCGCTCCCTTTTTTTTTCAGCAACACCGAGCATAAATTACGTTTATAGTGCGACCTTAAGCTCGATTACGTTTTTATTATCCTGATTAGAAATTTAAATCGGGAAACGAGAAAAATGTAATTACAAAGGTTGTAAAATTTATGGGCTCTCTTAAAATTGCACACACACGATACGTATCTTATGAGTACTGTTACGAATTAGATCGATTGGGTTTCCAGTGAGTCAGAATGACTGAGGCGAAAAAATTTTTGTTACATTTTTTTTTTTCAGTCGAAAGCAATTAATTTAATTAATCGCACTCAGGGACGTTCCTTGTTTCCCCGCGTATGCACACTTTCTAATTGCGGTTCGAATTATGGCAAACGTGGAAATAATTAGTGTTTATTGCATTAAGATTAAAAGCAATGTATATTAATGAGATTACAGCCGTAATTAATGATGTCAACATGGGAATAAATAACTGGTTTGTTGTTTTGTTTGTTTAAATTTTTTTGCTTGAATAGTGTAATAATTAAATGCGTTAACGGTACTCTTGATGGGCGTGAATGTTGTGTCATGAATGAAAAATCCTATGAGAAATATTCTTTGAATTAATTAATATAGCATGGATTATTATACCTAATATATACAATATAACTATATCCACCACGCTAATTATTATTAAACTTATTCACAAACTTATACTATTAAAATAAAGTTATCCTATTTCAATTACAACGTATATTGTTACCATTTCTTCTTCTATAATAGTAAAAATAAGCTTTCAATCTTATCATTCTATATACAAAATCACTAACATATTTTAACCATAGGATTTGAATGAACAATGAGTACTGGGTAACAATTATTTTGTACATTAGGTAATTTTACATTAACACTTATTATTATATTCTTTTCTAATTAACAAAATACTTTTTAAATATTTTTTTCATTAATGATTTTTTCATTTACCTCGTGGTGAAACATTGTGGAATAATAGGTAATTAATTACCTAATGTTATAATTTCGTTCCATCAAGAATTCAGTGTACAAAGTGCCCACCGAATTATTTTGAACACTTTTGATTAAATATTGATAAAATTAATTCTAAATGATGTATCGATTCGATTTGTTCAAATCACGGTGGATTGAATATTTATCAGGGCATAAATAAAATGATTAGGGTCAATTGTTTAGAGGTTTTGGGGGTTAATTAGGGCGTGGGCCGTTTTGTAGACCGTGCTCAGTGGGGCCGATTCGTTTAATTCAATTCGATTATTACAAAAGGGTCAATTAAGGTGTGCATGCGGATACGCTAGTGGGGAACGAGGGTGTTTTTTGTTAATCGTCTCGCATTTATTAAAACTTTATTGGTGTCCACGGGGGAGCGACTTTTCTGTTAATGTTTAGCAGCAGCGCAGTTTAATCAATAAAATATTATGTTCACGTAGGTCAGCTAAACTATAAACAAGTCCCGTCTTCTACTCACGTAAAATTTTCAAATAAACTCACATTAAATACACTACAATCGTGATAATTAAGTAATTAAATCTTTTAAATTTATATAAAATTATTAACGTGAAAACAATTAATTAAAAAGCACTAAAAACCTTTCTTTACAATTTTATTTACTATTTAATAGTATTAAAACATTGATAATGGTCACTTTGGGTCCGAAATATATATCTGTGTGAATTTAAATAAAATTGTGAAGAAAGGTTTTTAGTGCTTTTTAATTAATCAAGTTTACCTTCACGTAACTCACAAAAATCAAACTGAAAACAAACATAGATTGTTAATTAAAATATATATAAATCTACTTCAAATAAATCCCTATTTCCATTTACGTAATATTAAAAAAAATACCACATTCCCTTTAACTACAAAAACTCATTAAAACATTCGTGATATGATATGAAATTGCAAAGAAAGTGATTTATTAATTGAAAATATTAAACTTCCTCTAAATTAATCAATTCTTCCAAACGGGTAATCATCTAAAAGGGATTATTACATTAAATTTCATCACAATCTCAATTTAACATCGGCGATATTTAAGTAATGGAAACGTCCAGCTTACGTGAGAAAATCAATCGATTATTAAAATAAAATAAAGAAAAATGTTGTTAAATTATATATTTAGTACAATAGATTTTTAATAAATCCTCGAGTAAGTATTGTTGATTGGAGGGTGGGTTAGAGGCCAAATTTGTTAATTGAATTACCACTTAATATAGTAATTTTGTAAACTCTTAAGTTTGTTTTTTTTTAAATTGAAATGTATTTTAAAGTATATATATATTTTATATTTATCAACTGATTTAATTATTTTATTTAATTATCTGTAAAAACAATTGCCATAATTCAGCAGGAAATTAAATAGTGGCATTCAAATCTCAAAGTGTAGAAATTGAAAAACTGCATCTAATGATTTAAGACATTGCCAAAAGTACATCTTCTATAAAATTATCTAAAAATTTAGTGAAATTATCTTTGATGTCATTACAGTTTCATTATCTGTAAAAGTAACTGTCGTAACTTAGTGGAAAATAAAATGGTGGAGTTTAAAACTCAAACTGAAGAAACTGGAAACTGAAAAATCGCATTTAATCATTTAAAAAATTGCCAAAAGCACATTTTTTATGAAATAATCTAAAAATTTAATTAAGTTATTTTTTCAAATCATTATAATTTCACTATCTATAAATATAATTGACGTGGCTCAGCAGGAAATAATTTGGTGGCGTTCAGAACTCAAACTGAAGAAATTGAAAAATTGAATTTAATCATTTAAAAAATTGCTAAAACCACATTTTTCATAAAATAACCTAAAAATTTATGGAAATTATCTTTGAAATAATTACAGTTTTATTATCTGTAAAAATAATTGCCATAATTCAGCAGGAAATGAAATGTTGGCATTTAAAACTTTAACTCAAGAAATTAAAAATTTGCATTCGAATTTTACTACGATTTATTTTGTTTTCAGATGTTGTATATCAATTGTTTTAACATTATAATAAAATTAAATTAATTTTAAATAGATTTTTTAATTTTGAAGTTATTTCCTGAGGTGGTTAATTTTTTACAAAATTTTAAACCCTCTGATGCATTTTTTGTTTAATCACTTCGAGTTTTGCCACGTTTTACTTTGTTTTTAATTATCGTATATCAATTGTTTTAGTATTTTATTAAAAATACGTTAAATATAAATATATATTTGTGACTCTAACGTTAATTCCTGGGGTGGTTAATTTTTTACAAATTTTTAAACGCTGCGTTCAAAATTTCGTTTGATCATTTCGAGTTTTACTGCGTTTTATTTTGTTTTTAAGCTATCGTATATCAATTGTTTTTGCGTTTCATTAAAAACACGTTAATTTTAAATAGATTTTGTGACTATAAAGTTAATCCTTGGGGTGACTTATTTTTTTACAAAATTTTAAACCCTCCAATGTATTTTTCATTTCATCACTTTCAGTTTTACTGCGTTTTATTTTGTTTTCAACTGTCGTGTGTCAATTGTTTTAGTGTGTTACGTTAATATATTAATTTTAAATAGATTTTGTGACTTTTTCAAGTTAATCCTTGGTGTGGTTAATTTTTTACAAATTTCTAAATATCAAAGGGTATTTCTCATTTCGTCACTTTGAGTTTTACTGCGATTCATTTTGTTTTCAGCTGTGATATAGCAATTGTTTTAGAATTGTATTGAAAATACATTAATTTTGAATTGATTTTGTGATTTTGAAGTTAATTCCTGAAGTGGTTAATTTTTCACAAATTCTTATACCCTCCCATGACTATTTCTTTTCATCACTTTAAGTTTTACTGCGGTTTTTAATGTTTTTAGCTGTCGTATATCAATTGTTTTAGAATTATGTTGAAAGTACATTAATTTAAAACAGATTATGTGATTTTGAAGTTAATTTCTCGAGTGGTTAATTTTTTATAAATTTTTAAACCCTCCGATGCATTTTTCGTTTCATCACTTTGAGTTTTAATGCGTTTTATTTGTTTTTAGATGTCGCACTTCAATTGTTTCATTATATTATTAAGAACACGTTAATTCTAAATAAGTTTAGTGATTTTGAAGTTAATCGCTGGCGTGGTTAATTTTTTACAATTTTTAATCCCTCCGATGTATTTTTCTTCCCATTACTTCAAGTTTTACTGCGTTTTATTTTGTTTTAAGCTGTCATTTATCAATTGTTTTAGTGTTTGATTAAAAATACATTAATTTTAAATAGATTTTATGAATTTGAAGATAATTCCCTTGGTGGTTATTTTTTACAAATTTTTAAATCCTCCGTTGTATTTTTCGTATCATTAGTTCAAGTTCTTCTGCGTTTTATTTTGTTTTTAACTATCGTATGTTAATTGTTTTAGTGTTTTATTAAAAACACCTTACTTCTAAATAGATTTTGTGAATTTGAAGTTAATTTCTGGGGTGGTTAAATTTTTACAAATTTTTAAACCCTCCGATGTATTTTCATTTCATCACTTCGAGTTTTACTGCAATTTATTTTGTTTTTAGCTGACGCATATCAATTTTATTGCTCATTTATTAAAAACACATTAATTTCAAGTAGATTTTGTGATTTTGATAATAATTTCTGGAGTGGTTAATTTTTTAGAAATGTTTAAACCCTCTGATTTATTTTTCGTTTCATCACTTCGAGTTTTACTCCATTTTATTCTGTTTTCAACTATCGTGTGTCAGTTGTTTTAGTGCTTTATTGAAACTATATTAATTAATTAATCGATTTTGTAATTTCGAATTTAATTTTTGAGGTGGTTAATTTTTTACAAAATTTTAAACCCTCTGATGTATTTTCATTTTCATTACTTTGAGTTTTATTGCCATTAATTTTGTTTTCAGCTGCCATATATCAATTGTTTTAGAATTATGTTAAAAGAAAATTAATTTTAAATAGATTTTATGATTTTAAAGATAATTCCTTGCTTTAGTTAATTAGTTACAAATTTTTAAACCCTCGGTTTTATTTTTCGTTTTATCACTTCAAGTTTTACAGCGATTTATTCTGTTTTACGCTGTCGAATATCAATTGTTTTAGTGTTTTATTAAAAATGCCTTAATTCTAAATAGATTTTATGACTTAAAAGTTAATTCCTGTGGTAGTTAATTTTTTACAAATTTTCAAACCCTCCGATGCATTTTTCTTTCCAACACTTCCAGTTTTACTACGATTTATTTTGTTTTTAGCTGTCGCATGTCATTTTTTTAAATGTTTTAATAAAAACACATTAATATTTAGTACATTTTGTGATTTTGAAGTTAATTCTTGGGCTGGTTAATTTTTTACAAATTTTTAAATCGTCCAATGTATTTTTCGTTTAAACACTTCGAGTTTTGCTGCGATTTACTTTGTATTCAGCTATTGTATTTCAATTGTTTTGGTGATTTATTAAAAATACATTAATTTTACATATATTTTGTGAATTTGAAGTTAATTCCCCTGGTGGATAACTTTTTACAAATTTTTAAACCCTCCGATGCATTTTTTTTCACCACTTCGTATTTTACTGCGATTTATTTTGGTTTTTAGCTGTGGTATATCAATTGTTTCAGTATTTCATTAAAAATACATTATTTTTAAATAGATTTGGTGATTTTGAAGTTAATTCCTAAGGTAGTTATTTTTTTTTTAATTTCAAACCCTCCGATGTATTTTTCTTTGATTCATTTCGAGTTTTACTGAGATTAATTCTGTTTACAGCTATCATATAGCAATTGTTTTAGAACTATATTGAAAGTAAAATAATTTTGAATAGATTTTGTAATTTTGAAGTTAATTCCTGGGATGATTAATTTTTTACAAAATTTTAAACCCTTTGATGTATTTTTCGTTTCATCACTTCGAGTTTGATTGCGATTTATTTGGTTTTTGACTATCGTGTATCAATTGTTTTAGTGTTTTGAAAAAAATATGTTACTTTTACAAGGATTTTGTGACTTTGAAGTTAATTTTTAGGATAGTGTAGTTTTTACAAATTTGTAAATCCTTCGATGTATTTTCGTTTCATCACTTCGAGTTTTACTTCATTTTATTCTGTTTTCAGCTATTGTATGTCAATTGTTTTAGTGTTTTATTAAAAATATGTTAATTTATAATAGATTTTGTGATTTTGAAGTTACTTCTTGTTGTGGTTAATTTTTTACAAATTTTTAAACCCCTCGATGTATTTTTCGTTTCAAAACTTCAAGTTTTACAGTGATTTTTTTTGTTTTTAGCTGTCATATATCAATTGTTTTAGTGTTTTTATTAAACATACGTTAATTTATATAGATTTTATGACTCGAAAGTTAATTTCTGGGGTGGTACATTTTTTACAAACGTTTAAACCCTGTGTTGAAAATTTTATTTCATAATTCAGAGTTTTACTGCGTTTTATTTTGTTTCTGGCTATCGTATGTCAATTGTTTAAGTGTTTTCCAAAAAATACGTTTATTTTAAGTAGATGTAGTGATTTTTATGTGAATTGCTCGGTTGGTTGATTTTTTACAAATTTTTAAATCCTCCGATGTATTTTTTGTTTCATTACTTCGGATTTTACTCCGTTTAATTTTGTTTTTAGCAGTTTTATGTCAATTTGATTAGTGTTATTTTAAAATACGTTAATTTTATATAGATTTTGTGACTTTGGAATTAATTCCCGGGGTGGGTAATTTTTTACAAATTTTTAAACCCCTCGATGTATTTTTCGTTTCATCACTTTGAGTTTTACTCCGTTTTATTTTGTTTTTAGCTATCATATGTCAATTATTTTAGTAGTTTGTTCAAAATACGTTAATTTTTAATAGATTTTGTGATTTTGAAATTAATCCCTGTAGTGGTTAATTTTTTACAAAATTTTAAACCCTCCGATGTATTTTTCGTTTCATCACTTCGAGGTTTACTGCATTTTATTTAGTTTTCAGCTGTCGTATATCAATTGTTTCAATGTTTTATTAAAAATACGTTAATTTTAAATAGATTTTGTGATTTTGAAGGTAATTTCAGGGGGTGTTATTATTATACAAACTTTTAAACCCTCTGATGGATTTTTCATTTTATCATTTCAAGTTTTACTGCGAAAAATTTTATTTTTAGATGTCGCATATCAATTGTTTTGGTGTTTTATTAACAATACGTTAATAATAAATAGATTTTGTGACTTTGAGTCTAATTACAGGGGTGGTTAATTTTTTACAAATTTTTAAACTCTCCGATGTATTTTTCGTTGAAACACTTCGATTTTTACTACGTTTTATTTTATTTTTAGCTGTCCTATAATCAATTGTTTTAGTGTTTCATTAAAAATACGTCAACTTCAAATAGATTTTGTGATTTTGAAGTTAGTTCATATAGTGGTTAATTTTTTACAAAATATTAAACCTTTTGATGTATTTTTAATTTCATCATTTCTAGTTTTACTGCATTTAATTTTGTTTTTAGCTATCGTATACCAATTGTTTTAGTGTTTTCCTAAAAATACGTTAATTTTAAATAGATGTAGTGATTTTGAAGGTTATTCCTTGAGTGGTTAATTTTTTACAAATTTTTAAATCCTCTGATGTATTTATCGTTTCATTACTTCGATTTTTACTCCGTTTTATTTTGTTTCTAGCTATCGTATTTCAATTGTTTTAGTGTATTTCTAAAAGTACGTTAATTTTAAATAGACTTTATAATTTTGGAGTTAATCCTTCTGGTAGTTATTTTGTTTTTAATTTTTAAACCCTCGGATGTATTTTTATATACAAACTGCAGAAATTGAAAAATTGCACTCAATGATTTAAATAATTACCAAAAGTACATTTTTTAGGAAATAATCTAAAAGTTCAATGAAATCATATTATAAATCATATAATAATACTTATCTGTAAAAATAATTGCTGTTACTCAGTAGGAAATAAAATGGTGGCGTTCGAAACTAAAACTGAAGAAATTGAAAAATCGCATCTAAAAACTACCAAAAGCACATTTTTAATGAAATGATCTAAAAATTTAATGAGATTATCTTTTAAATCAGTGCAGTTTTAGTATCTATAAAAACAATTACCGTAACTCAAGAGGAAATAAAATGATGGCGTTCACAACTCAAACTTAGGATATTGAAAAATTGCATTTAATGATTTAAAAAATTGCCAAAAGCACATTTTTCATAAAATAATGCAAAAAATTAAAGAAATTATCTTTGAAAATATTGCGGTTTTATTATCTATAAAAATAATTGCCGTAACGCAGCAGGAAATAAAATGGTGGCGTTATAAACTTAAACAGAAGATATTCAAAAATTGCATTTAATGATTTAAAAAATTGCCAAAAGTACGTTATTCATGAAATAAATTATAAAATCAATAAACTTATATTTATAATTACTGTAGTTTTATTATCTATGAAAATAATTGCTGTAACTCAGCAGGAAATAAAATGGTGGCGTTCAAAACTTAAACACTCCGATGTGTATTTATTGAAATAAACTAAAAGTCATTGAAATTATCCAGAAATAAAATTTTGAGGACCACCGGCATGGCCAAACGAACCAAACAAAAAAACAATCGAGTATTAAAAATTCATGTCATAGCCAACCCTAAACCAATTACAACTGGTTTTCGATGCAGGAAGCGCGCCGTCTCTAATTACACCGACGTTATTTATATTTGTTGTCCCATCTTTTCTGTGAATATTATAATTACAATGACGGCTAATTACCAGGCCGTCACATGGATACCCGCGACACACAAGTGTTATGACGTCTCGTTTTTAATTACGCACCGACGTTCAGATGTTCTCCAAAGTGAGACGTGAAATTGTTTAATGTGATCTCCTATAGTTTTTTTTTTACATTCGAAGTGCATCACACCGTAATCATCTTCTTGTATAAACTAGTTTTATTTGCTTTAGTAATTAGTGTTGATTATAAAAGGTGGAAATTATTGGAGGCCCCAATAACGAACCTTGGGGAAAGTGTTAATAGAATTTATTGGTTTATTCAACTATTATAATACAATTTATTTAACAAATTTAATAAACAAATATTGATTTTTAATAAGAAATAATAATGATTACTGGTTTTTACATTGGTAGACTAAATTTTTAATTGTGGAGGCGTTTATTTTTTGGTACATCTTCAATATAATGAAGAAGAAGACACGATTAAACAAATAATGGTTTCACTATTAAATTTTTTTTTAACTTTGTTTATATAATATTGACATTATTTAGTGACTATAGTTTCGACAATTTTAACTTGTCATTATAAAACTAGAAGACTTCTAGTTTGATAATGACAAGTTAAAATTGTCGACAGTTTAAATAATGGTGTCTTTTTCTTAACTGGTATATTAATTTAACAAAGAATATATCTGTTTTTATCAATCAATCGCCACTACACAACTTTTTTTTAAATGGTTTTAATGGTGGTTGCTATTTCCGTTTTGATGGATGCATCTGTCTGACTTGAATGGGTTTCTCTGGAAGGAAACATCACTCTCTTATTATCGATCAGACATCGGATCCCCGAGTCGTTCGGCCGGCGCTTGCCAGTAATAATAATAACTTCAAATCGACTGCTTCTGCCCATTCGAAACGAATTTACATCACACGATGCTGAAGCTGATTATTTTTTTGCAATTGAAAACTTCACCATTAGTGTAATTAGTTTAATTAATGTTGCATCATAATAAGATTTGCTACGATGATATAGTTAAAATCATGCAAATCCTTTCGGCAAGGAGGAACCAACAAATAATTTGCATATCCAGAGTAAGCCGACGACACCGCCATCACCATCCAACCATCCTCTTGTGTATATACATATAATACTCATATAATCTCCCCTGATAAGATTTTACGAGCGCAAAAATAAACGATCGCGGTGATTAATGTATATACATTATGATAATAATGAGTTAATTAATATTCATGGAACAAATACGAACGAGTGTACCTGTTGGATGATCAACCTCAATGGTGATTTATGGTGTTACCACGAGAAATAATTAGTAAATGGCAATTTTATTAATTAGGTTTTATTTCGTATTAGTGGACCTTGCGTTCACTTTTTATCTTGATGATTAGCCTTTTTTTGTTGTAGTCGGACGTAACGTTGCATAATCCTTATAACAAAGCGTACGCTATTATATCGATTCGTAAATATTATGCATGCATAAAGCTGTTGCACTATAATTAGGGACAAAAAAATTATATCGTTAGTACGTGCCGGTATGTGTTAATCAAGTCGGAAATATCTCAATCCTTTGTTGATTAATTCGAATCAATTTTTTACCAGAGTTATTGAAGATTGAGATAAAAATCTTATAAAAATATAAATTACATAATGTAAGTAGTTGCTTAATGTTGTACGTTTATGAAGACATGTGTTTTGATCGTGTATCATCTGTTTACGATGCACGCACGTTTTAAAGATTTTAATGGGGGAATGAAACGCGTGTGTCTAATAAAAAATTAACAGCGCTAAGAGTTTATGTTCATTGGGCTTAATTGAAGAGTGCAAATGTCAGTCAATACTTTCACAACTCGACACGATGGATGACGAATGTTATCGAGGCATTTAATCTATTGAAATGTGTAAAATACATAAGAGAAAAATTATAAATGTGTTATAAGAGGTGAATGTAAAATGGTTACATTAAACAATAAATACTTTAATACATGGATTTATTTTCATTAATTTCAGACCTGTGTTTTATTGATTGTAGGGTATGATAGACGCCACCCACTCACACCCTACATATACAGTGAAAGTTAAACCATAGGATAACTATTTAAAATCTTTATTAACATAAATCTTGTTGTTTCAATATAACATTTTTTATGTCAATGTAAAACTATTCAGTAAAAGACTTGCTGATGTTTAACGGATTTGAGGGTGTGATAGTGGCCACCCACCCACCCTACATATATAAATAAACATTCATCACTGTCACAGTTGTAGTTTCTTGAAAATTTAAACAGCTTTATTGTATTAAAATATTTAAAAAAACAATGTTCTATTTTAAGTTTTAATATATGTAGGGTAGGTGGGTGGCCACTATCACACCCTCCAATTCTTAATACACTAACGAGGGTCAACAGAATTAAATTTTATTAGGATTAAAGTTTATGTATATATGTAAGGTAAGTGGATGGCCACTATTACAACCTAGAATTTCTGAAACAAACGAAAATTTAAAAAAAATCAAATTTAATTGAAAATTTAATATTAACAATAAATATTAAATTTTTATGTTAAATCAAAACTATTTAGTAAAACTCTCCCTGATGTTTAACGGATTGGAGGGTGTGATAGTGGCCACCCACCCACCCTACATATACATTTAAACTTTAATCACTGTCACAGTTTTAGTTTCTTGGAAACTTTAACAGCTTTATTGATGAATGTATTAAAATATTTACAAACCAGTGTACGACTTTAAGTTTAAATATATATGTAGGGTGGGTGGGTGGCCACTATCACACACTCCAATTCATAATACACTAACGAGGGTTGAGAGAATTAAATTTGATTAGGAATCATAAAACTAGAATGGCATTTTTTTAATGTATTAAGGAATTTAAAAACCACGTTAGAGCTTTACATTAAGATGTAAAGTTGGTGGGTGGCAACTACTACATCTTCTAATTACCAAAACACAGACGAGAATTTCCTAAAATAAAATTTAATTGGGGATTTTATATATTAACAATATTTATAACATTTCTTATATTAATTTAAAACTATTCAGTAAAACTCTCGCTGATGTTAAATAGATTGGAGGATGTGATAGTGGCCACCCACCCACCCTACATATACATTTAAACTTTCATCACTGTCACAGTTTTAGTTTTTTGGAAAATTTAACAGCTTTGTTGATGGATGTATTAAAATATTTACAAACCAATGTACCACTTTAAGTTTAAATATATATATATATATATATATATATATATATGTAGGGTGGGTGGGTGGCCACTATTACACCCTCCAATTCTTAATACACTAACGAGGGTTGAGAGAATTAAATTTGATTAGGAATCATAAAAATAAAATGACATTTTTTTAATGTATTAATGAATTTAAAAACCAAGTTATAAGCTTTAGCTTACATTAAAATATAAAGTGGGTGGGCGGCCACTATTACATCCTCCAATTACTAAAACACAAACGAGAATTCCCTAAATCATATTTAATTAGAAATTATATATTAACAATAAATATAACATTTTTATATTAATTTAAAGCTATTCAGTAAAACTCTTGCTGATGTTAAACAGATTGGAGGGTGTGATAGTGGCCACCCACCCACCTTACATATATATTTAAACTATCATCACTGTCAGAGTTTTAGTTTTTTAAAAACTTAAACAGCTTTATAGATGAATGTATTAAAATATTTAAAAAAACAAAATTCTACTTTAAGTTTTAATATATATGTAGGGTGGGTGGGTGGCCACTATGTCACCCTCCAATTCATAATACACTAACGAGGGTTGAGAGAATTAAATTTGATTAGGAATCATAAAAATAATCAATAAATTGATAATAACGTTAAAACTCAACTGAAATTAATTTTTCCATTTGTTTATTATTTTGCAATGGAAACAAAATGGAAAAAAACAATTGACAACAATTTTAATTTGGACTTACAGATTAAAGTAATTGATAATTTAAGCAGAATCAGTAATATTTGTACCGAAAAATTTAAAATAATCACGTTTTATCTCAACTGAAATTAATTTTACATTGGTCATCTTTTGGCCTAGAAACAAATTGGAAAAAACAAATGCCAACAACTCGAATTTATTAATATAGACTTATAAATAGTTTTACTTCATAATTTAAGCAAATCAGCAATATTAATTAAGGGAATTTTTACGTAATTACATTAAAACTCAATTGAAATATATTTTATATTTATTTTCTTTTTTGGACTAGAAACAAAATATAAAAACAATTGCCAGCCACTCAAAATTGTCAATTTTGGTTTACGGACAGTAGTACTTAATAATTTAAATAAAATCATCCATATTTATTTACGATGTGTTTAAATAATCACGATTAAGCCTAACTTAAATTAATTTTAAATTTGATTTTTCTTGGACTTAAATCTTTAAATTTGGACCTACAAATATTTGTTCTTGATATTCTAGGCAAAATTAGCAAAATTCTTTGGTGAAATTTTAAAATATTCATGTTTAAACTCTACTGGAAATGAATATTACGTTTGACTTTTTTGGACTTGTAATAACTTGGAAAAACAAATGACAATAACTGGAATCTTGTAATTTAAAGTTATACATTATAAAGCTTAATTATTTATGTAGAATGAGTAATATTTATCTTATTAATTTTAAGATAATCACATTTAAAAACGTAACTGAAATTGATTTTAACTTTCCTATTTATAGATTAGAAACTTAATGAAAAAACAATTACCAACAACTCTAATTTTTCCTTTTCGAATTACAAAAAGTGTAGTACATAATAATTTAGTCAAAATCAGCAATATTTATTTTAGATTTTTCTAAATAATCGTGTTTTTATCCAACTTAAATGAATTTCACATTTATTTTTGTTTTGGGCTTGAAATAAAATGGAAAAACTGTTGCCAGCAACTCTAAAATTTTAATTTCGATTTGAAAAAAGTCGTACTTAATAATTTAGCCAAAATAAGCAATATTTATATAGGATTTTCTGAAATAAAAACGTTTAAATTCAACATAAATTATTTTTATATTTTTTTATAGTTTTGGACTTGAAACAAATTGGAAAAAACAATTGCCAATAACGCGAATATTTCAATTTGGACATTTGAATATTTGCTTTTAATATTCTAGGCAGAATCAGTAAAATTTTTTGGAGATATTTGAAAATATTCATGTTTAAACTCAACTGGAAATAAATATTACGTTTAAATTTTTTGGACTTTTAAAAACTGGAAAAAAACAAGTGACAGCAACTTAAATCTTTCAATTTGGACTTTCAAATATTCGTTCTTAATATTCTGGCTAGAATCAGCAAAATTCTTTGAAGAAATTTTAAAATATTCATGTTTAAACTTTACTGAAATAAATATTACGTTTGACTATTTTTGGTATAGAAACAATTTGGAAAAAACAATTGAAAACAACTGGAATCTCTTAATTTTGAATAGCGAAGCTTAATGATTTATGTAATCAGCAATATTCATTAAGGGAATTTTTACGTAATTACATTCAAACTCAATTGAAATATATTTTACAATTGTTTCTTTTTTTGGACTAGAAACAAAATATAAAAACAATTGCCAGCCACTCAAAATTGTCAATTTTGGTTTACGGAAAGTAGTACTTAATAATTTAAATAAAATCATCCATACTTATTTACGATTTGTTTAAATAATCACGATTAAGCCTAACTTAAATTAATTTTAAATTTGATTTTTTTTGGACTTGAAACAAATTGGAAAAAAACAATTGCCAACAACTCAAATCTTTCAATTTGGACTTTCAAATATTTGTTCTTAATATTTTAGGCAGAATCAGCAAAATTATTTGGAGAAATTTTAAAATATTCATATTTAATCTCTACTGGAAATAAATACTACGTTTGACTTTTTTGGGCTTGTTAATGACTTGGAAAAACAATTGACAATAACTGGAATCTTTTAATTTGAAGTTATATATAATCAAGCTTAATTATTTATGCAGAATGAGTAATATTTATCTTTTAAATTTCAAAATAATCACATTTAAAAACGTAACTGAAATTGATTTTACCTTTCCTATTTATAGATTAGAAACTTAATGGAAAAACAATTGCCAGCCACTCTAATTTTTTCATTTTGACTTACAAAAAGTGTAGTGCATAATAATTTAGTCAAAATCAGTAATATTTATTTTAGATTTTTCTAAATAATCATGTTTAAATCCAACTTAAATGAATTTCACATTTGTTTTTGTTTTGGGCTTGAAACAAAGTGGAAAAACAATTGCCAGCAACTCTAAAATTTTAATTTCGATTTGATAAAAGTCGTACTTAATAATTTAGCCAAAATAAATAATATTTTTATAGAATTTACTGAAATAAAAACGTTTAAATTCACCTTAAATTATTTTCACATTTGTTTGTGTTTTAGACTTGAAACAAATTGGAAAAAGCAATTACCAACAACTCGAATCTCTTAATTTGGACTTTTAAATATTTGTTTTTAATATTCTAGGCAGAATCAGCAAAATTATTTGGAGAAATTTTAAAATATTCATGTTTAAACTCAACTGAAAATAAAAATTACGTCTGAATTTTTTGGACTTTTAATAACTAGGAAAAAACAATTGATAACAACTTGAATCTTTCAATTTAGACTTTCATATATTCGTTATTAATATTCTGGATAGAATCAGCAAAATTCTTTGAAGAAATTTTAAAATATTCATGTTTAAACTCTACTAGAAATAAATATTACGTTTGACTTTTTTGGCATAGAAACAATTTGAAAAAAAAACAATTGACAACAACTGGAATCTTTTAATTTGGACTTGCATAGTGAAGCTTAATGATTTACATATAATAAGTAATATTTATATAATAAATTTTGAGATAAACCCATTTAAAAATGCTAATGAAATTAATTTTGCCTTTCATAATTCTAGACTAAAAACAAAATGGAAAAACAATTGCCAGCCACTCTAATTTTTCCATTTTGACGTACAAAAAGTGTAGTACATAATAATTTAGTCAAAATCAGTAATATTTATTTTAGATTTTTCTAAATTACCATGTTTAAATCCAACTAAAATTAATTTCACATTTATTTTTGTTTTGGGCTTGAAACAAATTGGAAAAACAATTGCCAGCAAGTTTAAATTTTAATTTTGATTCACAAAAAGTCGTACTTAATAATTTAGCCAAAATAAGTAATATTTTTATAGGATTTTCTGAAACAAAAACGTTTAAATTCAACGTAAATTATTCTTACATTTTTTATAGTTTTGGACTTGAAACAAATTGAAAAAAAACAATTGCCAACATTTCAAATCTTTCAATTTAGACTTCTAAATATTTGTTCTTAATACTCTAGGCAGAATCAGCAAAATTCTTTAGAGAAATTTTAAAATATTCATGTTTAAACTCTATTGAAATAAACATTACGTTTTACTTTTTTGGTATAGAAACAATTTGAAAAAAAAAAACAATTGACAAACTTGGATTGAATAGTGAAGCTTAATGATTTACGTATAATTAGTTATATTTTTATAATAAATTTTAAGATAAACACATTTAAAAATGCTAATGTAATTAATTTTACCATTCATATTATTAGACTAAAAATAAAATGGAAAAACAATTGTCAGCAACTCTATATTTTCCATTCTGGCTTACAAAAAGTACAGTAGATAATAATTTAGCCACAATCAGTAATATTTTGTCTTATATTTTTCTAAATAATCCAACTTAAATGAATTTCACATTTGTTTTTGTTTTGGGCTTGAAACAAAATGGAAAACAATTGCCAGCAACTCTAAAATTCTATTTTAGATTTGAAAAAAGTCGTACTTAATAATTCAGCCAAAATAAGCAATATTTTTATAGGATTTTCTGAAATAAAAACGTTTAAATTCAACTTGAATTATATTCACATTTTTTATAGTTTTGGACTTGAAACAAATTGGAGAAAACAATTGCCAATAACTTGAATCTTTCAATTTACACTTTCAAATATTTGTTCTTAATATTCTAGGCAGAATCAGCAAAATTCTATGGAAACATTTTAAAATATTCATGTTCAAACTCAACTGAAAATTAAAATTACGTTTGACTTTTTTGGACTTTTAATAACTAGAAAAAAAAAACAATTGACAACAACTTAAATCTTTCAATTTGGACTTCCAAATATTCGTGCTTAATACTCTTAGTAGAGTCAGCAAATCAGTGATAGCCTTTTGCCTAATTTAAGTTTTTTTAAACTTAGTTTCTTTGTAATACACTTACATCAGTATAATGATTTTGTTTTTAAACAAAGTAAATTGTATTTTTAAAATGTATTAATAAATTTTAAAACCATGTTGTACCTTAAGCTTACATTAAGATGTAAGGTTGGTGGGCGGCCACTATTACACCCTTCAATTACTAAAACACAAACAAAAATTTCCTAAAATTTTATTTCATTCGAAATTTTATATTAATAATAAATATAACATTTTTAATGATAATTCAAAGCTGTTCAGTAAAACCCTTGCTGATGTTAAACGGATTAAAGGGTGGGATAGTGGCCACCCACCCACCCTACATATATAAATAAACTTTAATCACTGTCACACTATTAGTTTTTTGAAAACTTTAACAGCATTTTTGATGGATGTATTAAAATATTGAAAAAACAATGTTATACTTTAAGTTTAAATATATATGTAGGGTGGGTGGGTGGCCACTATCACACCCTACAATTCTTAATATACGAACCAGGGTTGAGATAATTAAATTTGAATCGGAATCATAAAAATAAGAAATAAATTGAATGTTTGATATAGTAAGAAAAATATTTAGTAAATTCTTGCTAATGTTATACTGATTGGAGGGTGTAATAGTGGCCACCCACCCACCCTACATATCCATTGAAATTTTCATCACTGTCACAGTTTTAATTTCTTGAAAAATTTAACAGCATTTTTGATGGATGTATTAAAATATTTTAAAAAACTGTTCTGCTTTATGTTTAAATATATATGTAGGGTGGGTGGGTGGCCACTATCACACCCTTCAATTCATAATACACTAGCGAGGGTTGTGATAATTATATTTAATTAGGAATCATAAAAATTATAAATAAATTGAATGTTTGTTACAATAAAAGATATATTTAGTAAACTCTTCCTAATGTTTTACTGATTAGAGGGTGTAATAGAGGCCACCCACCCACCCTACATATGCATTTAAATTTTCATCACTGTCACAGTTTTAGTTTCTTAAAAACATCAACAGCAATTTTAATAAATGTATTAAAAGATATAAACAACAGTTTAGTTTAAGTTTAATATACACATGTAGGGTGGGTGGGTGGCCACTATCACACCCTCCAATTCATAATAAACTAACGAGGGTTGTTTAATTTTAATACCAATTATGAATTAAATCATATAGTTGTGTGTGGTTTGGTAATGTAAAAGGAATTTAAATAAATTGGTGTAGTAAAATTTGGCGCCCAATGCGGGGCTTGCTGTTTTATAGTGGTAAAAACATAGTAAGCTTATTATTATTAGGTTGAAAATAAGTTTATTAACTGTTTTGATTGTTAAAAACACGAAGTAGAAGCTTCCGTAATTACTGATTTTGATTGTATTTATTTATTAATTAAGCCCGACTTTGACTTGTAACCCTTCTTCTGTTATTTCTTGTGTTATATCCATGTCGAATTAACTAGGCCCTTTTAGGGCGTACAGAAACGTTGGCTTTTAACTTCGTATATTGCACCAAACTATTTACAAAGTTTGTGCAAGAAATTCAATTCGTTACACAAAGTAAATTTTACTAAGAGCTAACTCACGCATACGTTATATATTTTGTGGGCTTTTCAATATAACAATTAATTATTTACATCAGTGATTTATTAAATATTGATTACACGAGCAAATATAGTAACTCACATCAACATTTTATAATTCGAAATGTACTGCCATGGAATAATCCCCTCTGGTATTAAATATTTAAGCTGTAATCAATTTAACATAATGTAAAATAAATCGTGCACAACACATTAAATTTATTTATTTATTTTTTTGGCCATAAATTATCGATTATTTGCATAGATTTTTGGGACTACCGTTAGCGGAAGGCTGCTTTTTTTTCCAGAGACGCGAAATTAATTCCAAAACTGTGACCTCTGCCCACGTGCCTTCCCGATAATAAGAGAAAAATTCTTTCTCGCCCACCGTAAACGATTTCACTCGAATTCATTCTCACGCATATTTGAATATCTAAACCGTTACGGGTAAGCCGTAAATGTCGGTTATTAAAATAAAGGAATAAATCTGTTGACACGGAATTTCTTTTGTAACGTATGAATTAGATGTGTGTCACATCACTTCACATGATTTTATTTTACGTGAAGTGATTGGTAAGGAATTGTTTCATAATGTTTCAAGAAGAAATAAGTCAGTAAATTACACGTGAAATGACTTTCATAATGTTTTACGACGACTTAAGTCAGAAAATTGCATGTTACTGCACTTTCGATAAGTTTATCTTGTTTTAAATTTTTTAGATAACGTAAGGAATAAACTGAATTTTAATTTATTACCATTAAGGTGTAAATTGTCTGAGGGTTACACTATGGTCCCTTAGTCGAGTGAATAACCACCAACAATAAATTAAAAATACAAAAACCTTTCGTAAGTCTACACCAACAATGATGAGATCCAAAATAGATCAAAACAGGTCTGAGATTGTTGTTGATTGGAAACAATATTTAAATAATTTTAATTTAATTACAATGTATATTTTTTCACTGATAATATGTTAATAAGTTGCTATAAACATGAAATATTTAAGTATACTTATACTTAAATAACTTATTTACTAATATGTTAAATAAAAAATTGATTTTTAACTTTATAATTTAATCCTTAACCTGTTTCCCTTCAACTTCTTCTTCGTGTTCCTGTCTCTTGAACGTTATCCATGTTAATCATTAAGTTGAAAACTTTACACATTCCCCGGGTAACTTGTTGATAACTATAAATTGGAAATGTGTAAATAAAATTGGGAAACATCAAGAGATTGGAACTTACTTGGCAAAATAAACACGATTACTGGAGGGAAGGAGGGAAGAAGTTCTCGAGCCTGGCCCGACTTAAACCGAGAAATACATTTTTAATGTGCACGTATGTGCAAAGTTTCGACTAGTCGGTTAATTAAAAAGGAAAACGTGAATAATTCAAAATATCAAAACGGATTGCTAAAGTTTCAATTCATATTTCTATCTCACTTATCTCTTAATTAAACATAATAATTCTTTACTTAATATAAGTTTCACGTTGTTGATCTATGAAAATGATTAAACTCTTTTTTAAGAAGTGTAATTATAACGTTTCTATATTGATGAAAGAAAAATGTTAATTAATATCATTTAATATTTATACTCTACAGATTTTGAATACATAATGAGAGTTCAATTGAAAGGGCCATCGATTTCATGTAATGTAATAATAATACCTCATGCTACACACACACACACACAGAGAGACTTTATATACAAGGCTAAGAGTATCGATCCCGTCGAGTGTACTTTAATTATTAAAAGGGTTTCGGCTAGAGGAATGCCTTGTAGAAGAAGTGAAGGGCGTGCGCGCGAACGGGAAAAAGAAAGGCTTCGGCAAATATTTATAGAGCTAAATGAATATAATATGGAAAACTGTTTAAAGTCCCCCCCACAACGTTTTATCGCAGAGGGTGATCAATGGAATTTTTATGGGGACCGCCTGTTATCATCCGAAAGCGGCGCTTATTCATGAGGATGATTCCGTCAACATAATGAAGTGTCGCCGCATTTTCATCACATTATGCTGATGAACTATGCAAATACCGCCGATGAAGAAGGGGGGGAGAGATGCCCAAATTAAATCATCACATTATAAAACGTTTTTTTCTTATCTCCATTTGTTTGTTTAGAATGTATTACTTCTTCCATTCAAAAAAAAGCTCCTAAGCTATAAACTTTTAATGTAAGTAAAATTATTTGAATTTACTTTTCATCCCATCCTATCCTAATATTTAAATTTTTCACAGTTTTTAAACTTTTTTAATCGTCAATCAGTAATACCAGCTTTGCACTACAAGTTTACCTTTCCTTATTCTGCAAAATTTCTTTGCTGGATGTCCTAGAATGAGGTATAAATCACAAGCATCTTTTCTTATTTCTTGACTTAATTTTCAAGCCAATTCTGTCTTTATTATCTTCAATACTTTGAAGATTTTGATGATGTAATAAACAAAAATGCTAAACCATACTAAAATATCAATTGCTAAAATCTATACGATTATTTCCTTATTCTGCTCTCTCATACACCTTAGAACACTAATAAATAATAATTAATATCACGTAATCTAAATTTCAATTTTGTGATCATGTTTAGAAATAATTTTTATTTTTTTTACAATCACAAAAAGTAATTTTCATCCATTCAGTTTCGAATGTTATAATTTTATTTTCTAGTACGGTATGCCAATTATTTAAGCTTAATCACAAAAACGAGGATTTTGTGATGATGTGTAAAATGTTTGAGATTATTTTCACTTGGCGTTAATTTTTTATAAGTTTTCAAATTTCAGTAAGTAAATCTGATTATCATCAACTCAGTTTTAAGTGTTGCCATTTTGTTTTCCGCTACAATATGGCAATTCTTTTAGTGTAATCACATAAAATATACTTTTGTGAAGATCTTTAGAGATTTTAAACTTAGTTTTACTTTTCGTTGTTGAATAAGCTTTCAAATTACAAAATGTAGTTTTCATTAGCATCAATTCAGTTTCAAGTGCTTTAATTTTATTTTCCACCACGATATGTCAATTGTTTAAGGGTAATCACAAAAATTAAGCTTTTGTGATGATGTGTAGAGATTTTGAGACTATTCTTACTAAGTGTTGTGTTTTTATAAATTTTCAAATTTCAAAATGTAATTCTGTTTGGCATCAACTCAATTTTTAGTGCTGCCGTTTTATTTTCTGCCACAATACGTCAATTGTTTTAGCGTAATCACATAAAATAAAATATTTTGAAGATCTTTAGATATTTTAAACTTATTTTAATTTTTTTGTTTTTGAATAAACTCTGAAATTACAAAATGTAGTTTTAATTTTTGTCAATTCAGTTTCAAGTACCCTAATTTTATTTTTTACTACGGTATGTCACTTGTTTATGATTAATCACAAAAACAAGCCTTTAGTGATGATGTGTAGAAATTTTGAGACTGTTTTTACTTTACGTTCATTTTTTATAAATAATCAAATTTCAAAAAGTCATTTTTATTGGCAACAACTCAGTTTTAATTGTCGCCATTTTGTTTTCCGTTACAATTTGTCAATTATTTTAGTACAATCACACAAAATAGACTTTTTTGAATATCTTTCGAGATTTTAAACTTAATTTTACGTTTTTGTTTTTAAATAAACTCTCAAATTACAAAATGTAGTTTTCATTTCCATCAATTCAGTGTTAAGTGCTCTCATTTTATTTTCCATAAAGGTATGTCAATTGTTTAATGGTAATCAAAAAAACAGGGCTTTTGTGATGATGTGTAGAAATTTTGAGACTGTTTTTACTTAGCGTTGTGTTTTTATAATTGTTTAAATTTCAGTAAGTAATTCTGATTGGCAACAACTCAGTTCTAAGTGTCGCCATTTTGTTTTCCACAACAATATGGCAATTGTTTTACTATAGTCACATGACGACCTTTAGAGATTTTAAACTTAATTTTACTTTTTGTTTTTGCATAAACTCTCAAATTACAAAATGTAATTTTCATTTCCATCAATTCAGTTTCAAGTGCTCTAATTTTATTTTCCATCACGGTATATCAATTGTTTAAGGGTAATCACGAAAAACGAGGCTTTTGTAATGATGTATAAAAATTTTGAGACTATTTTTACTTGACGTTAATTTTTTAAAAATTTTCAAAATTCAGTAAGTAATTTTTATAAGCATCAACTCAAATTTAAGTGTTGTCATTTTATTTTTCGCCACAATATGTCAATTATTTTAGAGCAATCACATAAAATAGACTTTTGTGAAGATCTTTAGAGATTATATACTTAGTTTTACTTTAGTGTTTGTTTTTAAATAAACTCTCATTGTACAATATTTAGTTTTCATTTTCAGCAATTCAGTTTCAAGTGCTCCAATTTTATGTTCTGCCCCTGTATGTCAAATTTTTAAGGGTAGTCACAAAAATAAGGCTTTTATGATGATGTGTAGAAATTTTAAGACTATTATTACTTAGCGTTTATTTTTTATAAATTTTTAAATTTTAGTAAGTAATTCTGATTGACACCAACTAAATTTTAAGTGTTGTTCTCCGCCAAAATACGTCAATTGTTTTATTGTAATCACATAAAATAAACTTTTGTGAAGATTTGTAGAAATTTTTAACTTGGTTTTACTTTTTGTTTTTAAATAAATTTGCAAATTACAAAATGCAGTTTTCATTTCCATCAATTCAGTTTCAAGTGCTCCAATTTTATTTTCTACCAAGGTACGTCAATTGTTTAAGGGTAATCACAAAAACTAAACTTTTGTGATGATGAGTAGGGAACTTGGGACTGTTTTTATTTGACGTTCGGTTTTTATAAATTTTCAAATTTCAAAATGTAAATTTGATTAGCATCAACTCAGTTTTAAGTGTTGCCATTTTATTTTCCGCCAAAATATGTCAATTGTTTTCAGGTAATCGCATAAAATAGACTTTAGTGAAGATCTTTAGAGATTTTAAACTTAATTTTACTTTTTGTTTTTGCATAAACTCTCAAATTACAAAATGTAGTTTTCCATCACTTCAGTTTCAAGTGCTCCAATTTTATGTTCTGTCACGGTATGTCAATTGTTTAAGGGTAAACACAAAAATATAGCGTTTGTGATGATGTGTAGAAATTTTACGACTATTTTTACTTGACTTTATTTTTTTACAAATTTTCAAATTTCACTAAGTAATTTTTATTAGCATCAACGCAGTTTTAGGCGTCGCCATTTTCTTTTTCGCCAGAATATGTCAATTGTTTTAGTGTAATCTCATAAAATGGACTTTTGTAAAGATATTTAGAGATTTTAAAATTAGTTTTATTTTTCGTTGTTGAAAAAACTCTCAAATTATAAAATGTAGTTTTCTCTTCCATCAAATCAGTTTCAACTGCTCTAATTTTATTTTCTACCACAGTATGACAATTGTTTAAAGTTAAACACAAAAACGAGGCTTTTGTTGTGATGTGTACGAAATTTGAGACTGATTGTACTTGACGTTGTATTTTTACAAATTTTAAAATTTCAATTAATTCTGTTTGTCATCAACTCAGTTTAAAGTGTTGCTATTTTGTTTTCCGTTACAATATGCTAATTATTTTAATGTAATCACAAAAAATGGACTTTTATGAAGATCTTTGGTGATATTAAACTTAGTTTTCCTTTATTTTTTTCAATAATCTTTCAAATTACAAAATGTAGTTGTCATTTCCATCAATTCAGTTTTAAGTGCTATACATGTATGTTCTGTCACTGTATGTCAATTGTTTAAGGGTAATCACAAAAACAAGAGTTTTGTGATGATGAGTATGGATATTGAGACTGTTTTTACTTTTTGCTGTGTTTTTGATAAATTTTTAAATTTTAAGTAATTCTGTTTGGCATCAACTCAGTTTTAAGTGTCGCCATTTTGTTTTCCGCCACAATATGTTAATTGTTTTAGTGTAATCACATAAAATAGACTTTTGTGAAGATTTTTAGAGATTTTAAACTTCGTTTTACTTTTGGTTATTGAATAAACTTTCAAATCATAAAATGTAATTTTCACTTTCATCAATTTAAGTTTGAGTGTTCCAATTTTTTTCTCTACCACGGTATATCAATTGTTTAAGGGTAATCACAAAGACAAGACTTTTGCGATAATGAGTAGGGATTTGAGACTGTTTTTACTTTTCGTCGTGGTTTTAATAAATTTTCAAATTTCAAGTAATTCTGTTTAGCATCAACTCAGTTTTAAGTGTTGTCATTTTGTTTTCCTTCACAATATATCAATTATTTTAGTGTAAATTTAGTTTATGTGATAAACTAAATGTTTGTGGAGATCTTTGGAGATTTTAAAATTAGTCTCACTTTTTTGTTTCTAAATAAACTCGCATATTACAAAATACTGTTTTGATTTCCATCAATTCAGTTTTAAGTGCTCTAATTTTATTTTCCACCATGGTATGTAAATTGTTTAAGGGTAATCACAAAACAGAGGCCTTTGTGATGGTGCTTAAAAATTTTGAGACTATTGTTACTTAGTATTTATTTTTTATAAATTTTCAAATTTCAATGAGTAATTCTGATTTGCATTAAGTCAGTTGCCCTTTTGTTTTTCGCCACAATATGGCAATAGTTTTCATGTAATTACATAAAATGGACTTTTCTGAAGATCTCTAAAGATTTTAAACTTGGTTTTATGTTTTTGTTTTTAAATACACTCTTAAATTACTAAATGTAGTACATCATTTACATCAATTCTGTTTCAAGTGCTCCAATTTTATTTTCTAAAACAGTATGTCAATTGTTTATAATTATTCACAAAAACAAGTCTTTAGTGATGATGTGTAGAAATTTTCAGACTGTTTTTACTGTGTGTTTATTTTTTATAAATATTCAAATCTCAATAACTTAGTAAGATAATTTTTATTGGCAACAACTCAATTTTAAGTGTCGCCATTTTGTTTTACGCCCCAATATGTCAATTGTTTTAGTTGAATCACATAAAATAGATCTTTTTGAAGATCTATGGAGATTTTAAACTTAATTTTACTTTTCGTTTTTGCATAAACTCGCAAATTACAAACTGTAGATTTCATTTCTATCAATTCAGTTTCAAGTGCTCCAATCTTATTTTCCACCACGGTACGTCAATTGTGTAATGGTAATCACAAAAACGAGACTTTTGTGATGATGAATAAGGATCTTGAGACTTTTTTACTTGGCGATGTGTCTTTAATAAATTTTCAAATTCAAAATATAATTCTAATTGGCATCAACTCAGTTTTAAATGTTGCCATTTTGTTTTCCATCAAAAAATGTCAATTATTTAAGTGCAATCACATAAAATAGACTTTTGGTGAAGATCTTGAGCAATTTTAAACTTAGTTTTACATTTCGTTTTTGAATAAATTCTCAAATTATAAAATGTAGTTTTCTTTTCCACTAATTCAGTTTCAAGTGCTCCAAATTTATTTTCTACCATGGTTCATTAATTTTTTAATGGTAATCACAAAGAAAGCTGTTGTGATGTTATGTAGAAATTATAAGACTATTTTTTCTTGACGTTGATTTTTTATAAATTTTCCAATTTCAAAATATTATTCTGATTGTCATCATCTCAGTTTTAAGTTTTGCCATTTGTTTTTCTCTCACAATATACCAATTGTTTTAGTACAGTCACATAAAATAAACTTTTGTGAGGATGTTAAGAGATTTTGAACTTTGTTTTACTTTTTGTTTTTGAATAAACTCACAAGTTACAAAATTTAATTTTCATTTCCATCTATTCAGTTTCAAGTGCTCCAATTTTATGTTCTACAATTGTATGTCAATAGTTTAAGGGTAATCACAAAAAAATAGGCTTTTGTAATGATGTGTAGAGGTTTAGAGGCTACTTTCACTTGGAGTTGATTTTTAATAAATTTTCAAATTTTAGCAAATAATTCTGATTGGCATTAACTCAATTTTAAGTGTTGCCATTTTATTTTTCGCTATAATACGTTAATTGTTTTGAGTGTAATCACATAAAATAGATTTTTGTGAAGATCTTAAACTTAGTTTTACTTTTGGTTTTTGAATAAGCGCGCAAATTACAAAATGTTGTCTTCATTTCCATCAATTTAGTTTAAGGTGCTCCAATTTTATGTTCTGTCATGGTATGTCAATTGGTTAAAGGTAATCACAAAAATGAAGCTTATATGATGATGTGTAGGGATTTTAAGATAATTTTTTTGAGTTGATTTTTTATAAATTTTCAAATTTCAAGAAGTAATTCTGATTGGCATAAACTCAGTTTTAAGGGTTACCATTTTGTTTTTCGCCACAATGTGTCAATTGTTTTTAGGTTATCGCATAAAATAGACTTTTGTAAAGAACTTTAGAGATTTTAAACTTAGTTTTAATTTTTGTTTTTGAATAAACTCTTAAATTAAAAAGAAAATATTTTCGTTTTCATCAATTCAGTTTGAAGTGCTCTAATTTTATTCTCTACTAAGGTATGTCAATTGTTTAAAGGTAATCACAAAAACGGGGCTTTTGTGATGATGTGTAACATTTTGAGATTATTTTTACTGCGTATTGATTTGTTTATAAATTTTCAAATTTCAGTAAGTAGTTCGAATTGATATCAACTCAGTTTTAAGTCTTGCCATTTTGTTTTCCGCCACAATTCGTCAATTGTTTTAGTGTAATCACATAAAATAGATTTTTGTGAAAAACTTTAGAGATTCTGAAGCTTTTAAATAAGCTCTAAAATTACAACAATTAAGGAAATTACATTAAGTAGACATTTCTGGTGAAACTTTACGAGTATTTTTACTTAGCATTGTTATCCTATTTTTTATTTCATTCTTAATTCAAAACCGTCTCCTACTCGAACGATATATTTCGAGCTGAATGTGAACGTTCGGTTGGGAATATAAGAAAATGAGAAAAGTTGAAAATAGTAATTTCCTTATCGAATTAATTCATAAATTACACGAACCAATTAGTGCACTATCTGGGAGTCGAGAAAGCACGTTCTTTGCGGGAATAATGTAGGGGCTTTTGGGGGGGTGGTGGTGGTGCTGGTGGTGCTGGTGGGCGGAGGTGGCCGGCCGCTAATTGCAGGGCAATGTTGAAATATGGTCGCGGGGGAGGGACACTCCGGAGCCGAACGCGAAATGGACAAAGTTGAGATTTATGCGCGGCCCCAATTTGCATACGAGCGTTCGCGGTGGTGGTGGTGGTGGTGGCTGCAAGGGGTGGCGAAAAAGTGGAGAGATCAAAAAGTGTCGGGGCCGAATCGACGAATTACGAAAAGAAAAGTTTCCGCCCGTCTCCGTTACACTCGTTTAACTTTCGTTATTCGCGTCTCCGTCTGCAGTTACGCCTAATTGAATTATGAATAAATTAGCAAAGAACAGGGAATGGCGGGGGGTGGCAGGGTGTAGGGGGGACAGACAGGAACAGTCCGCCGTTTTAAAAGATGCAAAGTGTCGGAAAATTAATTAATTTTGAATGTTAATTGGGGTCTAAGTAAACGCTCTCGGGTTATCTTACTTGGTATCACTAAAATTCGTTAATTTTTGAATTTGCAATTTTGATTAACGCCGAAAACATTTACATTTTATTAATTCGTTTTATATTTTCACGCAATATTCAACCTAAATAACAAATTGGGCTTTTAAATCAAATTAAATTACGTAATTCATTAAAGTAGGTAGGAAATGCGCTATTAATATTGAGGTAGGTAGTAAATACGCTACATTAATTAATTATTTATTTATTTAATAGGGATAAAAAATTTCCTACCACTTACATCATCGAATTACTCATTACAAAAGCCAATTATACGAATTAATTACATCGAACATTACAATGTAAACTAATTAGTAGTGAACCATTCAAACTTTATTGCTCGAAGTGATTCGAAGCCACAAACCAAGGATGCTTGATTGTTCTCGTGATACGCATCGGACATGAAATTAAATGTTTCATATAAATCCGATCGATAAACGACGGGAATATCTGTTGACACGGTAACACAGAGTATCTAATCGAAAACGGGGACTTTCTAAAACGGATTCGAGTCAATCATACGTGCCGACGTCAATCACTCGCACACACACACATACATGTACACAAACTTTTTGATTTTTTCCCTCTCGTGCGTCGCTTTTGACGTGTTAAGCCGGCAAAGTCGTGTCCGACAGTAAATTTGTTGCGCTCTAGTCGGCCCACATGCGGCCGCCGGGAAACTGGAGCAAGGTTGCCCTCATGTACACAAACACACAATCGTACACGTCTTATTATCGTGTAATCGTATTTCTAAATATGGCCGAGTGCGAATAAATTCTCAACTCGTGCCGATTTCAATCGGACACAGTTCATATAAATAGTCGTTAGAATTCGATTAGAAACTTGCAATCTAAGGTGGAGAATATTACAAAACTAACAAAGTTAAGATTCGCCATTTTGTTTCCAGCTTCAGTACATCAATTGTTTTGATACAATCGTAAAGGTATATTAACAGTTGATGGATTTTGCAATTTCAAAGCTTATTGAGTCAATGGTTAAAATTTTAGAGTTGATTAAACCTCCTAATGCACTTTAATTGCCTTTAATTCAAGTTTTGAGAGTTGCCATTTTGTTTACAGCTTCGGTACAGCAATTGTTTTGATTAAATCCTAAACATATGTTAAGTATTGATGGATTTTAAAATTTTAAAGCTTATTCCTTTAGTATTTAAATTTCTACAGTTGTTTTAAACGTCGAATGCAATTTTGTTGAATTAAATTCAAGTTTTGAGAGTCGCCATTTTGTTTCCAACTTCGGTACAGCAATTGTTTTGATTAAATCTTGAAGGTATGTTATTTATTGGTGTACTTTAAAATTTCATAGCTTATTCCATCAGTGGTTAAATTTCTACAGTTGTTTAAACCGTCGAATGCAGATTTATTTCCTTAAATTTACGTTTTGAGAGTCGCCATTTTGTTTCTAGCTTCGGTACATTAATTGTTTTGATTATATCTAAAAGGTATAATAATTATTTATGAATTTGAATTATAAAATTTTAAAGCTAATTCCATCAGTGCTTTAATTTTTACAATGTTTTAAACCGCCAAATGCAGTTTTATTTTCTTAAATTCAAGTTTCAAGACTCACCATTTTGTTTTCATCTTTGGTGCAGCATTAGTTTTGATAAAATCTTGAAGCTATATTAGTCGTTGATGGGTTTTAATATTTCAAAGCTAATTACTGCAGTGGTTGAATTTTTACAATGTTTTAAACCGTTGGATGCAGATTTATTTCCTTAAATTCAACTTTTGAGAGTTGCCATTTTGTTTCCGGCTTAGGTACAGTAATTGTTTTGATGAAATCTTAAAGGTGTGTTAATAGTTGATGGATTTTAAAATTTCAAAACTCATTTCATCAGTGATTAAAATTCTACAGTTGTTTAAACCGCCGAATGCACTTTTATTTCCTTCAATTGAAGTTTTAAGACCCGCCATTTTGTTTTCAGCTTCAGTACAGCAATTGTTTTGATGAAATCTTAAGGGTATGTTAATAGTTGATAGACTTTAAAATTTTAAAACTCATTTCAGCAGTGATTAAATTTCTACAGCTTGTTAAACCGCCAAATGCAGTTTCATTGCCTAAATTCAAGTTTTAAGAGTCACCATTTTGTTTCCAGCTTTGGTGTAGCAATTGTTTTGATTAAATCATAAAGTTGTATTAATTGTTGATGGATTTTGAAATTTTATAGCTTATTCCAGAAGTGGTTAAATTTTTACAGTTGTTTAATCTACCGAATGCAGTTTTATTTCCTTAGATTCAAGTTTTAAGAGTCGCCATTGTGTTTACAGCTTTGGTACAGCAATTATTTTGATGAAATCTTAAAGGTATGTTAATTTTTAATTGACTTTGAAATTTCAAAGCTTATTTCTGCAGTGGTTAAATTTCTACAGTTGTATAAATCGTCGAATGCAGTTTTATTGCCTTAAATTCAAGTTTTCAGAGTCGCCATTTTGTTTCTAGCTTCGGTACAGCAATTGTTTTGATAATATCTTAAAGGTATACTATTTCCCGATGAATTTCATAATTTAAAATCTCATTTCCTTCTGTGGTTAAATCTTTACAGTTGATTAAACCGCTGAATGCAATTTTATTACTTTAAATTCAAACTTTGAGAGTCGCCATTTTGTTTCAAGCTTCGGTACACCAATTATTTTGATTAAACCTTAAAGGTATGTTATTTAGTGATTTATTTTAAAATTTCAAAGCTAATTCATTTTGTGGTTAAATTTCTACAGTTGTTTGAACCGCCGAATGCAGTTTTTTATTGCCTTAAATTCAAGTTTTGAGAGTCGCCATTTTGTTTTCAGCTTTGGTACAGCAATTGTTTTGATTAAATCTTAATGGTATGTTAATTATTGATCGATACAAAATTTTTGAACCTTATTCCATGAGTGGTTAAATTTTTACAGTTGTTTAAGCTACCGAATGCAATTTTATTTCCTTAAAATCAAGTTTGGAGAGTCACCATTTTATTTTCTGCATCGGTACAGCAATTGTTTTGATTAAATCTGGAAGGTATGTTATTTGTTGATACATTTTGAAAGTTTAAAGCCCATTCTATCAGTGGTTAAAATTCTACAGTTGTTTAAACCGCTGAATGCAGTTTTACTTCATACAATTCATGTTTTAAGTGACGCCATTTTGTTTACTGCTATGGTGCAGCAATTGTTTAGTTTAAATTCTAAAGGTATGTTATTTATTGATGTATTTTGAAATTTCAAAGCTTATTCCTTCAGTGGTTAAATTTTTACATTAGTATAAACCTTCAAATGCAGATTTATTTCCTTAAATTCAAGTTTTGAGAGTCGCCATTTTGTTTAGAAATTGATACAGCAACTGTTTTGACGAAATTTTAAAAGTTTGTTATTTATTGATGTATTTTAATATTTCAAAGCTTATTCCATCAGTGAATAAATTTTTACAGTTGTTTAAACCGCTGAATGCAGATTTATTCTCTTAAATTCAAGTTTTGAGAGTCGCCATTTTGTTTCCAGTTTAGGTATAGCAATTGTTTTGATTAAATCTTAAACATCTATTAATGATTGATAAATTTTGGAATTTCAAAGCTCATTTCACTAGTGGATAATTTTTTACAGTTGATTAAACCTCTGATTGCAGTTTTATTTTCTTAAATTCAAAAATTGAGACTGGCCATTATGTTTCCAGCTTTAGTATAGCAATTGTTTTGATAAAATCTTAAAGATGTGTTATTTATTGATGGATTTTAAAATTTTTAAGCTTATCTCACCGGTGGTTCAATTTTTACAGTTGTTTAAGTTACCGAATGAAGTTTTGTTTCCTTAAAATCAAGTTGTGAGAGACGCCATTTTGTTTCCTGCTTATGTACAGCAATTGTTTTGATTACTTCCAAAAGATAAGTTAATTGTTGATAGATTTTGAAATTTCAAAGCTCATTCCATCAATGGTTAAATTTCTACAGTTATTCAAATCGCCGAATGTAGTTTTATTGCTTTAAATTCAAGTTTTGTGAGTCGTTATTTTGTTTCCAGCTTTGGTATAGCAATTGTTTTAATTAAATCATGAAGGTATATTAATTTTTAATAGATTTTAAAATTTCACAGCTCATTTCATCAATGGTTAAATTTATACAGTTGTTTAAATCGCCGAATGCAGATTTATTTCCTTAAATTTACGTTTTAAGAGTCGCCATTTTGTTTCCAGCTTTGTTATGGCAATTATTTTGAATTAATCTTACAGGCATGTTAATTGTTAATGGATTTTGAAATTTTAATGCTCATTCTATTTGTGGTTAAGTTTTTACAGTTGATTAAACCGCCGAATGCAGATTTATTTCCTTAAATTCAAGTTTTGAGAGTCGCCATTTTGTCTCCAGCATCGGTATAGCAATTGTTTTGATAAAACCTTAAAGGTATGTTATTTCCTTATGGATTTTATCATTTAAAAGCACATTTCTTTTTGAGGTTAAATTTTTACAGTTTATTAAACCGCCGAATGCAATTTTATTTCCTTCAATTCAAGTTTTAAGAGTCGCCATTTTGTTTCCAGCGTAGATTTAGCAATTGTTTTAATTAAATCATAAATATATATTAATTTTTGATCAATTTCTAAATTTTAAAGCTCATTTCCTTCTGTGGTTAAATTTTTACAGTTGATTAAATCGACGAATGCATATTTATTTCCTACAATTCAAGTTTTGAGAGTCGCCATTTTGTTTCCAGCTTCGGTACAGCAAATGTTTTGATTAAATCTTAAAGGTATGTTATTTATTGATACATTTTATAATTTCAAAGCTCATTCCATCAATGGTTAAATTTCTACAGTTGTTTAAACCACCGAATGGAGTTTTATTTCCTTTAACTCAAGTTTTAAGAGTCGCCATTTTGTTTTCAACTTCGGTATAGCAATTGTTTTGACAAAACCTTAAAGGTATGTTATTTTCTGATAGATTTTATAATTTAAAAGCTCATTTCCTTGTGTGGTTAAATTTGTACAGTTGATTAAACCGCCGAATGCAATTTTATTGCATTAAATTCAAGTTTTGAGTGTCGCCATTTTGTTTACAGCTTTAGTACAGAAATTGTATTGATTAAATCTTAAAGGTACGTTATCTATTGATGGATTTTGAAAATTCAAAGCTCATTCAATCGGTGGTTAAATTTCTACAGTTGATTAAACCGCCGAATGCAATTTTAATTCCTTCAATTCAAGTTTTGAGAGTCGCCGTTTTGTCTCCAGCACCGGTATAGCAATTGTTTTGATAAAACCTTAAAAGTATGTTATTTGCTGATGGATTTTATGATTTAAAAGCTTATTTCCTTCTGTGGTTAAATTTTTACAGTTGATTAAACCGCCGAATGCTGAGTTATTTCTTTAAATTCATGTTTTGAGAGTCGCCATTTTGTTTCCAGCTTTGATACAGCAATTGTTTTTATGAAATCCTAAAGTTATGTTAATTGTTGATACATTTTGAAATTTTAAAGCTAAGGAGTGATTAAATTTTTACAGTTGATTAAACCGCTGAATGCTGAGTTATTTCTTTAAATTCAAGTTTTAAGAGTCGCCATTTTGTCTCCAGCATCGGTATAGCAATTGTTTTGATAAAATCTTTAAGGTATGTTACTTTCTGTTAGATTTTATGTTTTAAAAGCTTATTTCCTTCTGTGGTTAAATTTTTACAGTTGACTAAACCGACGAATGCAGTTTTATTTCCTACAATTCAAGTTTTGAGAGTCGCCATTTTGTTTCCAGCTTCAATACATCAATTGTTTTGGTTAAATCTTAAAAGTATGTTAATTACTGACGGATTTTAAAATTTCAAAGCTCATTTCATCAGTTGTTAAAATGTTACAGTTGATTAAACCACCGAATGCATTTTTATTTTTTTCATTTCAAGTTTTGAGCTTCGTTACAGCTTTTGTTTTGATTAAATTGCAAGAAGTGAGATAACGAAATTGTGTCGTTGCATTAATATTAAATTACATTATATTTATGCCTAGATACCGATAAAGCGGCCCATTAATTACGAAACCTTTACACGGGAAATTTCGACGTCGTCGCCCCGAGGCGTCCACTTTTATAATTCAATTAACCCACTTCCATCACGTCGCATTCCGACATTAGACGCCGATAATAATTAAAAATAATATTTATATATACACACACTTCCAACCGTCGGACCTCTCCTTTCCAATGCCCGTTTCCGTTCGGTCTTAATTGGAAGGGAATAAATACAATACAATTTGGATTTTATTTAACGATTAATTCACTCGCAATTGGATTAGTTCAATATTTCTTTGATCCGATCGTATCTGTGGTTATCTTTAATCAGATTCCAGCACAGATTAATCGATTTAATTTATTAAATTCCGGCCTTGATTATAAAGATATGACCTTATAGATTATAGTGTAAATAAAGAGAGGATGTTGTAATTGGGTTTGATCGTTATTAATGATGATTTTTATTGGTTTATAAGTTTTCTTTAATACGTTTAAACATATTTCTAGTAGATAGATTATGTGGATAATATATGTCACCTTAATGATTAACCTGCCTCTTTAGAACGTTGATTAAAATGGTTTCTTTATATTAGAAATTCTAAAAGGGTTTACTTTGTGATACATTAGGAATTTAAGTAATATAATTTACGGTTTATTTTTGTTTACAGAAGTTTTTTAAATTGTATTATGCAACCTAATATACTTATATATTTATTGTAACTTAAATTTGAGGATAAAATTAATCATAATAATTAAGAGGACGAGGATGAAGACAACGAAATTAATCAGCAATATGTGTATTCTATTTCTCTTTCTAATATGTTATCCTTTCTCATCCAGAAAACACTTTTTATCTTGGTAATATTATTAACTACTCACCCCACACTTTTCTCAACCGTTATCAATTCCTTCCAAGTTCGGGTGATGACGATGAGGCGGGATGTGGGTTGACTGTTGCGGAAAATAATAATTGGATGCATTACATAAATCACGCCTAATGCACCCTTTTATGTACGGTGGAAGTTATAACGGCGCATTCCTTAAATGCATTACGGGGCGATAACTTACATTCCTTTTATGTATTGAATTATTTTTACGGCGTCGCGACGTCGATATAGTTTATCGCCGCTGTGAAATCATATACAAGTGCGATAAATTTTACAATAAACGGATTATATGTGTATAAAGGTATAAACTGTAGTTTCTAAAATCGATTGTAAATATTTGCCTCGAAGCAATTATATATCAACTTTAAATACACAATTCTAACAGTTTTTACTTATTTTTTATCTCTTATACATTCTAAAATGCTTACAATAGACATTAAATATCAAATATTAACAAAATCATATTCAAAAAAAAAATTAATACTATGGTTGCTGCATTCTTGATGAAACGAAACAAGACTTTAATCAATAAAAATAAAATCGTATTCCTCTAATGTAATAATATTCTGATGTACATAAGATAATTACTTTATTTTCTTATCCTTTATAATTACTTATTATATAAATTTCACGTAGCTTCTACAATTTAAAATAATAAAATTTTTAGTTAAAAATGGTGGAGGCGCCAACTTCATCGTATTTATAAAAACTGAAATAATTTTTAATAGAACAAATATTCAAATAAACTATACAATTAAGGTATCTATAACTTATAATTGTATTCTACTTTAAGCCATTAAGAATATATCACGTACAACTTATACTAAATATCCGTAAAGGGTAAATATGAATATAAATTAGATCCACTGGAACGTAATTGCCGTTTTATTAGAACGATTAATAAATTATGAATAGAAATTGTTATTTACGGGCGCAATTTACGGAATTAATTACGGATCGATCATCAGGCGGCAACAACCCATTGTTTTCCGTTTCCTAATTGAAATTCAATATTTGGCCTCGAGCGCACCGATTCGATACACCACACGAAATAGAAAAGACGTTCACGTGGATTTATCGATGGGACTAATGAAGATCTGGTAAAAGGGGTGCGTAGCTCCGGGTTGATTTTTTTCCCTTCAATAATTTAGGGTTCATTACAAACTAATTTTTCCAGTTTTAAAATCTATAATTACACAATTAACGTATGTATTTTATAAATTGTAAATTTATAGTCTGTAATATTAATAAACGCTTTAGGGTACATCGATTACTTACACCTCAATACAGCATCCCCCTTTTATATAATCACTCATCTCCTTTTCCCCCTTTATCCTCCATTTGAATGTTATCATCCGTCGCTTTCCTTCTGGTTTTTTCTTCGGCAATTACCTGCATGATGTATGCGTCGGAGTTTCCTTCTTTCTTTCGGGTTTTATTGCGCCCGGAGGCGGCGAAAAAGGGTGAACAGCACCCCTGAGCCGGTGACCTAACCTAGCGTCTTCTTCTCTCCGTCTTTTTCCTTTATTTTTTTTTTATTTTTTAATCACCGCCGATGTAAACAGCTCGGTTTTATTGCGTCCGCAAAAGTTTTCCTCTTCCCTCGTCAAAAAAAAAAAGAAAAAAGAAAATCCGGCGCGTATAAAGTTTGGATGGATCACCAATTAAATGTTTTATCATTGGGTATTCATTCATATTTATAAAAGCCGGATAAAAAAAAAAGATAAATGTCCCAGTTGACCCGTGGCATTATTATCATTTTTCCGGATTACGTCCGTCGGGACTAAATGCACGTGTAATTTAAACCGGGATTAAGCATTGATCGCATTAAAATGGAAGCAGGACGAATGTGTACTGCGAGATAGTCGTGGTTTTCAGTTGCACAACAAACGCCGTCGTTTCATTTTGCCCAGGCTTCTGGCTAATCCATCAGGATAATAACGTACGTGCCGAAAGAATGTTAATAAATAAATAAAGCGCAGATTATTGATTGCCTTCGATAGGTCGTAAATATTGATTCGTGTTATTAAATCGGACGTTATTGACTTTAATTGGAGATAATTCGGTGTATGTAGTTACATTTTTTATATATAAAAAAACGTAAATTACAACCACTAATTGACACAATCAATTTAATTTTTTGCAGCGATGTGAATAAATCATCCATTAGAGTTATTCATTATTACACGTCGTTTATTTTTCCTTAATAATTCAAATTGATGATTATTTAAGGCATTAAAAAAACCTCCAACGTCATCAATTGAAGATGATCTTATTTACATTATTAAGGTGTATATTTTAAACACATTTCCCAAAATTAATACCTAAAGTGCTTTTAGTAACTCTAAAATAAAATATTGCTTGTCCCAAAATTTGAGAAAATTAAAGTCGCAAGTTGGAATTGAAACATTTGTAAAAAACACATTAATGAAGCAATTAGTTTCAAATTCACTAGATATACTCAAAATTAATGTATTTTTGACATATCAAAATATAATTGATGTAACGTAACTAAAAACAAAATGGCAACACTGTAAACTCAACTTGGAGAAACCAAAATTCACAAGTTGGAATTTGAAAATTTAAATAAAATACCTTAATTAAAAAATTCGTTTCAAATAATTCATTGAATCTACTTAGAATTAATGTATTTTTGACATATTATAAAATATTTGATGTAACATTACTAAAAATACAATGGCAACGCTGGAAACTCAAGTCAGAGAAATTGAAATTCGCAAGTTGAAATTTGAAAATTTTTAAAAGATCCATTAATAGAGGTATTAGTTTCAAATTCTGTGGATCTACTCAGAATTAACGTATTTTTCATATATCATAAAATAATTGATTTAGCATAATTTAAAATTAAATGACAACACTGGAAACTCAAGATAAAAAAACTGAAATTCTCAAGTTGGAATTTGAAAATTTGTAATAAATTAAATAACGAAGGAATTCGTTTCAAATTCTCTGGATATATTCAGAACTAATGTATTTTTTATATATTATAAAATAATTGATGTCACATTAAGAAAAATAAAATGGCAACACTGGAAATTCAAGTTGGAGAAATTGAAATTCGCAAGTTGGAATTTGAAAATTTTCCAAAAATACATTAATGAAGGAATTAGTTTCAAATTCACTGAAAATACTCAGAAATAATGTATTTTTGATATATGACAAAATAATTGATGTAACATTACTAAACATAAATTCGCAACGGTGGAAAATCAACTTAGAAAAAATGAAATTTTCAAGTTGGAATTTGAACATTTAAAAATATGACAATAATAAAGGGATTAGTTTTAAATTCACTGCATATACTCAGAATTAATGTATTTTTGACATATCCTAAAAACAATTGATGTAACGTAACTAAAAATTAAATGACAACACTGAAAACTCAAGTTAGCAAAAATGAAATTCGCAAATTACAATTTAAAAATTTGTAATAAATACATTAATAAAAAAATTAGTTTTAAATTCCCTAAAATAATCAGAAATAAACATATTTTCGACATATGATAAAATGCTTGATTTAACATGACTAAAAATAAAGTGGCAATACTGGAAACTCAACTTAGAGAAAATCAAATTTTCAAGTTGGAATTTGAACATTTTTAACAAATACATTAATGGAGAAATTAATTTTAAATTCACTCGATATATCCAGAAATAATGTATTTTTGACATATCAAAGAATAATTAATTTATCATAGCTAAATATAAAATGGCAACACTAAAAACTCAACTTAGAAAAAATGAAATTTTCAAGTTGAAATTTGAAAATTTTTAAAACAAATACATTAATGGAGAAATTAGTTTCAAATTTGCTAGGTGTACTCAAAATTAATGTATTTTTGACATATCAAGAAACAATTGTTCTAACATTACTTAAAATAAAACGGCAACACTGGAAACTCAAGTTAAAGAAAATGAAAATCGCAAGTTGGAATTTGAAAATTTGCCAAAAATACAATAATGGAGAAATTTGTTCCAAATTCACGGCATACACTCATAATTAATGTGTGTTTAACATATCAAAAAATAATTGATATAACGTGGCTAAAAATAAAATGATAACACTGGAAACTCAAGTTAGAAAATATGAAATTCGCAAGTTGGAATTTGGAAATTTGTCAAAAATATATTCATGGAGAAATTAGTTTCAAATTCACAAATTATACTCAAAATTAATGCATCTTTGACATATCCTAAAATAATTAATGTAATATTACTAAAAGTAAAATGACAACACTGAAAATTCAAGTTAGATAATATGAAATTTTCAAGTTAGAATATAAAAATACATTAATAAACAAGTTAACTTCAAATTTTCTGAGTATACTCATAATTTATATGTTTTTGATATATCATAGAATAATTGATGTATCATAACTAAATATGAAATGGCAACACTGAAAACTCAAGTTGGAGAAAATGAAATTCGCAAGATAGAATTTGAAAAATTACCAAAAATACATTAATGAAGGAATCCGTTTCAAATTCACTGAAAACACTCAGAATTAATGTATTTTTTATTTGTAATAAAATAATTGATGTAACATTACTAAAACTAAATTGGCAACGCTGGAAACTCAACTAAGAGAAACTGAAATTCGAATATTGGAGTTTGAAAATTTGCCAAAAATAGAATAAACGAGGAATTAGTTTCAAATTTACAGGATGTACTCAGAATAAATGTAGTTTTAATATACCAAAAAAAATTGATATATTATAACTAAAAATAAAATGACAGCACTTGAAATTCAAGTTGGAAAAAATTAAATTTGCAAGTAAGAATTTTAAATTTTTTGAAAAATACATTAAAAGCGAAATTAGTCTAAAATTTTCTAGATATACTCAGAATTAATTTATTTTTGACATATCATAAAGTAATTAATGTAACATTACTCAAAATAAAATGGAAACTCAAGTTAGTCAAAATGAAATTCGCAAGTTGGTATTTGAAAATTTTTCAAAAATACATTAATAAATGAATTAGTTTTAAACTTACTGGATATACTCAGAAATAATGTATTTTTGACGTTTCATAAAATAATTGATGTAACGTCAGTAAAAATAAAATGGCAACACTGGAAACTCAAGTTAGAGAAAATGAAATTCTCAAGTTAAAATTTGAAAATTAAAAAAATATATATTTATGGAGCAATTCGTTTCAAATTCGCAAGATACACTCAAAATTAATGTAGTTTTTTGTACGTCAAAAATAATTGATGTATCACAGCTACTAATAAAATGGCAACACTGTAAACTCAAGTTAGAGAAAATAAAATTCGCAAGTTGGAATTTGAAAATTTGTCAAAAATACAGTAACTGAGGAATTAGCTTCAAATTCACTGTATATACTCAGAATTAATGTATTTTTAACATATCATAAAATAATTAATGTAACATCTCTACAAATACAATGACAACACTGGAAACTCAAGTTAGCAAATAATGAAATTCGCAAGTTGGAATGTAAAAATTTGTTAAACATACAATAATATAGGAATTAGTTTCAAATTCATTAGATCTACTTAGGAATTAATGTATTTTTGACATATCATAATATAATTGATGTAATTTTGCTAAAAAATAAAATAACAACACTGGAAACTCGAAATAGAAAAAAATGAAGTTCGCAAGTCGGAATTTAAAAATCTATAAAAAAATATATAAATTACGGAATTAGTTTTAAATTCAGCAGAAACCCTCAAAATTAATGTATTTTTAATATATCAAAAAATTATTCATGTGACACTGTTGTAACTGGAATGGCAACGCTGCAAATTCTAATTAAAAGGAAATGAAAATCACAAGACGGAATTTAAAAATCTATAAAAAAAAATACGTCAATTAAGGAATTATTCCTAAATATACTAAATACACTCAGAATTAATGTATTTTTATCTTGCCAAAAAATAATTAGTGTGGCATTTTTATAACTAGAATGGCAACGCTGTCAACTCTAATTAGAGTGAAATGAAATTCACAAGTCGAAATTTAAAAATCTGTAGAAAATACATCGATTAAGAAATTAGTTTAAAATTTTGCTATATACACTAATTAATGTATTTTTAACATTCAAAAACATAACTAAATATAAAATGGCAACACTGGAAACTTAAAATGGAAAAGTTGAAATTTGAAATTTTGTCAAAAATACATTAATAGAGCAATTAGTTTCAATATTTCAGGATATACTCAGATTTCATGTATTTTTGACATAACGTAAAGCAATATAAAATTAGTAAAAGTAAAATGGCAACACTGGAAACTCAAGTTAAAAAATTGAAATTCGCAAGTTGGAATTTAAAATTGAATTGATTTAAACTTCACTGAATATATTGAGAATTAATGTATTTTTAATATGTTAGAGGATAATACATGTGATATTGTTGTAACAAGAACGGCAACGTTGCAAACTCTTATTAGGGAGAAATGAAATTCAGAAGTTGCGATTTAAAAATTTGTAAAAACTAAACTAGTTAAGAAATTAGTTTCAAATTCACTAGATATACTTAGAATTAATGTGTTTTTAACACATTAAAAAGTAATGAATTTGACATTGTTGTAACTAAAATGGCAACCCTGTAAACAACAATTGAAAGGAAATGTTATTCGCAAGTCGAAATTTAAAAATCTGTAAAAAATACATTAATTGAGGACTTACTCTCAAATTTACTAGATATACTCAGAATTAATATATTCTTAACATATCAAAAAATAATTACTAATTAGAATGGCAACGCTGTAAACTCTAATTAGAAAGATGTGAAATTCGCAAGTCGGAATTTGAGAATTTGTAAACAATACATCAATTGAGGAATTGGTTTCAAACTCACCAGATTAACTTAAAATGAATGTATTTTTAACATGTCAAAAAAGAATTGATGTATCTTACTTAAAAATAACATGGCAACACTGGAAAATCAAGTTAAAGAAATTGAAATATCCAAGCTAGGATTTTTTTAAATTTTTCATCACACTAATAGAGGAATTAATTTCAAATTCACAAGGTACATTCAGAATTAATGTGTTTTTGATATATCATAAAATAATTGTTGTAACAATACTAGAAATAAAATGGCAACACTGGAAACTGAAGCTAAAAAAACTGAAATTCACAAGTTGGAATTAAAAAATTTGAAAAAATACATCTATTAAAAAATTAGTTACAAATTCATTGGATAAACTCAGAATTAATATATTTTTAACGTGACAAAGAATAATTAATATGGCGTTGTTCTATCTAGAATTGCAACACTGCAAACTCTAATTAAAAGGTAATGAAATTCGCAAGTTGGAATTTAAAAGCCTGTAAAAAGTACATCAATTACGGAATTAGTTTTAAACTTACCAGATAACCTCAAAATTAATGTATTTTTAACATGTAAAAAAACAGTTGATTTTTCTTAGTTAAAAATAAAATGGCGACACTGAAAATTAAAGTTAAAGAAACTATAATTTGCAAGCTGGCATTTTTTTGCTAAAACACATTAATAGAGGGATTAGTTTCAAATTTACAATATGCACTCAGAATTAATGTATTTTTGATTTATAATAAAATAATTGATATAACATCATTATAAATAAAATGGCAACACTGCAAACTGAAGGTAAAGAAACTGAAATTCGCAACTTGGAATTTGAAAAATGGTCAAAAATATATTAACAGAGAAATTCGTTTCAAATTCACTGGATATACTTAAAATTAATGTATTGTTTTTATATATCAAAAAATAATTGATGTATTAGAACTAAAAATAAAATGGCAACACTGGAAATTCAAGTTGGAAGAAATGTAATACGAAAGTTGGAATTTAAAAATTAAAAATAAAATTAATTAATAAAGGAATTAGTTTCAAATTCAAAAGATGCATTAATAATTAATGTGTTTTTGACATAGCATAAAATAATTGATGTAACATCACTAGAAATAAAATAGCAACACTCGAAAGCTATAGAAACTGAAATTAGCAAGTAGGAAATTTAGAAATTGTCAAAAATACATTAACAGATAAATTCGTTTAAAATTCAGTGCATATATTCAGAATTAATGTATTTTTTATATATTAAAAAATATCTGATGTATTATAACTAAAAATAAAATGGCAACACTGGAAAATGAAGTTGGAGGAAATGAAATTCGCAAGTTGGAATTCAAAAATTTGTCAAAATCAAATTAATGGAGGAAATAGTTTAAAATTCACAAGGTACACTCAGAATGAATGTATTTTTAATATGCCATAAAATAATTAATGTAACATTAATAGAAATAAAATGGCAACACTGCAAACTAAAGGTAAATAAACTGAAATTCGCAAGTTGGAATTTGAAAAATCGTCAAAAATACATTAACAGAGAAATTTATTTCAAATTCCCTGGATATACTCAGAATTAATGTATTTATATATATCATTATATATCACTAAATAATTAATGTATTATAACTAAAAATAAAATGGCAACACCGGAAAATCAAGTTGGAGGAAATTAAATTCGCAAGTTGGAATTTAAAAATTTGTCAAAAATAAATTAATAGAAGAATTAGTTTCAAATTCACAAGATGCACTAAGTATTAATGTATTTTTGATATATCATAAAATAATTAATATAACATCACTAGAAATAAAATGGCAACACTGCAAACTGAAGGTAAAGAAACTGAAATTCGCAAGTTGGAATTTGAAAAAATGTCAAAAATAAATTAACAAAAGAATTAGTTTCAAACTCGCTGAATATACTCAGATTTAATGTATTTTTAATATATTAGAAAATAATTAATCATAGCTAAAAATAAATTGACAACACTGAAAATTCAACTCGAAGAGAAAATGAAATTTTCAAGTTGGAATTTGAAATAAAAAAAAAATAAATAAATAAATGGAGGAACTACTTTCAAATTCACATGATATACTCAGAAATAATGTATTTTTGACATATCATAAAATAATTGATGTAACGCAACAAAAAATAAAATTACAGCACTGGAAATTTAAGTTAGAGGAACTGAAATTCGCAAATTGCAATTTGAAACTTTGTAAATAATACATTAATACTGGAATTAGTTTCAAATTTGCTACATCTATTCGAATTAATGTATTTTTTGATATATCATAAAATAATTGATTTAACAGCGCTAGAAATAAAATGGCAACACTGCAAACTGAAGGTAAAGAAATTAAAATTCGCAAGTTGGAATTTTAAAATTTGTCACAAATACATTAGCATAGAAATTCGTTTCAAATTCTCTGGATATACTCGGAATTAATGTATTTTTGATGTGTTAAAAAATAACTGATGTAACATCACTCAAAATAAAATGGCACACTGGCAACACTGGAAATTCAAGTTAGAAAAATTGATATTCGCAAGTTTTAATTTGAAAATTTGTCAAAAGTACATTAATAGTGTAACTAGTTTCAAATTCACAGAATGTACTCAGAATTAAAGCATTTTAATGGCATCACTGGAAACTGGAAATTTGCAAGTTGGAATTTGAAAATTTGTCAAAAATATATTAATAGAGAAATTACTGTCAAATTATTATTAGTTTTCAATAATAATAATCATAATTAATGTATTTTTAATATATCACAAAATAATTGATTCATCATAAGTAAAAACAAAATGGCAACATTAGAAATTTAAGTTGAAGGAAATAAAGTTCGTATATTGGAATTTAAAAATTTGTAAAAAATACATTAATGTAGGAATTATACTTAAAATTAATGTATTTTTCACATATCACAAAACAATTGATGTATCATAGCTAAAAACAAAATGGCAACACTTGAAACTCAAATTAGAGAAATTGAAATTTTCAAGTAATATCTTTTGTCTTGGGTGCTGGTATAGTAAGTTAAATATCATGAAGGGTGGTATAATTTATATGATTTTACACTTTTAAGTGTTTAAATTAACTGGTCATATACTTGTCTGATATACTATGCGAATTATTCGCGGTGTCTATTTAGTGTCGCTTTTCCAAGGAAAAAAAAACATTCTTCGCGGAGATATTTTGCGGGTAACATTTATTCGGTGGGATATTGCAGGGGAAAAAATCGTCCCTGTCAGCCGTCAGAGCCGTCCTTTTTGTGCTCTGCTACAGCCCGAGCCACCCCATCCACGCAAGAGGGGGTGCGTTTTTGCCTGCGAGGAATCGAAACGGGGATCATCAATATTTAATCCTGTCACCTCCTTTTTCCCCACTTTTGTTTACCCACCACGCGCACTTTTCGCGGCGGATTAAGAATGAAAAATTTCCCTCTATTCCACAAAAAAAAATTCCAACATTTTAATCGATCATCATTGTATATACTTATAAAACGATTGTAATTTTAAAATAAAGGAAATCTTTTTATATTTAATTAATAATAAGTATAATCATATTATTATAAAATTTTAAGGTGTATAAAATGTTTTTTGGTTGTCATGTTCAATTATTAGCGATCACGATCGGTTGATTTCATCGTTGTTCTCTAGAGTTTAGTTCTTGGTCGAGTGGCGACGGTGATAAAACGTATTGCGGCGTACACCGGAGCGGGCAGTTTCAGTTTCGGATATTCATTGCCGCAATAAAGTCGAAATTAATCTCGTGAATTTGTACGTACGTACTGGACTGCCATGCAGAGATTAGATCGATTGCGGCGGAATTAAAATTGCCCACCCCCCCCTTATCTTGATTTCGGATTTAATCATACGAAATGGTAGCTTTTTTATGTGTTTCGTTCCGCTTTCTTCATTACCGTAATGTCTCACTTACGCTAAATATTATTGCATGTACATTTCATCGATATTACTTAATGACGATCGATACATTTTCTATTAGAGAATGTTTTACTGAGTAAATAATTAATTATAATTCCTTAGAGTTTATAGGAAATAAATTATTTTCTGTCTGTAGCACAGGAAACATTACTTGTGTTATCTTTAATTTCCATAATCCAGCGTTGGGAAATAATTTCGAAAAAAAAAATGATCACCGTCTGTTTTTGGACAGTTTAATCGTGCGGATAAGGTGGACGGTTTTCCTGTCTAATCGCAGATTAAACGCTCACCATTTTAGGAGAATTAGATTTAAACCGCCGCCTATCTCGGATCTATTGGTGTTCGCTGGAACATCGAACGTGAAATAAAGAAATAATTAAGTAATCCATCACGCGCCACTTGGATTTCTTCTCGGTGTAGTCGCGCCAACGGCTACTGGTTTAAGATTCCCTGCTATCGCACCGGGTCATCACAAACGCTACCAACTTTTTGACAACGCCAGATCCTTATCGTCAACTATTATTAAAATATAAATTATTATTTTTTAATATTTTAAGGTAGTAATTAGTAACCAAACTATAATTCGAGCTACTTGATTAGTGGCTTGGTAATTCGATCCGCCACCGAATTTACTTCATCTACACTAATAAACTATTTTTAGGGCTTCATATCTGCACCTGAAAATGGTCAGAATCACGGTCGAAACCGCAGGAGCGAGTAACCCAATCTCATCAATTAAATAGCGTATTGTATTTCCATGTTTATTAGACTATTATTAATAACCACTCTGAAGGATGTGGGCTGTTGTTTATTTATATACAAAAAAAATTGAAACAAGCGATAGAGATATCCAGTTTTCAAGTAGGGATTATTTAAATCGAGTGCGTGGACCACTTTTACTTCCGACTAAAGGGGAGGCCTAAATCCTCACGGATTGGGTGCGAGAGAGTCGAGTTCGAGAGCTTTATAAATATGGTTCGAATCCGAGGGGAAGGAGGGGTGGATCAGATCGCTTTTTAAATTCCGGCAATTTCACTAATCTCCCCCTCGCACCACCCAACACCCACTGGTCCTCATTCGAATAATAAATCGTCGCTGGTCAGAGATTGATGGCGACACGGTTGGGGCCAGTCTGCACACTCGGCCCAATTCATTTCCGGTTCCTCCTTTCGATTTCAATTATCCACACACACACACACAGTCACGTGAACGTAATGGGGATTAATTTTCTTTTTTTTTTTTAATTTTGTTGATGCCCGGCAGATTTGGTTATCGCTATGATGCGGATATTGCCTTTTTTCGTAGGTGTTGCTTCGATTATTCGCTTATCTGATCCAATTTCGGGCACGTAATTGATGGTCACGTTAATAACTTTGATTTAATATTACCAATGATAGTTAATCAACTCAGTTCTCGGAACCTTTAGAGGAATATTATTTTTATCGTACAATAACAATCATTAGAAAAGAAAATAATTTAAACTTACGATACTTATAAATATGTATCTTGAGTTACTTGAAGATTATTATAGTTACTTATAGTTTATGATTGAAATTGTAGTCAGTGTAAAATTATATAATATAGTGTTAGGTTTACATTTATCATTAAATACTGCAACATGTTTCACCACAAAGTGACTTCATTCATCAGATGGATAAAATTCAAAGTTACAAATAAAAAACTTTTTAACTTTGTATAACACTGACTTTATTAAGTGACTAGAGTCTCGGCAATTTTAACTTGTCATTATCAAACTAAAGTTTTTATTTGTAAAGAATAATGTATAATAAAATAATAAAACACGTTGGAATTCACTTTCTTCACAATTTAATTCTAAGGTGTTTAATTAATTAAAATTTCTCTTCACGTAACTCAAAAACCAATAATATATACAGGGTGACTGACGAAAAACCGTTGGTGCTGTATCTCACTTATTTTTTAACCGATTTTAATAAATAAAACATCAAATTAAATCATTTTTAAAAGACTTTAATAGGATCTGAACTGTTATTTTTTCTCGCACCCAGTTTTTGACGAAATACGATCAACATTTTTTTTTTTAATTGCACTGTATATATATTTTTATTGATACGCAAGGAGATTTTTTTTCTGAATATAAAATTGTAGACAAATTTATCCATACATCAAACTTAAGTCGAGAAATTGAGAATTAAAAAAAACAAATAAAAAGTCAAGTATCCATTGTAAACAATATACAGACCCTATTTTAAATGTCAAAAGTGGCAGTGACACACCATTGATACAATACTGCAACGATTTTTAATTATTTCATAATTCAAATGATGCAATACTAAAACACTATACTAGAATTTTGTGCTTTTACATAAATATTTTTTCAGTTTTTGAAATCTTGCAACATTTTTATTATGAAATTATTAAAAATCATTGCAGTATTGTACCAATGACTGACACTGTCACTTTTGACATTTGGAATAGGCTCCGTATATTGTTTACTATGGGTATTTGATTTTTAATTTTTTTTATCCTCAATTTCTCGACTTTGGTTTGATGAATGGATAAAATCGTTTACAAATTTAGATTCAGAAAAAAATCTCCTTGCGGATCAGTACAAAATATATATACAGTGCAATTTGAAAAATCGTTGATCATCTTTTGTCAAAAACTGGATGCAAGAAAAAATATCACTACAGTTCATATTAAAGTCTTTTAAAAATCATTTAATTTGATGTTTTATTTATTCAAATCGGATCAAAAATAAGCGAGATACAGCACCAAAGGTTTTTCGTCAGTCACCCTGTATATAACAACTCTAATTTTTCCATTTTGACTTGCAAAAAGTGTAGTGCATAATAATTTACCCAAAATCAGTAATATTTATTTTAGTTTTTTTTCTAAATAATCATGTTTAAATCCAACTTAAATGAATTTCACGTTTGTTTTTACTTTGGGCTTGAAACAAAATGGAAAAACAATTGCCAGCAACTCTAAAATTTAAATTACGATTTTAAATAAAGTCATACATAATGATTTAGCCAAAATAAGCAATATTTATATAGAATTTTCTGAAATAAAAACGTTTAAATTCTCCTTAAATTATTTTCACACTTGTTTGTGTTTTAGACTTGAAACAAATTGGAAAAAACAATTGCCAACAACTCAAATCTTCAAATTTAGACTTTCAAATATTCGTGCTTAATACTCTAAGTAGAATCAGCAAATCAGTGCCTAATTTAAGTTTTTTAAACTTAATTTCTTTGTAATATACTTACATCAGTATAATGATTTTGTTTTTAAACAAAGTAAATAGTGTTTTTAAAATGTATTAATGAATTTTAAAAACATGTTGTACCTTCAGCTTACATTAAGATATAAGGTGGGTGGGCGGCCACTATTACACCCTTCAATTACTAAAACACAAACAAAAATTTCCTAAAATCATATTTCGTTCGAAATTTTATATTAATAATAAATATAACATTTTTATGATAATTCAAAACTATTCAGTAAAATGTTTGCTGATGTTTAACGGATTGGAGGGTGTGATAGTGGCCACCCACCGACCCTACATATATATTTAAACTATCATCACTGTCATAGTTTTAGTTTCTTGAAAACTTAAACAGCTTTATTGATTAATGTATTAAAATATTTAAAAAAAAACAATTCTCTACTTTAAGTTTTAAGATATATGTAGGGTGGGTGGGTGGCCACTATCACACCCTCCAATTTGTAATACACTAAAGAGGGTTTAGAGAATTAAACTTGATTAGGAATCATAAAAATAATAAATTAATTAATAATAACGTTAAAACTCAGCTGAAATTAATTCTCCATTTATTTTTTATTTTGAAATGAAAACAAAATGGAAAAAACAATTGACAGCAATTTTAATTTGGACTTACAGATTAACGTACTTAATAATTTAGGCAGAATTATTAATATTTATACAGAATATTTTTAAATAATGACGTTTTATCTCAACTAAAATTAATTTTATATTAGCCTTTTTATGGTCTACAAACAAATTGCAAAAACAAATACATACGACTAGAATTTTTAATATAGACTTATAAATAGTTGTACTTTATAATTTAAGCAAAATCAGCAATATTCATTCAGGGAATTTTTTCGTAATTACATTCATATTCAATTGAAATATATTTTATATTTATTTCCTTTTTTGGACTAGAAACAAAATATAAAAACAATTGCCAGCAACTAAAAATTTTCAATTTAGATTCACAGAAAATTGTAATTAATAATTTAACTAAAATCAGCAATATTTATCAAGGATTTTTTTAAATAATCTAGATTAAATCTAACTTAAATTAATTTTACATTTGCTTTTTCTTGGACTTGAAACAAATTGGAAAAAAAGAATTGCCAACAACTCGAATCTTTTAATTTGGACTTTTAAATATTTGTATCTTATATTCTAGGCAGAATCAGCAAATTTTTTTTAATAAACTTTAAAATTTTCATGTTTAAACTCAACTGAAAATAAAAATTACGTTTGACTTTTTTAGGCTTGTAATAACTAGAAAAAAAAAAAACAAGTGACAACAACTTAAATCTTTTAATTTGGACTTTCAAATATTCGTTATTAATATTCTGGATAGAATCAGCAAAATTTTTTGAAGAAATTTTAAAATATTCATGTTTAAGCTCTATTGAAATAAACATTACGTTTTACTTTTTTGGTATTGAAACAATTTGAAAAAAAAAAAACAATTGACAACAACTGGAATCTTTTAGTTTGGACTTTGTATAGTGAAGCTTAATGATTTACGTATAATTAGAAATATTTATATAATAAATTTTAAGATAATCTCATTTAAAAATGCTAATGCAATTAACTTTACCTTTCATATTTCTAGACTAAAAACAAAATGGAAAAACAATTGCCATCTACTCTATTTTCTTCATTTTGCCTTTCAAAAAGTGTAGTACATAATGATTTAGCCAAAATCAGTAATATTTATTTAAGATTTTTCTAAATAATCAGGTTTAAATCCAACTTAAATTACTTTCACGTTTGTTTTTGTTTTGGGCTTGAAACAAAATGGAAAAACAATTGCCAGCAACTCTAAAATTTTAATTTCGATTTGAGTCGTACTTAACAATTTAGCCGAAATAAGCAATATTTATATAGAATTTTCTGAAATAAAAACGTTTAAATTCAACTTAAATTATTTTCACATTTTTTATAGTTTTGGACTTGAAACAAATCGGAAAAAACAAATGCCAACAACTCGAATTTTTCAATTTTAACTTTAAAATATTTGTTCTTAATAGTTTAAGTAGAATCAGTGAAATTCTTTGGAGAAATTTTAAAATATTCATGTTTAAACTCAACTGAAAATAAAAATTACGTTTGACTTTTTTGAACTGTTAATAATTTGGAAAAAAACAAGTGACAACTTAAATCTTTCAATTTGGACTTACAAATATTCGTGCTTAATACTCTTAGTAGAGTCAGCAAATCAGTGATAGACTTTTGCCTAATTTAAGTTTTTTTAAACTTAGTTTCTTTGTAATATACTTATATCAGTATAATGATTTTGTTTCTAAACAAAGTAAATAGTATTTTTAAAATGTATTAATGAATTTTAAAAACATGTTGTACCTTAAGCTTACATTAAGATGTAAGATGGGTGGGCGGCCACTATTACACCCTTCAATTACTAAAACACAAACAAAAATTTCCTAAAATCATATTTCATTCGAAATTTTATATTAATAATAAATATAACATTTTTATGATAATTCAAAGCTATTCAGTAAAACCCTTGCTGATGTTAAACGGATTAAAGGGTGTGATAGTGGCCACCCACCCACCCTACATATATAGATAAACTTTCATTACTGTCATACTTTTAGTTTTTTGAAAACTTTAACAGCATTTTTGATGGATGTATTAAAATATTGAAAAAACAATGTTGTACTTTAAGTTTAAATATATATGTAGGGTGGGTGCGTGGCCACTATCACACCCTCCAATTCTTAATACATAAAAGAGGGTTGAGATCAAATTTAATGATTAGGAATCACAAAAATAATAAATAAATTGAATGTTACAGTGAAAAAATATTTAGTAAACTCTTGCTAATGTTTAACAGTTTGGAAATTGTGATAGTGGCCACCCACCCACCCTACATATATATTTTTACTTTCATCACTGTCACCGTTTTAGTTTCATAAAAATTTCAATAGCAATTTTAATAAATGTATTAAAGAATTTAAACAACAGTTTAGTTTTTGTTTAATATATACAGGGTGACTGACGAAAAACCTTTGGTGCTGTATCACACTTATTTTTTATCCGATTTTAAATAATAAAACATCAAATTAAACCATTTTTAAAAAACTTTAATAGGATCTGAACTGTTTTTTTTTTCTCGCACCCAGTTTTTGACGAAATACGATCAACATTTTTTTTTTTTAATTGCACTGTATATATATTTTTATTGATTCGCAAGGAGATTTTTTTTCTGAATATAAAATTGTAGACAAATTTATCCATACATCAAACTTAAGTCGAGAAATTGAGGATTAAATAAATAAATAAAAAGTCAAGTATCCATTGTAAACAATATACAGACCCTATTTTAAATGTCAAAAGTGGCAGTGACAGCCATTGATATAATACTGCAACGATTTTTAATTATTTCATAATTCAAATGTTGCAATATTTCAAACACTATACTAGAATTTTGTGCTTCTACAGAAATCGTTTTTCAGTTTTTGAAATCTTGCAACATTTTTATTATGAAATTATTAAAAATCATTGCAGTATTGTACCAATGACTGACACTGTCACTTTTGACATTTGGAATAGGCTCTGTATATTGTTTACTATGGGTATTTGATTTTTAATTTTTTTTAATCCTCAATTTCTCGACTTTGGTTTAATGAATGGATAAAATCGTTTACAAATTAAGATTCAGAAAAAAATCTCCTTGCGGATCAGTACAAAATATATATACAGTGCAATTTGAAAAAAAAAGTTGATCGTCTTTTGTCAAAAACTGGATGCAAGAAAAAAATATCAGTACAGTTCATATTAAAGTCTTTTAAAAATCATTTAATTTGGTGTTTTATTTATTCAAATCGGATCAAAAATAAGCGAGATACAGTACCAAAGGTTTTTCGTCAGTCACCCTGTATATAACAACTCTAATTTTTCCATTTTGACTTGCAAAAAGTGTAGTACATAATAATTTAACCAAAATCAGTAATATTTATTTTAGTTTTTTTCCAAATAATCATGTTTAAATCCAACTCAAATGAATTTCACGTTTGTTTTTATTTTGGGCTTGAAACAAAATGGAAAAACAATTGCCAGCAACTCTAAAATTTTAATTACGATTTGAAAAAAAGTCATACTTAATAATTTAGCCAAAATAAGCAATATTTATATAGGATTTTCTGAAATAAAAACGTTTAAATTCACCTTAAATTATTTTCACATTTGTTTGTGTTTTAGACAAATTGGAAAAAACAATTGCTAACAACTCAAATCTTCAAATTTAGACTTTCAAATATTCGTGTTTAATAATTTAAGTAGAATCAGCAAATCAGTGATAGCCTTTTGCCTAATTTAAGTTTTTTTAAACTTAGTTTCTTTGTAATATACTTACATCAGTATAATGATTTTGTTTTTAAAGTAAATAGTATTTTTAAAATGTATTTATGAATTTTGAAAACATGTTGTACCTTAAGCTTACATTAAAATGTAAGGTGGGTGAGCGACCACTATTACACCCTTCAATTACTAAAACAGAAACAAAAATTTCCTAAAATCATATTTCATTCGAAATTTTATATTAATAATAAATATAACATTTTTATGATAATTCAAAGCTATTCAGTAAAACCCTTGCTGATGTTAAACGGATTAAAGGGTGGGATAGTGGCCACCCACCCACCCTACATATATAGATAAACTTTCATCACTGTCACAATTTTAGTTTCTTGAAAACTCAAACAGCTTTTTTGATGAATGTATTAAAATATTTAATAAACAATGTTCTACTTTAAATTTTAAGATATATGTAGGGTGGGTGGGTGGCCACTATCACACCCTCCAGTTACTAAAACACAAACGAGAATTCCCTAAATCATATTTAATTAGAAATTATATATTAACAATAAAGTTGTTGATGTTGAAGGCTTCTACTTCGTTATACATGTTGAATAGAAATGAAACACACTAATAACTTTGTTTGTATAACACGAAATTTATTTCTGTGACTTAAGTTTCGGTAACTGCACGTACCATTTTCAAACAAGGAGTCTTCTTGTTTGAAAATGGTACGTGCAGTTACCGAAAGTTAAGTCACAGAAATAAATTTCATGTTATACAAACAAAGTTATTAGTGTGTTTCATTTCTATTAACAATAAATATAACATTTTTTATGTTAATTCAAAACTATTCAGTAAAATGTTTGCTGATGTTTAACGGATTGAAGGGTGTGATAGTGGCAACCCACCCACCCTACATATATATTTAAACTATCATCACTGTCATAGTTTTAGTTTCTTGAAAACTTAAACAGCTTTATTGATGAATGTATTAAAATATTTAAAAAAAAAACAATTCTCTACTTTAAGTTTTAAGATATATGTAGGGTGGGTGGGTGGCCACTATCACACCCTTCAATTTGTAATACACTAAAGAGGGTTTAGAGAATTAAACTTGATTAGGAATCATATAAATAATAAATTAATTAATAATAACGTTAAAACTCAACTGAAATTAATTTTCCATTTATTTTTTATTTTGAAATGGAAACAAAATGGAAAAAACAATTGACAGCAATTTTAATTTGGACTTACAGATTAACGTACTTAATAATTTAGGCAGAATTATTAATATTTATACAGAATATTTTTAAATAATCACGTTTTATCTCAACTAAAATTAATTTTATATTAACCTTTTTATGGTCTACAAACAAATTGCAAAAACAAATGCCTACGACTAGAATTTTTTAATATAGACTTATAAATAGTTTTACTTTATGATTTAAGCAAAATCAGCAATATTCATTCAGGGAATTTTTACGTAATTACATTCAAAATCAATTGAAATATATTTTATATTTATTTCCTTTTTTGGACTAGAAACAAAATATAAAAACAATTGCCAGCAACTAAAAATTTTCAATTTAGATTCACAGAAAATTGTAATTAATAGTTTAACTAAAATCTGCAATATTTATCAAGGATTTTTTTAAATAATCAAGATTAAATCTAACTTAAATTAATTTTACATTTGCTTTTTCTTGGACTTGAAACAAATTGGAAAAAACAATTGCCAACAACTCTAATCTTTTAATTTGGACTTTTAAATATTTGTATCTTAAATTCTAGGCAGAATCAGCAAAATTTTGTTTATAAATTTTAAAATTTTCATGTTTAAACTGAACTGAAAATAAAAATTACGTTTGACTTTTTTAGACTTGTAATAACTAGAAAAAAAACAAGTGACAACAACTTAAATCTTTTAATTTGGACTTTCAAATATTCGTTAATTATATTCTGGATAGAATCAGCAAAATTTTTCGAAGAAATTTTAAAATATTCATGTTTAAACTCTATTGAAATAAACATTACGTTTTACTTTTTTGGTATTGAAACAATTTAAAAAAAAAACAATTGACAACAACTGGAATCTTTTAGTTTGGACTTTGTATAGTGAAGCTTAATGATTTACTTATAATTAGGAATATTTATATAATAAATTTTAAGATAATCTCATTTAAAAATGCTAATGTAATTAATTTTACCTTTCATATTTCTAGAAAAACAAAATGGAAAAACAATTGCCATCTACTCTATTTTTTCCATTTTGCCTTTCAAAAAGTGTAGTACATAATGATTTAGCCAAAATCAGTAATATTTATTTAAGATTTTTCTAAATAATCAGGTTTAAATCCAACTTAAATTACTTTCAAAACCAAAACAAATTTTGGGCTTGAAACAAAATGGAAAAACAATTGCCAACAACTCTAAAATTTTAATTTCGATTTAAGTCGTACTTAACAATTTAGCCGAAATAAGCAATATTTATATAGATTTTTCTGAAATAAAAACGTTTAAATTCAACTTAAATTATTTTCACATTTTTTATAGTTTTGGACTTGAAACAAATCGGAAAAAACAAATGCCAACAACTCGAATTTTTCAATTTTAACTTTAAAATATTTGTTCTTAATAGTTTAGGTAGAATCAGTGAAGAAATTCTTTGGAGAAATTTCAAAATATTCATGTTTAAACTCAACTGAAAATTACGTTTGACTTTTTTGGACTGTTAATAATTTGGAAAAAAACAAGTGACATCAACTTAAATCTTTCTATTTGGACTTACAAATATTCGTGCTTAATACTCTAAGTAGAAGCAGTAAATCAGTGATCGCATTTTGCCTAATTTAAGTTTTTTAAACTTAGTTTCTTTGTAATATACTTACATCAGTATAATGATTTCGCTTTTAAACAAAGTAAATAGTATTTTTAAAATGTATTAATGAATTTTAAAAACATATTGTACCTTAAGCTTACATTAAGATGTAAGGTGGGTGGGCGGCCACTATTACACCCTTCAATAACTAAAACACAAACAAAAATTTCCTAAAATCATATTTCTTTCGAAATTTTATATTAATAATAAATATAACATTTTTATGATAATCAAAGCTATTCAGTAAAACCCTTGCTGATGTTAAACGGATTAAAGGGTGGGATAGTGGCCACCCACCCACCCTACATATATAGATAAACTTTCATCACTTTTACACTTTTAGTTTTTTGAAAACTTTAACAGCATTTTTGATGGATGTATTAAAATATTGAAAAAACAATGTTCTACTTTAAGTTTAAATATATATGTAGGGTGGGTGGGTGGTCACTATCACACCCTCCAATTCTTAATACACAAACGAGGGTTGAGAGAATGAAATTTGATTAGGAATCATAAAAATAATAAATAAATTGAATGTTTGATATAGTAAGAAAAATATTTAGTAAACTCTTGCTAATGTTATACTGATTGGAGGGTGTAATAGTGGCCACCCACCCACCCTACATATCTATTGAAATTTTTATCACTGTCACAGTTTTAATTTCTTGAAACATTTATCAGCATTTTTGATGGATGTATTAAAATATTTAAAAAAATGTTCTGCTTTAAGTTTAAATATATTTGTAGTATGGGTGGGTGGCCACTATTTCACCCTTCAATTCATAATACACTATCGAGGGTTGCGAAAATTAAATTTGATCCGGAATCATAAAAATATAAATAAATTGAAAGTTTGTTGCACTAAAAAAAATATTTATTAAACTCTTGCTGATGGTAAACAGATTGGAGGTTGTGATAGTGGCCACCCACCCACCCTACATATACATTTAAACTTACATCACTGTCACAGTTTTAGTTTCTTAAAAACTTCAACAGCAATTTTAATAAATGTATTAAAGAATTTAAACAACAGTTTAGTTTATGTTTAATATATATACATGTAAGGTGGGTGGGTGGCCACTATCACACCCTCCAATTCATAATACCCAAACGAGTCGTTTAATTTTAATACCAATTATGAATTAAATCATAAAGTTGTGTGTGGTTTGGTGATGTAAAAGGAATTTAAATAAATAGGTGTAGTAAAATTTGGCGCCCAATGCGGGGCTTCGCCTTCATCGTTAACAGTTCCAAATGAAGTCATTATGAATCATTAATCATAAATTAAACACAATTCTTATTTTGCTTGTAATTTAGTTCAACAAAAAAAGTAAAAATTGTGTTTAATTTAAAATTAAAAGTATTCATTCATCTGATGTAGCTATTTTATGTTATAAGTTTACCACCTAGTAATTGCAAGATTTATAGATCACTAGCACCAATATATTATTATTATTATTATACGTGTTAAAAGATGTTGCACTCTTCAACAATAATTGTAAAACCCTCACAATTATGTTGTTTTATTTAAATGTGATATGAAGTTACTCTCGTCAATTTATTGTAATAAATTCATAACCGACTTCAAAACACAAACCGAAACGTATTTAATCTTCGCGTTCGTTAAAATTACCTGGTGTGCCTGTCTGCTAATATTCGTTTTAAATTAGTACATCACGCTCGAGCAATAGATTACACACCGTTGTTAGGGAGGCTCTACATATTACTTACCTACCGACTCTTACAAATATTTACTTTGCGAACGGATAAGTGTACCGAGTCGAGGGTAGAACTGAGAATAATTAAAAATCGCCTGACGCTCACAGTTAAGTTCCAACAAGTGTATAATAAACGTGTCAGTTGATTAATTACGCTAATAATTGTTTTTATGCTATGTTTTCTACAATAAAATCCGTGATTGGTATTATCATAATTGGAAGGTGGGATAGTAGACACCCACCCACCCTACATATTTTTTTTTTAAACTTCAATTGAAACATTACTTTTGAATAGATTTTGAAGTTTTCAAGGTCATCCAGCAATGGTTAAACTTTTAGAATTTTTAAAATCGCTGAATGTAATTTTGTTTCCTTAAATTTGAGTTTTGTGAGTTGCTTTTAAGTTTTCATGTGTTATATATCAATTATTTTGATGATGGATTAAGGCTACGTTACTTTTGAATAAATTTTAAAGTTTTCAAGGTCATCCAGCTAGTGGTTAAATTTTTGGAATTTTTAAAATCACTGAGTGTCATTTCATATCCTTAAATTTGAGATTTATGAGTTGCCATTAAACTTTAAGGTGTTATGTATCTATTATTTTGATGGTCGCTTGAGGATATGTTACTTTTGAATAGATTGTAAAGTTTTCAAGGTCATCCAGCTAGTGGCTAAATTTTTAGAATTTTAAAATCGCTGAATGTAATATAATTTCCTTAAATTTGAGTTTTATAAGTTGTCATTAAATTTCCAGCTGTTACATATCAATTATTTTGATGGTGGTTCAAGGATACGTTACTTTTTAATAGATTATGAAGTTTTCAAGGTCATCTAGCTAGTGGTTAATTTTTTACAATTTTTTAAATCGCTGAATGTAATTTCGTTTCATTAAATTTTCAGATATTACATATCAATTATTTTGATGGTGTTTTAAAGATACTTTAATTTTGAATAAACAAAATATTACAATTTTTTAGAATTTATTATCTAGTGATTAAAACGTATGATAGTAATCACCCACCCACCCTATATATTTATTTGAACTTTAATTAAAACACTATTTTTTAATTATTTCAAAATGATCGAAACGAATTGCGGATTTTTCAATTAAAATTTACAAATATCGTCTATAGTTTTAAATTAAAAAATATATGTAAGGTGGGTGGGTGGCCTATTATCTACCATTTAATTACTTTAACATTATCCCAATATTTCTTTCAAAATCAACAGCGCAAGTTTAAGAATTTACATGAAGAATCATGTTTCTATCTCCTTAGATATAATAATTAATTTTGCTTTGTTGTTTAGTAATTGTAGGGTGGGATAGTGGCCACCCACCCACCCTACATATTTAATTTAACTTTAACCACAATACTCTTTTTTAAATTAAAATACAATAAGTCTTTACGTCGTAGAAAATTAAATAACAATTTAAAATTATTACTGCTTTAAATAATTTAAATAACATCGCCAATTGTACTAATGTTGAATATTTAAAGAAAGAAAAACGCCGTTTATAATCTAGATTTAATTATATATGTAGGGTGGGTGGGTGGCCACTATCCCACCCTCCGCTTTCTTCAATATTACCATAAGACTTTATTTAAATGTTTGTGCTGACCTAAAAGTTTTTGGACATAAATATAAACAGAAATATTTGTTTATATATTATAGTAGGCTTTGATTTATCATCCTGTAATTGAAGAGTAGGATAGTGGCCACCCACCAAACTCACATGTATATTTTAATTTCAATAAGATAGCTATAACTTGAAATAAAATAAAATAAACTGTGTTTATATCGCTATGTTGGAATTAATTGACAAAATTGGACTTTCTTTGAATTTAGTCTATGGCTTAAGTTATATTAAGTTAAAATATATTTATAAAGTGGGTGGTTGGACTGTATTTTACCCTTTAATTCATTTAAAAGCATTAGTTTGTTTTTATTTAATAAATTTAAAAATTGGAATATTTAAAAGTTTATGTTAAAATTTTTGACTGTATTTCCACATTTATCATAATTTAATTGTATTTATGTTATAGTAAATGAAGGGTGGAATAGTGGCCACCCACCCACCCTACATATTTTGTTTTAACATTAATTACGACACTGTTTTTTAATTTTTTTAAATATTTTGGCGATTTCGTTAGCGATGTATTTTTTCACAAACTAAACACTATTTATAATTAGGGTTAAACTGTATATGTAGGGTGGGTGGGTGGCCTTTATCTCACCCTCAAATTGTTTTATCATTAGCATAGGATTTTCTATTAAATATCTATGCAAACTTACGAATTATAATCAAATATTTTATGAATATTTGACTTACCTATTATAATGAGCTTTTTGTTTTATAAACTTAATTATAAGCTAGAATATTTTTTTATATAATAGAAATTGTAGGGTGGGATTGTATACACCCACTCACTTTACATATTGATTTAGATCTAAATTACAAATGGTGTTTTCTTTCTTTTAAATATTCAACGTAAAATTGACAATATTATTTTTATAAGAATGATTTTTTTTAAATTTATTACAAATACTGTATATGGCTTCAATTAAAAATTATATATGTATAATGGGTGGGTGGACTGCAGTTTTTTTTAACTCCTTTAAAAGCTGGTTCTTTTTAGAAAATTTAAAAAATGTGCGAATTTAAAATGTTTTTGTTAAAAATCTTGATTTTATTTCTATAATCATTATGATTAAATTTTGTTAAGGTTATAGTAAATGAAGGGTGAGGTAGTGGCCACCCACCCACCCTACATATTTTGTTTTACATTAATTACGACACTGATTTTTTATTATTTTAAACATTTTGGCGATTTTGTTAGCGTTGTAAATGTTTGCAAACTAAACACTATTTGTGATATAAGTTAAAATATATATGTAGGGTGGGTGGGTGGCCTCTATCCCACCCTCCAATTGCTTTATCATCAGCATAGGATTCTCTTGAATATCTATGCAAACCTAACAATTATAATAATAATTTTTTTTTTAAATATTTTCCTCAATTATTACAATAAGCTTTGTTTTATTATCTTAATTATGGAGTATAATGATGGTTTATATTATAGAAATTGTAGGATGGCCTCACACCCACCTTACATATTTATTGAAACTACACCTAGAACACTGTTTTTTTTTTAAATTTTTTTGTTTTAAACTCGAGCCTAAAAAAATATTAATTTTTTGTTTTGGAAAAACAACTGTAACTGGTTCATCCTATTTTGTTGCTCTATAACTCCGATATTCATTTATAAACACCTGGTATTACAATCGTGGTGTCTTTATTTTATCTACTTCTAATAATTTTTAGATTTTTCCTTATGTAATTTATCTTTAAAACATTTTCAAAATAAGAATCGATAATTTCAATTTTGCAAATTTTAAGTTTGAAATGTTGGCATTTTATTTATAGCTTATCTACATCAAGTATTTTAATGATATCTTAAAACTATATTATTTTAAACTACTCCTGCCATTTTTTGGACTAATTACTTCAGTAGTTTAGCTTTAAGAATTTTTCAAAATAAGAATTGATAATAGCACTTTGGCAAATTTTAAGTTTGAAGTATTGCCATTTTATTTCTAGCCTATCTACATCAACTATTTTCATGGTATCTCAAACTTATATTATTTTAAACTAATTCTGCTTATTTTTAGACTATTTTCTTCAGAAGTTTATCTTTAAGAATTTTTCAAAATAAGAATCGATAATTTCAATTTTGCTAATTTGAAGTTTGGTGTGTTGGCATTTTATTTATAGCTTATCTACATCAACTATTTTGATGGTATATTGAAACTGTATTATTTCGAACTACTTTACTAATTTCTAGACTATTTCCTTTAGTAGTTTATTTTTAAAAAATTTCAAAATAGGAATCGATAATTTCTATTTTGCTAATTTTAAATTTGGAGTGTTGGCATTTTGTTTATAGCTTGTTTATATCAACTCTTTTGATGGTATTTCAAAAAACTATAGTATTTTAAACTTCTTCTGCTAATTTATTTTTAGGCTATTTCCTGTAGTAGTTTATCCTTAAGAAGTTTTCAAAATAAAAATCGATTATTTCAATTTTGCGAATTTTAAGTTTGAAGTGTTGGCATTTTATTTATAGCTTATCTATATCAAGTATTTTAATTATATCTTAAAACTATATTATTTTAAACTACTTCTGCTAATTTTTAGGCTATTTCTTGTAGTAGATTATCCTTAAGAAATTTTCAAAATAAAAATCGATTATTTCAATTTTGCAAATTTTAAATTTCAAATGTTGGCATTTTCCTTATAGCTTATCTACATCAACTGTTTTGATGGTATCTCAAAACTATATTATTCTAAACTATTTCTGCTAATTTTTAAACAATTTTCTTCAATAGTTTATCTTTAAGAATTTTTCAAAATAATTATCTATAATTTAAATTTTGCAAATTTTAAGTTTGAAGTGTTGGCATTTTATTTCTAGCCTATCTTCATCAACTATTTTCATGGTATCTCAAACTTATATTATTCTAAACTAATTCTGCTTATTTTTAGACTATTTTCTTCAAAAGTTTATCTTTAAGAATTTTTCAAATTAAGAATCGATAATTTCAATTTTGCTAATTTGAAGTTTGGTGTGTTGGCATTTTATTTATAGCTTATCTACATCAACTATTTTGATGGTATATTGAAACTGTATTATTTCGAACTACTTTACTAATTTTTAGACTATTTCCTTTAGTAGTTTATTTTTAAAAAATTTCAAAATAGGAATCGATAATTTCTATTTTGCTAATTTTAAATTTGGAGTGTTGGCATTTTGTTTATAGCTTGTTTATATCAACTCTTTTGATGGTATTTCAAAAAACTATAGTATTTTAAACTATTTCTGCTAATTTTTAGGCTATTTTCTTTAATAGTTTATCTTTGAGAATTTTTCAAAATAAGAATCGATAATTTAAATTTTGCGAATTTTAAGTTTGAAGTGTTGTCATTTTGTTTATAGCTTATCTACATCAACTATTTTCATGGTATCTCAAAACTATATTATTGTTAACTATTTCTGCTAATTTTTAAACAATTTTCTTGAATAGTTTATCTTTAAGAATTTTTCAAAATAAGAATCAATAATTTCAATTTTGCAAGTTTTAAGTTTGAAGTGTTGGCATTTTATTTATAGCTTATGTACATCAAGTCTTTTAATGATATCTTTAAATTATATTATTTTAAACTACTCCTGCTATTTTTTGGACTAATTATTTCAGTAGTTTAGCTTTAAGAATTTTTCAAAATAAGAATTGATAATAGCACTTTGGCAAATTTTAAGTTTGAAGTGTTGGCATTTTATTTGTAGCCTATCTACATCAACTATTTTGATGGTATCTCAGAATTATATTATTCTGAACTAATTCTGCTAATTTTTAGACTATTTTCTTCAATAGTTTAGCTTTAACAATTTTTCAAAATAAGAATTGATAATTTAAATTTTGCGAATTTTAAGTTTGAAGTGTTGGCATTTTGTTTATAGCTTATCAACATCAATTATTTTGATGGTATCTCAAAACTATATTATTCTAAACTATTTCTGCTAATTCTTAAACAATTTTCTTTAATAGTTTATCTTTAAGAATTTTTTAAAATAAGAATCGATAATTTCAATTTTGCAAATTTTAAGTTTGAAGTGTTGGCATTTTGTTTATAGCTTATCTCTATCAACTATTTTGATGGTATCTCAAAGCTATATTATTTTTAACTAGTTCTACTAATTTTTAGATTATTTACTTAAGTAGTTTATCTTTAAAAAATGTTCAAAATAAGAATCGATAATTTTAATTTTGCAAATTTTAAGTTTGATGTGTTGGAATTTTGTTTATAGCTTATCTACATTAATTATTTTGATGGTATCTCAAAACTATATTATCTTAAATTATTTCTGCTTATTTTTAGGTAATTTTCTGCAGTATTTTATCTTTAAGAATTTTTCAAAATAAGAATCGATAATTTCAATTTTGCAAATTTTAAGTTTGAAGTGTTGGTATTTTGTTTATAGCTTATCTACATCAACTATTTTGACGGTATCTTAAAGCTATATTATTTTTAACTACTACTACTAATTTTTAGACTATTACCTTTAGTAGTTCATCTTTAAGAATTTTATAAACTACGGATCGATAATTTCAATTTTACAAATTTTAAGTTTGAAGTGTTGGCATTTTGTTTATAGCTTATCTACATCAACGGTTTTAGCAATATCTCAAAACTATAATATTTCAAACCATTTCTGATAATTTTTAGACTACTTTTAACAGTAGTTTATCCTTAGGAATTTTTCAAAATAAGTATCGATAATTTCAATTTTGCAAATTTAAAGTTTAAAGTGTTGGAATTTTGTTTATAGAATATCTACATCAACTATTTTGATGGTAGCTTAAAACTATGTCATTTTTAATTGCTTATGCTAATTTTTGGATTATTTTCTTAAGTAGTTTATCTTTAAAAAATGTTCAAAATAAGAATCTATAATTTAAATTTTGCAAATTTCAAGTTTGGAGTGTTGGCATTTTGTTTATAGCTAATCTACATCAACTATTTTGATGGTATCTTAAAACTATGGTATATTAAACTACTTCTGCTAATTTTTAGGCTGTTTCCTTCAGCAGTTTATCCTTAAGAATTTTTCAAAACAAAAATAGATCATTTCAATTTTGCGAATTTTAAGTTTAAAGTGTTGGCATTTTGTTTATAGTTTTTCCACATCAACTATTTTAATGGTATCTTAGAACAATATTATTCTAAATAATTTCTGCTAATGTTTAGACTATTTCCTTTAGTAGTTTATTTTTAAGAATTTTTCAAAATAAGAATGGATAATTTTAATTTTGCGAATTTTAAATTTGAAGTGTTGGCATTTTGTTTATAGCTTATCCACACCAACTATTTTTATGGTATCTTAAAACTATAGTATTTTAAACTACTTCTGCTAATTTTTAGGCTATTTCTTGTAGTAGTTTATCCTTAAGAATTTTTCAAAATAAGAATCGATAATTTCAATTTTGCGAATTTTAAGTTTGAAGTGTTGGCATTTTGTTTATAGTTTATCCACATCAACTATTTTAATGGTATCTCAGAACAATATTATTCTAAATAATTTCTGTTATCTAGCCGATATTTTTGCTACTAGCGCCTTCTAACAACAAATATAATTGTTTGTGTTGCTCTTTCATTTTATGTATTAATAATGATTTTATCTTTTACGTAATGAGTACAATAAATCGTTAAAACCCCGATATTCATTTGGAAACACTCGGTGTATTATGTAAAATTATATAATAAAAAATAATTTAAGCAATTTATAATTAATACATTAAATTATTACTTTGTTTTATTCATTATTTCAATTTTTTTTTATTTTAATGGGATCGAAATTATTCCTTATTTAAAATTGTAATCGTTTTGAATTAAAAATCATCGTATAAAATGAATGTGTGTATATAATAAATGGTGCGATAAACGTTTGATGGTCGGCGGTTGTCGGTATTACCCGTTAACCTCCCCCGAGCTTTCCTATTCCAGTTGCGCTAGACAAATAGAGAATTTTTATAGGTCGTATAAACGGAGATGATTTCGGTGGAATGTATTCCGGCCGGGGCCACACAGGCACTGCGTAGTAAAATTGAACTCGATGTGAATGTTAAATTCAATTAAACCCGCGGGGTGGGCCTTTCCTTAAAAATTAATTAAAGTCCATCTTTTTATTGACTGTGGGTTTTAATTTACAAAAATAAAAATATAAATTGCCTCATTCTCATATCTTTATATTAGTTTAGTACTTGAATTTTTATCATTAAGTGTTCTTTATTTAAGAGCAGCTTCTTGTTATTTTATTTGCCTCATTATTGTTGAAATTACGACACCAACAACGCCAAACAGACGACTCTTCCATAATATACAGATCCTTTAATTAAGGGTGAATATCGCAAAGTGGCATATTTCTGAGACTACACAACGTTTTTTTAAAATTTTTTCAACATTATAAACAGTACAGTCAATACTGGTGAAACGTAACATTGCACACAGACAGCTGCAATAGAAGTGGACATGTTAGCACACATCCGGCAGCTACTCTATTCTCCAGCGCTCCGCACGGTGCAACCGATTACTTAATTCTGGATATCCCTCGTATTATTTTTTGAAACAATTGTAATAATAAAAATTTGTGTACAACTTACAGACTTTATTTTTATTAATTAATTTCGGAACGTTTAAAAGCCATCCCCTTTTTTTTATTTTGCGTTATAACTGGCGGTTTTATTCATCGCGGGCGAAAGCGGCCGCGCGTGTTGTTTATGAATTAGAGAGATGAAGGTGAAATAATGCATATAAATTGAATAAACGGGGGGACCCCCACAATTCAGCGGTAAAATATTCATGGACTGCGGACGGGCGTTGCAGGCGCGCACACAAAAGCCAAGTGCGGGCCTGCAAGGAGGCGGCGGCGGCGGCGGCAACGGTGGGCGCATTCCCTGCAGCCCTTATCATCCTTACATGTCCACATTAAACATTCACACCGCGAAAATTCAGAGGGAGGAAAGGGCTTACGGCCGAATTATACTAAGATTCCTTAACCTTAACCAAGGAATAATCACAAGGAAAATTACTTTTGTTATATATATCTCAGTAAGGGTAGTTTTATGAGCTACAGTTCTCTACATTAATACTTATAAATTATAAGTTTTAATAGCTCTGAAAAACTTAAATACAATCCACCCACTCACCCTACATATACATTTGACTTATATTACTGACATTAACTTTATTATTATTTGTTTTCAATCAATAGTTTTCTAATAATTACCCTATAATATTTAAATATTTTATTTGGGCGTGAAAGCAATAGTAATTTAATAGAAACATTCTTGAAATTTATTTATTTATTAATTTACAAAAACCCAACATACATTTGTACATTTAAAGGGTTTACTATACATACAAAAAAGTACAAACGATGTTTAAGTCTTAAAACTAAACATGACATTCTTAAATCAAAATAAATAATATTTTAATATTTAATTTTTCAAAATTTTGAAATCAGGATGAATGGTTGAATGAATGAATTTTTTTCAGAACCTTCAAAGAAAATACCCATGATGAAATTCTCAACATTCTAGACATCTGGAAGAAAAAGTCTCTATTATTTTAAAAGTTGTGAAAGAAATAAATAAGAATGTACACATTTTAGAATTTCAAAGAAAATCACGGAATTCTGGAAAGAATAAAGTTAAATTCTAAATACATAGAAGAGAATTTTTTGGAAATTTCTGCATCCTTAAAAAAAAAATTCTTGTGTGTATATAATCGTTAAAAACGTTTGATAAAATTAGGCAAAAAAATTAGCGAACATTTTCGAAAAATAAACGTAAAGTTTCTAGAAACTTTACCTTTAGTTTTAGAAGAAAAATTATTGAAAGCAAACAATTATGAAAGATTTTCTATATGTGGAAGAAAAATGTTGAAATTAATAGAAATACAAAAGAAAATATTAAAATTACGAGAGTTCTAGAAATGTTTAGTAATTTTCTCTGTTGATTGATTTTTGGGGCGTTGAAAATCCATTTCAAATTTTAATATATTTAATGATAAGGAGACTGGCAGATTTTCAAATTTGATTTATTTAAAACAAGTTTCTTCACACTCTGACTTCTTCAGGTCAAGAAATAAACCAAATTTTGAAAATCTATCAGTCTCCTTATCTTAATATCAATAGGAATACTGAAAATTTCTAGCACTCTCAAAGAAAATTATAAAATCTTGAATATGAAACAATGAAGACTAAAGTTTAGAAGAGTTCGACATTATCTTCTCTTTCACACTTTAAATATTATATTTAATGTTTCAGATCCTCTAAACTTTTAAAAATCAAAAAAGTTAGATATATATTATAAGATATATTAGAAGTAAAACATAAGTTCCAGTATAATCGAAAATTTACAGCAAAATCTAAAATATTCTCAATAGTGTAAAATTTACAAAGACTGAGGATGCGAAAGAAAATATACCTACGTTCTCAGCATAACAAGTTTAAATGGAAGTACACCTTTAAATGTAATAAAAATATATATCTTTATCTTTATCTTTATTTAAACTTTATTAAACATGGTTACATTATTATAAATCCATTACGTTGTAGAAAATTCACTAATAATTAGAAAAAAACAAGAAAATATTTTCGTAAAATCTAAATGGTTGTAGATTTTACGAAAATATTTTCGTGGTTTTTTCTAATTTTTAAATGTGCTTCTTTCGTTTAAAATTTTACGTATGTTTATTTTCATTAATTTATTTTTATATATTTTATAGTAAATAATGTGACTCATGTGTCCTGAATTATTAGTTTATTCTATATTAATTATTTTTTTGTAAATTTTGTTAGCAGAAGAAGCAAAGATAATAAAGAATAAAAATAAAGAATGTAAGAAATAAATATATAAAACAAATTCCTAGAATATCTAGAAATTGTAAAAATTTCTAGAATTATGGAAGATATAAATTGGAAAATTCATATTATCTAGAAGAGAAATTGTTGAAGATTTCTAAAACCATCAAAGAAATTTATTTAAAAAAAAACTGATAAGATAAAGAATGCAATTACAAAAAATCTAGATTTTTGTATATATAAAAAAATAGAAAATTGATTAAAGTGAAAAATAATGTATGTTTAAAAATTGCTAAAAAATTGAATAAGAAATTTCTATAAATTTCTAGAGCCATTAAAGAAATTTAGAGATAAATGAATCAGACTTAAAAAACTTAAAATCTGGAAGGTAACATGGCAAAACTTTATAAAAATCTGCAACATCCAGAAACTCTTACATTTTGATAGGAAAATTCGTAAAATTTTCAATAATCTATATAAAACAAAAAATTCTGAATTCTAGAAAAATTTGCTGGAAAATGTCGATATAATTGAAGAAAAGGAATTTTAAGAAAAACAATTTGTTATGAATAAATTGTGAAGACTTCTCGTTATTTAGAAAAAAAAATACTGATATTCGTTAGAAATCTAAATGAGACATTTATTGCTAAAATTTCTCTCAAAGAAAATTCAAGGAAAATTTTAAAATATTTTAGAAACCTAGAAAAAATCCTAAGAATCTGAAAAATTCTAGAGCACGAAGAAGAGATTTAAAAAGATTCCAGATAATCAGAGCTTAATGCATTAAAAGCAAACAAACTTCTTAGTTTGAATTTTCGCAATAATAATAATAATTGGCTATATATTTGTAATATTTCAAATACAGTGGAAGTAAAATAAATGTTAAATAAAATAAATGTAAATTCCATAATTGTGTTGTTTGTGTAGTCTCTTTTTCTCGAAGTTTTAAGAAATCTGGAAAAATAATCTGGAAAATTTCGAAAAACATTCAAACAATTCGTAAAATGGAAAAAGGTTTAAAATAAAATAAATGGTTGAAATTTTGCACATAATTCAAGAAAATTGAAGAAAAAGACAATTTTTAGAAATATGGAAGAAAATAATCAATTGCTAGAAATTGTAGACTTCTTGTAATGTGGAAAAAAATACTGATGACATTTTGAAATCCTAGGGAAATTCATTTTAAAGAAAATTCTAAAAATTAGATGATGTTTCAGAAATTTCAAAAAAATTTCAAGGGAAAATGCCTAGAATTTCAAAAGATTAAGCTGATTCCAGATTTCTTTTTACAATTTCATATATATACTCTAAATTTTTAATAACGTAAAAGAAGAAATTCTGCAAAATTTAGAAGTTTGGAGAAAAAAATATAAGAAGAAATATTCTTGAACATTTAGAGATAAATATATTTACAAATTTACAATAATTTACATAATGTATAATTAATTTACAAACATGTAAATGTATTGCACTTTTGAAAACAAACTTTAATATTTTGGAAAATTCTAAAAGTGTCTAATATTCTAGAATTCTTGTAGAAAGTTCTGATAATTTGATAGAAAAGTCCCTTCAATTTTCAGTAATATAAAACTAGAAATTTTGAATTCCAGAAATATGGAAAATAAATGCTGGAAAGTTTAAAAAAAATCGAACGTTGTGGAAAATAAAAAAAAAATTAAAACTAATAATCAGAAACAACATGAAATCATTTCATAAATCTACAATAAATGAGTCTTAATGAGACTTTTAGATTTATGAAATCTTTTCGTGCATTTTTTCTAATTACTAGTTAATTTTCTACGACGTGAAAGACATTTTTATTAGGAACTGAAACTTCTAAATAACTGGAAAACAAAATTATTGGAAATTTTTAGAACCTTAAAGAAAGTACTAGAAAAAGGAATCTAGAAGAAAAAGACTAAAATATTTTAGGACCCCTCAAATCTTTAAAATTTTGGAAAGTAAAATGCTAACAACTTCTAAAAATGTGTAAATTTCTTGAATTCTTATAGAAAATTTAGGCAAATTGATAGAAAAATTACTGAAATCTTCAATAAAACAAGAAATTCTGAATTTTAGAAATCTTCGGGTAAAAATGCTGACAAAATTCGAAAAACCTCATACAATTTGGAAAATAAGAAAATAATTTAATTTTTTTTAATATCTAGAAAATAAATTGTTGGAAATTTGTAAAAAAAATTTGCTTATAATATTGGAAAAATTAAATAAAAGTTTCCAACAATTTCGAATCCAAAAGAAAAATTGTTAAAAGCAAGAAACTTTGAATATTTCTTAAAATATGGAAGAAAATGTTGATAATTTAATAAATCTGAAGGAGATATTCCTAAAACTTCACTCAAAATATTTTCTACACATTTAGAAGGAAAATATTGCAATATTTTACAAGCTTTGAAAGAAGAAGAAAATTCTAATAATCTTGAATATTTAATTTAAAACATTTTTAAAATGTTGAATATTCCAGAGCACTTTAAGAAAATTCTTTCCAATAATATAAAACAAGACATTTAAAATTTTTTAAATAATTTCGTAATTTTGGAGAAAAAAAATATAAAAAATCCTAAATTCTCAAATATGAAATGCTAAGAATTGCTTAAATTTGGAAAATTCCGGCGTTTTGATAATAAAATTCCTCAAAATTTCAATAATATAAATTAAAAATTATTGAATTTTAGAAATACAAAAAAAAAATGCAGAAAAGTTAGGAGACAGAAAAATTGGAAGAAAAGGAATTAAAAATGTTTAACATCTGCAAAGAATATTGTTGGAAATTTGTAAAGAAAAGAAAAAATTGCCGATAATTTTAGAAAAATTTGAATAGAATTTTTAGAAAATTGGAAGAAAAATTTTGAAAGCAAAATTGTGAAGATTTCTTACAATATAGAAAGAAATTACTAGGAAATATTACTGGTAAGTTCTGAAAGGAAATTTTCTTTGAAAAATCTAGAAAAAATTTCTGATTTGAATTAGAAACTGTGAAGAAAATTCTAAAATTTAAAAAAAACAAAAATTTAGAAATTGTAGCTTTGATAGAAAATTTTAAAAATTTCTAATAATATAACACAGGTAACTCTGAAAATCTTAGAAATATTAAGAAAAAATTTACGGAAATGTAAAATTTAAAACATTTCGAAGGGAATTTTAGAAAGAAAATTAAAAATGCTAAATAGCTAAATTTCTAGAACCCTTCGAGAAAATTTTGAGACAAATTTACAATATATGTAATCAATTAAAGCAGGAAGCTGCCAAAAATTCAGAAAAAAAATGAAAAAAAGTTCCTGAAAATTTGTAAGAAGCTAAAAGAAAAAATTTTAAAAACAAGAACTTGCTGAAAATTCGCGAAACAAATAATAAAAATATAATGAATTAGTTTCTCATTTGACCCGTGGTGAAACATTTTTGTATTAATTTGATTGTTGAATGAAAGCACTTGGTATTCTCAAGGAGAATGACTTATAGTTGGAGTAAATTAAATAACAAATGAAATCATACCAAGTGTTTTAATTCAAAATCAAATTAAATAAGAAACAATTTCTAAAAAATTGTAGAGATGTAAAATAAAAATTGGTAAAATCAATTAATTCTGAAAATCAGTTTTCAAAAAGTTGTAGAAATGTAGAATGAAATTTGTTTCATGCAAGAAATTCAGAGGATTTTTCAAAATATGAGGGAGAAATTAATAAGCTGAAAAATTTTGGAAATCCAAAGGAGAAAGTGTGAAAATTTTTATAACTCCAAAAGAAAATTATAGAAATTTGAAAACAAAACTTTAATGAAAGAGACGCGAAAAACTTCTAAATATAAAAAAATTTCCAGAAATATCATAATTTCTTTTAGAAAATTCTTGAAACGTTTCAAATAAATTGATACAGTGTAAAATATAAAAGTTTCTGGATGTGGAAAAGTATATTTAGAATAAGAGGAATTTTCAATTTTTTAGAGCCCTTAAAGAAATTTATAGTAATAAGGTAAAAAATACTGAAACCTTCTTCAATCTTTGAAAACAAAAATATTAGGATCTGAAAGGTAAAATGCTAAAAAATTTCTAGAAATCAGAAGAATTCTAGGACTAGTAATTGATGATAAAAAATAATTCAAAAATTTTGAAAGAAAAAGAATTTAAACGTTTTTAATTTTTATTGTTGGAAATTTTTCAAAGTGACAGATTGTAAAAATATCTTGAAATATATAAAACGAACATAATAAGGAAGAAAATTCTATAGTTATAGATGAAAATTACTAAAATATTTTCTAAAACGTAAAATGTTAGAAATTAAAAAAAATCTGAAATAACAACTTAAAGAAAATTCTGGTAATTTGATAGAAATATTCCTTCAATTTCCAATAATATTAATCTGAAAATTCTGGTAAATCTAAAGTATGGAAAACAATTTTGCCATCTTGTAAATTGCAATGAATTATATTTTGTTAATCTAATTCAACCTTTGCAGAATTTTATCTTTGTGTTAACTATTTATTTCAACTGTTTATTTCTTGATCTGCCGGCGAATTAAACATAAGAATTTTCAAAACGTTCTAACTTGAGTAAAAATTGGTGGATTTTCAAAAACTAAAGTAAATTCTAATGAATTATCTTTTGTTAATCTAATTCAACCATTGCAGAATTTTATCTTTGCGTTAACTATTGATTTCAACTGTTTATTTGTTGATTTGTTAACAAATTAAACATAAGAATTTTTAAAACGTTATGACTTGAGTAAAAATTGGTGGATTTTCAAAAACTAAAGTAAATTCTAATGAATTATCTTTTGTTAATATAATTCTATTATTGCAGAATTTTATCTTTGCGTTAACTATCGATTTCAACTGTTTATTTGACGAATAAAACAAATTAAACATAAGAATTTTGAAAAAGTTTATAACTAGAGCAAAATATTGTGGATTTTGAAAAACTAAAGTAAATTCTAATGAATTATCTTTTTTTAATCTAATTCAATCACTGCAGAATTTTATCTTTGCGTTAACTATTGATTTCAACTGTTTATTTCTTGATTTGCCGGCTAATTAAAGATAAGAATTTTCAAAACGTTTTAACTTGAGTAAAAATTGGTGGATTTTCAAAAACTAAAGTAAATTCTAATGAATTATCTTTTATTAACCTAATTCTACCGTTGCAGAATTCTATCTTAGCGTTAACTATTGATTTCAACTGTTTATTTCTTGATTTGCCGGCTAATTAAACATAAGAATTTTCAAAACGTTCTAACTTGAGTAAAAATTGGTGGATTTTCAAAAACTAAAGTAAATTCTAATGAATTATCTTTTATTAACCTAATTCTACCGTTGCAGAATTCTATCTTAGCGTTAACTATTGATTTCAACTGTTTATTTGTTGATATGCCGGGAAATTAAACATAAGAATTTTCAAAACGTTATAACTTGAGTAAAAATTGGTGAATTTTCAAAAATTAAAGAAAATTCTAATGAATTATCTTTTATTAATATAATTCTATCATTTCGGAATTTTATCTTATCAGTTATTTATTTGTTGATTCGTCAGCAAATTAAACATAAGAATTTTCAAAAGTTTATAACTCGATTAAAAATTGGTGGTTTTTCAAAAACTAAAGTAAATTCTAATGAATTATCTTTTTTTAATCTAATTCAGTCATTGCAGAATATTATCTTTGCGTTAACTATTGATTTCAACTGTTTATTTCTTGATTTGCCGGCTAATTAAACATAAGAATTTTCAAAACGTTCTAACTTGAGTAAAAATTGGTGGATTTTCAAAAACTAAAGTAAATTGTAATGAATTATCTTTTCTTGATCTAATTCAACCGTTGTAGAATTTTATCTGTGCGTTAACTATTGTTTTCAACTGTTTATTTGTTGATTTGTTAACAAATTAAACATAAGAATTTTAAAAACGTTATAACTTGAGTAAAATTTGGTGAATTTTCAAAAACTAAAGTAAATTCTAATGAATTATCTTTTATTAACCTAATTCTACCGTTGCAGAATTCTATCTTAGCGTTAACTATTGATTTCAACTGTTTGGTTGTTGATTTGTTAACAAATTAAACATAAGAATTTTCAAAACGTTATAAGCGTCTAATGTTTTCTCTCAAATTTTGCGCACCAATGCCAAGATGGCCACTGTCAAAGGCGCCCTCTGTCGTTTAGAAAACACACTACTGCTTCCTCGCACAGAGCTGTACTCAGTTGCACGCGTCTCGAACAAGATACACCCTGTATATAATTAGCAAAGTAATGGGATCATCTTTATCTTCTTTTGTGAAGGACGTAGGTTAATGGGGGTCGATTTTTCCCGCAGCCGCGCAACTCGCCGCCTGATTAGTCGACTAATTGATTCTGACAAAGCTGGCTCGAGGTGCTAATCTCCGCATTAAAATAATTAATGGGCTCACACTCGGCCCGGAGGACCTCACGCAGAACGGGGAAAAAGTCGAGAGAAATAGTCAGACGAAGGAAGAAGGCGAAGGCGAAGAAGAGAAATCCGATGAAGAATTTCACACCCGAACGACTTCGATATGATGAAAAGATGATAATAGGAATAATTAATGTAATTACCTATGTAAAAAATTAAAAGGTATTTTAACTTCAGTAACAAAAAATAAATAAATAAGCTTTATATTGACAGTCAAAACTAGTAACACAGTAACATTTCTTGATTTTAGATAATAAAGGTTATAATAATTTTATTTAAGTAAATAAATTCCTACAAAATAATGGATAAAGTAAAATTTGTATTCAGTCATAATATGATGTGATAAATGCATTCACACACCTTACATAGTAATTAATGTTCAATTCAGGCTTTAATCACTTATTTAATCAATAATTCAAAAAATACCAAACTATTTTACAAAAAGTTTAGTGAGAAATTAATTAATCGTAATACTTTAATTTTTCTACAGCTACAACAGTTTTAGGGGTGAAATTGTTGCAAATTTTCAAAGCTAGTTTTTAATTTTAAATTATTGGTATATGTAGGGTGGGTGGCCTCTATCCCACCCTCCAATCAGTCGAGTTTTATAGATATTTTTTTATTCAAAAAGAGTTTATTTATTTAAATTATAAGAGATCATGTTTTATATTTCATCATCATCATAATCGATGGAATTATAAAGGTGACGAGTTGTACAGGAAAGGTGTCACCAATTAAGAACACCGACGGTGTAAAAAAAGAAGAAAAAAAGAACGAGGAGTTGATGCCGCGAAGCCACCCATCGTCGAATTATAATTATTATGAAATCGAATCCATAAATACCGTGTTTTCAACTTAATTAATCCTAATTGGGATATATTACATTACTAGATGAAATATATTCGATTTCATTTTCTAACTTGTAGCATTAGTTTCCCTTATATACATTAATATAACTGTATTATTATTATTTTCTGTATTTTGGATATATACCATATTTATAATCGATGATTGTTTGGATGATAACTCTTCAGCACAACCCTTGGCGGCGGCTTTTCAATTTCCGTCAAATATCGACGCGTAATTAAATTAATAATAACAAAATGTTCCAGTTTACTGAAGGCAGAAACGCATGAGGGCCATTATCTGCGCGTTTCGCGCATTCAAACTAATTAATAATAATTATATTTCGCACAAGCGAAGAAAAAAAGAACTCGCCGCATTAATACAATCAATCCGTCGACGGTGATGATGATGATGATGATGATGATGATTGTGATGTGGTAATAATGGGGGGCGCGAGCTGCCCGCTGTTATTGTTGTTATTATTACGCGAGTGGAATGTTTGTGTGTGTGTGTTTTGTAGCTTGGAGGAGATATTAAATAATTTCAGGATTATATCCAACCCGTCGAATTATGGATTATTATTTCATTTCGCTTTTTGTCGCCTCGAATTTAATGGCACTCGCTAATTACGGCTAATTAATATTACCTACAGCTGTCAGCGCGTAATTAATCACAAATTATCGTCGCGCTTAATCAGTGGAGATTTTGTAATAAACAGATATTCATGAACATATTATTTGAGAAGTGGTCATTTACTATTAATTATTTTAAAAAATATGTAGCAATTTTAATACAGTAGTATTAAATTTAATTATTTAAACTATTAAGAATTCACTTTTTGTAGAAACATGTTTCCAAATTTGATACTCAACATGATAATTTTATCAAACTCTGCAGAAAAGTTTGTAATCAGTATATCCACATAAATTTTGTAGTAAAATATTTTTATCACCACTGAAATAAAAATGAGGTTGTCGACAGTTAAAATTTTCAAGAAGAAAATTCGACTTTTTGCAGAAACATGTTTCCAGATTTCAGACTAGACGTAATAATTTGATGAAGCTCTGCAGAACTATTGATAATAAGTGTGTTTATATAAATTTTGTATTAAAACATTTTTATCATCACTGGAATAAAAATGGCGTTGGTGAGAATCAAAAATTTCAAGACAAAAACTCTACTTTTCGTAGAAACATATGTCCAGATTTATTACGCAACATAGCAATTTAATGAAACTCTGCAGAAAAATTTACAATAAGTGTAAATAAATAAATTTAGTATTAAAACATTTTTATGACCACTGAAATAAAAATTAGGTTGAAAATCTTGAAAACATAAACTCAATTTATTGTAGAAATTAATTTCCGGAATTATTACACAACATGTAAATTTAATAAAACACATCAGAACTATTTACAATAAGCGTATTTACATAAATTAAGTATCAAAACATTTTCATCGCCACTGGAGTCAAAATTACGTTAGTGAGAATCAAAATCTTCAAGACATAAACTCGACTTATTGTGGAAATATGTTTCCACATTTAATACTCAACGTGTTAATTTAATAAAACTCAGCAGGATTGTTTAGAGTAAGTGAATTTATATAAATTTAGTAACAAAACATTTTTATCATCACTGCAGTAAAAATTACGTTGGTGAGAATCACAATTTTCGAGACAAAAACTCGATTTTTTGAAGAATCATCCTTTCAGATTTATTATTTTGAGTAATAATTCCATAAAAATTTGCAAAATAGTTTATAATAAGTATATTTATAAAAACAAATGATTAAAACATTTTAATCATCACTGGATTAAAAATGGCGTTAATGAGAATCAAGATATTCAAAAGAAATATTCAGCTTTTTGCAGAAATTTATTTCTCAGCTTAAAACAAAACACCTAAATTCAATAAAACTCTACAAAACTGTTTTAACTAAGTGTGTTATACAAATTTAGTATTAAAACATTTTTATCACCTCTGAATTAAAAATGGGATTCATGAGAATCAAAATGTTGAAAACGTAAACTCGACTTTTTGTAGAAATATGTTTCCAGATTTAATACTCAAATTGTTATTTTAATAAAACTTTATAAAATTGTGTACAATAAGTGTATACATATAAATTTATAAACGAAACATTTTTATCATCACTGGAGTAAAAATTACGTTGGTGAGAATCAAAACTTTCAAGAGAAAAACTCGACTTTTTGTAGAATTATGCTTTCAGATTTATTATTTTAAGTAGTATTTTGATAAAAATTTAAAGAATTGTTAATAAGCAGTGCATTTATAAAAATAAGTCATCAAAACATGTTTGTCTTCACTGGAATAGAAATGGCGTTAGCGAGAATCAAGATATTCAAAACGAAAATTCGACTTTTTGCAGAAATTTATTTCTCAACTTGAAACAAAACATGTAAATTTAATGAAATTCTACAGAACTGTTAAAATAAGTATGTTTATGTAAATTTAGTATTAAAACATTTTTATCGCAGGTTAAATAAAAATGGAATTGATGAGAATCAAAATCTTCAAGACATAAACTCGATTTTTGTAGAAATATGTTTGCAGAATTATTACACAACGTGTAAATTTAATAAAACTTATCAGAATTATTTAAAATAAGTGTATTTACAGAAATTTAGTAAAAATAACATTTTTATGATCACTGGGGTACAACTGGTTTTAATGAACCAAAAGAAAAATATGGCTTTTCTTGGAAATATGCTTCCATAATTAATACACTACATGGTAATTCAATAAAACTTTATAAAGTTATTTATAATACGTGTGTTTACATAAATTAAGTATCAAAACATTTTTATCACCACTAGAGTAAAAATTACGTTAGTGAGAATCAAAATTTTGAGGACAAAAACTCGCCTTTTGTAGAATTATGCTTTCCGATTTATTATTTAAAGCAATACTTTAACAAAACTTTGCAGAAATGTTAATAATAAGTGTATTAATAAAAACAAATCATTAAAACATTTTAACCATCACTGGATTAAAAATGGCGTTAGCGAGAATCAAGACATTCAAAACGAAAATTCGACTTTTTGCAGAAATTTATTTCTCAACTTGAAACAAAAGATGTAAATTTAATGAAATTCTACACAATTGTTTACAATAAGTATGTTTATGTAAATTTAGTATTAAAACATTTTTACCGCAGGACAAATAAAAATGAGATTGATGAGAATCAAAATCTTCAACACGTAAATTCGACTTATTGTAGAAATATGTTTCCACATTTAATACTCAACGTTTTAATTTAATAAAACTCAGCAGGATTGTTTATAATGAGTGTATTTATATAAATTTAGTGATAAAACATTTTTATCATAACTGGAGTAAAAATGGCGTTGGTAAGAATCAAAATTTCCAAGAGAAAAACTCGACTTTTTGTAGAATCATGTCTTTAAATTTATTACCTGATGTAATAATTTGAATAAAACTTTTCAACATTGTTTTTATAAAGTTTATTCATAAAAATAAACCATTAAAACATTTTAATCATCACTGGAATAAAAATGGCGTTAGATGTTCAAAAGAAAAATTCGACTTTTTGTAGAAATTTACTTCTAAACCTAAAACAAAACACGCAAATTTAATGAAATACTACAGAACTGTTTATACTTAATATGTTTATAAAAATTTTGTATAAAAAACATTTTTATGATCACTTAAATAAAAATGGGGTTGCTCAGGATCAAAATCTTCAAAACACTAACTCGACTTTTTGTAGAAATATGCTTCCAGATTTAATACTCAACGTGTTAATTTAATAAAACTCTTTAAATTTGTTTACAATTAGTGTTTTTATATAAATTTAGTAACAAAACATTTTTATCGTCACTGGAGTAAAAATTACGTTGGTGAGAATCAAAATTTCCAAGAGAAAAACTCGACTTTTTGTAGAATCTTGTTTACAAATTTCTTACCTAATGTAATAATATAATTAAACTGCTGTGTGTGTTTATAAAAATAAATCATCAAAAGATTTTTGTCGTCACTGGAATAAAAATGGGTTTGGCGAGAATCAAGTAATTCAAGACAAAAACTCGACTTTTTGTAGAAATTTATTTCCCGACTTTAAACTAAACACGTAAATTTAATAAAACTCTGCAAAACTGTTTGGGATAAGCATGTCTATACAAATTTTGTATTAAAACATTTAAATCATCACTGGAATAAAAATAGTGTTGGTGAGAATTAAAATCTTCAAGATTAAACTCGACATTTTGTAGAAACATATGTCCAGATTTAATACTCAACATAACAGTTTAATGAAGCTCTGCAGAAAGGTTTACAATAAGTGTGTTTATATAAATTTGGCAATAAAACAGTTTCATTACCACTGAATTTAAAATTATTTTGCTGTGAATCAAAATCTTCAAGACAGAAACTCAGTTTTTGTAGAAATAAGCTTCCATATTTAATATTCCATATGGTAATTTAATATAACTCCACAAAATTGTTTATAATATGTGTGATTATATAAATTAGACATGAAAATATTTTTATCATCACTGGAGTAAAAATTACGTTGGTGAGAATCAAAATTTTCAAGAGCAACTTCGACTTTTTGTAGAATCTTCTTTACAAATTTAGTACCTAATGTAATAACATGATTAAAATGTTACAAACTTATTTATATGAAGTGTGTTTATAAAAATAAATAATCAAAAGATTTTTGTCGTCACTGGATTAAAAATGGGATTGGCGAGAATCAAAAAATTCAAGACAAAAACTCAACTTTTTGTAGAAATTTACTTCCCGAATTTAATCTAAACATGTAAATTTAATGAAACTCTCCAAAACTGTTTGGAGTAAGTATATCTATACAAATTTTGTATTAAAACATTTTAATCATAACTGGAATAAAAATAGCGTTGATGAGAATCAAAATCTTCAAGATTAATCTCGACATTTTGTAGAAACATTCGTCCAGATTTAATACTCAGCATTGCAATTCAATGAAACTCTGCAAGAAGGTTTATAATAAACGTGTTTACATAAATTTAGCAATGAAACATTTTCGTCACCACTGTATTAAACATTATTACGGCGAGAATCAAAATCTTCAAGACATAAATTCAATTTTTGTAGAAATAAGCTTCCAAAATTTTTACACAACGTGCAATTTTAATAAACCTTATCAGAATTTTTTACAATAAGTGCATTTACATAAATTTGGTAAGAAAACATTTTTACCATCACTGGAGTAAAACTGGTTTCGATAAGACAATAGAAAAACTTGACTTTTCGTGGAAATATGCTTCCAGATTTAATACTCTACATGATAATTTAATAAAAGTCTACAAAATTGTTTATAATAAGTGTATTTACATAAATTTAGTAACAAAACATTTAAATTACCACTGGAGTAAAAGTTGCGTTGGTAATAATAAACATTTTCAAGACAAAAACTTGACTTTTTGTAGAAACATGTTTCCAAATTTATTACTTAATATAATAATTAGACAAAACTTTACAAAATTGTTTACATTTAGTGTGTTCATTAAAATTAATCATAAAAACTTTTTTGTCATCACTGGAATACAAATTGTGTTGGTGAGAATGAAGATATTCAAGAGAAAAACATTACATTTTGTAGAAATATATTCCTAGATTTGTTACTAAAAATGGGAAAGTAATAAAACTCTGTAAAATAGTTAATAATAAACGTATTTATATAAATTTTGCATCAAAACATTTTTATCATCACTGGCGTAAAAATAACTTTGATGTGATTAAAAATTTACTTGAATTTTGTAGAAATGTATTCACAGATTAATTACTAATTACGATAATTCGATCAAACTTTGCTAACTTGTTTATAATAAGTATGTTTACATGAATTAAGTATCAAAACATTTTTATCTCCGCTGGTGTAAAAGTTGTATTGATGAGGATCAAAATTTTCAAGATGAAAATTTCAATTTTTGTAGAAACATCCTTGCAGATTTAATACACAACATCCTAGTATGATAAAACTCTGCACAATTGTTTATAATAAGCCTGTTTGTTTAAATTAGATAACGGAACATTTTTATTGTCGCTGGTGTAAAAGTTGTTTTAATGAGAATCGAAATTTTCAAGACGAAAATTTCACTTTTTGTAGAAACATCCTTGCAGATTTAATACACAACATCCTAATATGATAAAACTCTGCACAATTGTTTATAATAAGCCTGTTTGTATAAATTAGATAACGGAACATTTTTATTGTCGCTGGTGTAAAACTTGTTTTAATGAGAATCGAAATTTTCAAGACGAAATTTCCACTTTTTGTAGAAACATCTTTCCAGATTTAATTCTAAACATTACAATTTGATAAAACTTTACAGATTTATTTATAATAAGTGTGCTTATATAAATTGAGTATCAAAATGTTTTTCATCACTGGAGAAAAATGGATTTAATAAGAATTAAAAGTTACGAGAGGTAAAGTAGATCTTTTTATAGGAAATACATTCGGATTTACCACTCAACATAATAATTCGTATAGTATTGATTTGTGGAAAACGGATAAATAAAACTCGAGGCTATCATTTCACCAGCAGCGTATTGCCGCGCACAAGTGCAATAAATCGTTATCATAAGAAATGAAGGGCCACGACCGCGAAGAGCTAAATCCTTCCGGGTATTATTGCCCCGGAATGCATTAAACCGTTTAAAAAAAAAAAACTATACAATCTATAATTTTTCCGCGGCAATTGAACGTGACGTTTTAATGCTTCGATCTATCGCCCCGAAAAGTGCAAGAGCCGGTCGTAAAAAAGAGGCGGAACTGCTACACGTTAGCGGTAATCCCGGGCTCACTTTAAAATAGTTACGATCTCCCCTACTTTTATTAACTATTTTATTGCACCGACACTTGAGGTAAAAAAGAATAAAACTCTCCGACGGACGGACGGGCCGGTATATTTATAACGTGGATTATATAGGAGGCTGCGACGGCGTGGGTTTTTATTTCCTGGAAGGTAAAGGTGCGTTTACTTTTTATGTTGTTTGTTTCCTTAATTAGTATCCTTTACGTAAGCGTGAATAATCGATTTTATTTAGAAACTCATCGCTAGTTTATTAAAATATTACAACATCATTATGCAATTCATTGAGCATCCGTCGCTTCAACTGACCCATCGTCGCTAAGTACTTACAGATCTGATAAATTTTAATGTCATTCTCGATAAAAAACATTATAAATGAACAAAATCGTATACTGGACTATCTTAACTGCGGTAACTTTTTGAAAAGAAGTAATATCTCTAGTGGGTAACGCGAGTTTTCATTCCATATAGATGGAAATTGGACGATTCCGCGTACGCGAGGAAACTCCTGCGAGGGACTGTAAAGTTTTATTGTGCACCTGTAAGTTAATTGGAATATCCGCGACATTATGCAGCGGCCTTTGTCGTTATTGTGTCTCGGCCGAGTGCATAAACTCCTCCGCAACTTTTGTCCCATTGTTATTATCCGGTAGCTGCTAAGCGGTACACCGGTGGGTAATCCAGACAGACGCGGCCCGGAGGAGCAAAAACGCTGAAACAGGTCGGCAACTGTGTTTGATACGCGACAGGGCGTCGATTGTTCGACGTAACATTACACACCGTCACACAATGGACGTTTAAGTTTTGCCATCTAATCAATTTGCTAACTTAATATTGATTAATGTAACTATCATACACAAGAATTCCAGTATTAAAAGGTAATCAATTAAAAGAACAAATCACAAATAACAGACGAGAAATTACAGATCTCAAATGACAATTGACAGATATCAGATAAAAGGTAATTAAAAGGCAGAAGGTAGAAGATAAAAGGAATAAGAATAAAGGCAGAAGAAAGAAAAAAAAATAAGGCAGAGGGTGAAGGTAGAAGGCAGAAGGCAGAAGGCAGAAGTCAGAAAACAGAAACCAGGAGACAGAAGACAGAAGAATGGAAGCAGAAGACAGATGACAGATGACAGATGACAGAAGGCAGAAGGCAGAAGGCAGAAGGCAGAAGCTATGAGACAGAAGACGGAAGAATAAAGGCAGAAGACAGATGACAGATGACGAAGTCTAAGAATTTTTGAAAATTTCTTATAGGTTGATTGACGAAGCTGCTACTTGAAATTCCATAATATGTAGGAAATAAAACACTTTTGTTGAGAATTTTCATAATATTTTAATGTCAAACAATTGTCGCAGTGTTGGACACTAAAAAAAACCGTGAAAATTTTCAACGAAAGTGTTTTATTATCTACAAAATATTTAAGATTTAAACATCTTGTGCTTAAAATATTATAAATTTTAAGATTTGTAGAAATTTAAATGATACTATATATTCTGAAGATTCTAAAAGTTCCAAGGAATATCAAGAATCTAAAGAGTCTAAATATTGTAAACAATTATATAGATTCCAAGATTCTAATAATTCTAAAAACTCTTACATTCCTAAAAAATTATATAATTCTATAAATTCTAACGTTTCTAAAATTCTGAGATTTCTAAAGACTCCAAAGAGTATAAAGATTTAGAAATTATAAAGATTTTAAGATTTTAAAGAAGCTACGAATTTAAATGATTCCATATATTCTAACGATTCTAAAGATTCTAAAAAATTTAATATTCTAAAGATTCAAATAATTCTAAATACTCCAGTATTACCAAATATCTAAATGATTCTCTAAAATCAAAAGATTCCGAAGATTCTAAAAATTCTAACAATTGGAAGCACTATAAAAAGTCTAAGGATTGTGAAGTTTATTAAAAATTTAAAATTTGTACAAATGTACATGATTCTATAAATTCTAAAGACTATAAGGACTAAGAAGTATAAAGATTTTAAGATTCTCAAGATTCTAAATATTTTAAACACTGAAATGTTTCAAAAGATTTTAAATATGTTGCAGATTCTAAAAATTCTAAAGATTCCAAAGACCCTAAAGATTTTAAATATTATAAAAATTTTAAGATTCTAAAGATTCTGATAATTCTAAAGATTCCAAAGACTAAAGATTTTATTAAAATTCTAAAAATTCTAAAGTTTAAATGATTCTAAAGATTATAAATGTTCTGTAGATTCTAAAAACAATTTATAAAAAATTATATGATTCTATAAATTTTAAAGATTCTAAAGATTCTAAAATTTCTAAAGATTCTAAATAAAACAAAGATTTTATTAAAATTCTAAAAAATCTAAAGTTTAAATGATTCTAAAAATTCTAAATGTTCTGCAGATTCTAAAAATTCCAAATATTCTAAAAACCCTAAATATTTCAAATATTATAAAGATTTTAAGAGTCTAATAATTCTAAAGACTAAATTTCACGAAAAAAAAATCTATAATTTCTAAAGATTCTTATCACTATACAGATTCTAGATTCTAAAATTTCTTAAAATTTAAATGATTCTATAGACTTTAAAGATTCTAATCATGTTAACGATTCTGAAGATTCTAATGTTTATAAAGATTCTCAAGATTCTAAAAATTTAAATGATTCAAAATATTCCAAATATTTTGCAGATTCTAAAAATTCTAAAGATTAAAAAGACGCTAAAGATTTTAAATATTATAAAAATTTTAAGATTCCAAAGATTTCGATAATTCTAAAGACTGCTGTTTATAAAATTTAAATGATACTATAAATTTTAAAGATTCTGAAGATTCTAAAATTTCTTTCTGAACTAAGATTTTATTAAAATTTTAAAGATTCTAAAATTTAAATGATTCTAAATGTTCTACAGATTCTAAAACTTCTAAAAATTCTAAAAAAACCTAAATATTTCAAATATTATAAAAGATTTTAATACTCTAATAATTCTAGAGACTAAATTGAACGAAAATAAATCTATAAATTCTAATGATTCTAAAGACTCAAAAGACTAAAAATTCAAATGACTGTATAGATTCTAGATTCTAAAATTTCTAAGAATTTAAATGATTCTATAGATTTTAAAGATTCTAATAATTCTAAATATTCTGAAGATTCTAATTATTTACAAAGATTCTAAAATTTTCTAAAAATTGAAATGATTTTATATATTCTGAAGATTCAGCTGATTCTAAAGATTCTAAAGGTTTTAGGATTCTAAAGATTTTAATTTTAATGTAGAGACTCTAAAATTACTAAAAATTTAAATGAATATATACATTTCTAGATGCTAGAGACTAAAGATTCTAACGCTAATAAGGATTTTAAGAACCTAAAGTTTCTAAAATTTCTAAAAATGTAAAAGATTCTACAGATTCTATATATTATAAAAATTCTAAAGATTCCAAAAGCCTTAAATATTTCAAATATTATAAAAATTTTAAAATTCAAACAATTCTAAAGACTTAAAAAAAATCTATAAATTCTAAAGATTCTAAACTCTAAAGAATCTAATGACTGTACAAATTCTAGATTCTAAAATTTTAAAAATTTAAATGAACCTATAGATTTTAAAGATTCTAATAATTCTAAAGATTCTGAAGATTCTAATCATTTACAACGATTCTAATATTTCTAAAAATTTAAATGATTTTATAGATTCTAGTGATACTAAAAATTCTAAAGATTCTAAACGTTGTTAAGTTTCTAGAGATTCTAAAGATTTTAATTATCTAAAGACTAAAATTTCAAAAAATGTAAATTATTCTATAAAAATTCTAAAAGCTTCTATAGACTTAAGATTCTTACGATAATAGGAACTTCAGATCCTAAAGTTTCTAAAATTTCTAAAAATTGAAATGGCTTTGCAGATTCTAAAGATTCTGATTCTGATTTTAAAAATTCTAAAAATTCCTAAGATTAAAGACTCTAAAGATAATAAAGGTACTGAAATTTCTAAAAATTTAAATGATGTAATAGAGTCTAAAAAATTTTAAATTATAAAAGATCCTAAAAAATTTAAGATTCTACAGATTCCAATATTTTTAAAACTAAAATTTCTAAAAAAAAATAAGTGAATCTAGATAATCTTCTAAAAATTCTAAAGATTCTAATGATTATAAAGATACAAAAATTTCTAACAATTGAAATGATTCTATAAATTCTAAGAATTTTGAAGATTCTAAAAATTCTAAGAATTCTAAAATGTATTAAAATTTTAGTGATTCTATATATTGTAAGGATTCTAGAGATTCTGTAAATTCTAAAGATAGAAAGTTTTCTAAAGTTTTTAAAGTTTATGAAGATTCTAAAGATATTAGGATTGCAATAATCCTAAAGTCTAAATATTTTTAAAAATTTAAGAGATTCTATAAATTTTAAAAATACTGACGATTCAAAAAATTCTAAAGATAAAGACGATTTCAAGACTCAAAAACTTTAAAAATTAATAAACAAATTCTGAGATTCTAAAGATTCTGAAGATTCTACAAATTCTAAGGGTTCGAAATAAAAGAACTAAAGATAATAATAATTTTAAGATTCTAAAAAAATTAAATAACTCTATACATTCTAAAGATTTGCCAGATTCTACAAATTCCAAATTCCTAAGTTTTTGAAGATTCTAAAGATTTCAATAATTCTAAAATAAATTAAAGCATTCTTTAAATAAATTGAAGTTTCTAAAGACTAGGAATACTAAAGAATGTAAGATTCTAAAAATTCTGAAATTTCTAAAAATTTTAATGCTTGTATAGATTCTCAAGATTATGCAGATTTAAAAAATTCCCAAATTCTTAAGATTCTCAAGTTTATAATGATTCTGATTTGAAATTTTTAATTTAATTTAAAAAAAATAATCATTCCATAAATTCTTAAAATTCAGAAGATTCTAGACTTACGATTATAAAGATTTTAATATTCTAAAGATTCTAATAATTTTGTAGGTTCTAAAAATTCTAAAGACTCCAAACACTCTAAAGATTATAGAGATTTTAAAAATCTAAAGATTCTGAAATTTATAAGAATTTAAATGATTCTACAGGTTCTAGTAATTCTGAAGATTCTATATATTCTATAATTTTAAGAAATCTAAAGATTGTTAAGTCACTAAAGTTTCTGGATATTTTAAGATTCTAAAGTTTCCAATATTTCTAACGACTCTAAAATTTCTAAAAAATTTAAATGATTCTAAAAATACTAAAGATTCTGAAAATTCTAAAGATTTCAAAGGCTCTGAAAATTTTAAGATTCTAAAAATTCTAACGATTCTATAATTTCTAAACATTTTAATGATTCTATAAATTCTAAAGTTTCTGAAGATTCTAAAGATTCAAAGGTTCTAAAAGTTCTAAAGATTATAGAGATTTTAAGATTCTAACGTCTCTAAAATTTCTAAAAATTCAAATGATTCTATAAATACTAAAGTTTCTGAAAATTCTAAAGATTCCAAAGGATTTAAAAATTGAAAAGATTTTAAGATTCTATACATTCTAATGATTCTAACGACTCTATAATTTCTATAAAAATTTAATGATTCTATAAATTTTAAAGATTCTGAAGATTCTAAAGATTCAAAGGTTCTGAAACTTCTAAAGATTATGGAGATTTTAAGATTCTAACGTCTCTAAAATTTCTAAAAATTCAAATGATTCTATAAATACTAAAGATTCTGAAGATTCTAAAGAATTAACGGTTCTGAAACTTTTACAGATTATGGAGATTTTAAAATTCTAACGTCTCTAAAATTTCTAAAAATTCAAATGATTTTGAAAATTCTAAAGATTCCAAAGGCTGTAAACGTCTCTAAAATTTCTAAAAATTCAAATGATTCTATAAATACTAAAGATTCTGAAAATTCTAAAGATTCCAAAGGCTGTAAACATTCTAAATATTTTAAGATTCTAATGATTCTAACGACTCTATAATTTCTGAAAAATTTAATGATTCTATAAATTCTAAAGATTTTAAGAGATTCAAAGGTTCTAAAAATTCTAAAGATTATAGAGATTTTAAGATTCTAACGACTCTAAAATTCGAAAGATTTTAAGATTCTACAGATTCTAATGATTCTAACGGCTCTAAACATTTCTAAACATTTTAATGATTCTATAAATTCGAAAGGCTTTAAAAATTATAAAGATTTAAAATTCCAATGATTCTGACGACTCTATTATTTCTAAAATTTTAATGATTCTATAAATTCTAGTAATTCTGAAGATTATATAGATTCAAATATTCTAAAAATTCTAAAGATTATAGTGATTTTAAGATTCTAACGTCTCTAAATTTCTAAAAATTCAAATGATTCTATAAATACTAAAGATTTTGAAGGTTCTAAAGATTCCTAAGATTCCTAAGATTCCTAAGATTCTTAAGAGTCTTAAGATTTAAATAATATTAAAAATGTGAACAATTTTTAAAATCGTTGCATTATTAGATTTATACAAGAATTTAATAATATTAAATATTTGACAAATTCTTAGTGTTAAAATTTTTCAAAGATTCTAAACATTTTTGTATTTTAAATGTATGCAGTAATATTTTTTGTAAAGGAGATTCCGTAAAATAAAATTATTATTTCATTCCTTTAATATGTTTTATAATATGTTTTTAAAAATTTTAAAGTTCTAAAATTCGAATGCTTTTAAAGATTGGGAGAAATTTTAAAAGGCTCTAAGATTTAAAAGTTTATTCTTGCAATTAAAAAATGAAAAGATGTTAAGAACTAAATATTCAAAATTTTATAAAGATGTTAAGTATTTCACATATTGAAGAATTTATAAATTTTCAATTATACTAAAAAAATCTTGAAAAATCTAATTTCACTGAATAATAAATTATAAGAAATTTAAAATAATAGTATATTTATAAATAATCAGAGATTCTAAAGAATTTAAATATTTTAAAGATTATAAAGATTCAAGTCATTGTAAATATTCTATAGATTCTAAAGATAAGATTATAAAGGTACTGCAAATTTTAAATTTTTTAAAATGTAAATTATTCTATAGATTCTAAAGATTTCAACGATTCAGAAGATTGTGAATATTCTAAAGATTTTAAAGCTTCTGAAACGGTTCTCAAGGTTTTAACCATTATGAAAATTCGAAAGATTAGAAGAATATAATTTTACAGATTTAATTTGATAGATGAATTAAAACACTTGGTATGATTTCACTTGTTGTTTATTATTCTCCGACTAGTTTCGACTATAAGTCATTCTCAAGGAGATATGTCACATATCTCCTTGAGAATGACTTATAGTCGAAACTAGTCGGAGAATAATAAACAACAAGTGAAATCATACCAAGTGTTTTAATTCATCTATCAAATTAATTCAAAAATGATTCACCACGGGTTAAGTGAGAAATTAATTAATCATAATTTTACAGATATTTTTAATTGAATATTCGCAAATTAAAAATATATTCCTTTAAGTCTAAAGGATATTTTAAGAATAATAGAAAGATTAGGCTGAAAAACCCCAGGTCGATAGCCATTTTGCAGAAATAATCTTTTTTTTCAATTGTTTCGTTATGATGTTGCTATACCATGTAAAATTGTCTGTAATAATGATGTTTGCATAATTTGAAGAAGATTATTTAAACTAATTATATAAAATTACTAAATTAATTTTTCTATATAAATACTTTTCCAATATGTTGGATGCTTGAAGCCATAACTTTGTGATACATTTTGAATCAGGAACTTTATCAAATGATAAATTAAACATACTTTGTTAATATCACACACGTGTGTGGTATTAACAAAGTAAGTTTTATTTAACTTTTCCAATATTTTGTGAAAATTCAAAATAAATAAAACAATTAACTTTGTTTTGAATTATCAAACTGTATCACGAAATTAAAGCCTCCACAATTACTTATTTCAGAAATTAAAAGTTGTATTAAATACATTTTTCGTGTAGATTTTGAAGATGCAATATGTTTATTACGTGTATAATAACTACAACTGTTGTTTTGTATTTACCTCATCTAGAAAACGTTAATTTCTTTGAGTTGTATAAATCAGGAAAGCAAAACACAATCTGCAGACAAACGACTTTGCGCCGTATTCAATCTAGTCCTGGAATTAACGGTGATTAAACCAGAACGAGTACTTTGGAAAATGAGTAATGAATATTAAAACCGGGCGGAATGCACTCCGTGCAATTTGAGTAATTGGTGCAAGTTGTTCGTTTAATTCCGTATAGAAGATTAGAACCTAATTGGGTAAATAGAATGGTAAACAAGTGGCGTAGTAATCCCGGTGTATCTGCTGGGGGGTGGTGGTGGTGGAGTAGAGTGAGTTCGGTGTAAGGACACGGGATTAAATTATCGTCGGTTGTAAGGTTATTGTTTTCCGTCTGGACGAGCAACGATAAATAATTTATTTGCCAGGCGAGAGTAACGTCTCGCGGATAATCTAATCCGCTTATCGCAGCAGCTACTAGCTACTCTAAGCACTCACTCCTCCCCCCATCCTGCTGAAATTCGCCAAGGGTTTAATACACACACGAGACGCCAGTTCGCTGCTGGTTAGCTAGTTTTTGGCGACCTTCCAAATTTCAACATTCAATTCCGCGACGGGCACAGTTATTACCTGGTCGCATTCAGTTTACCCATCTCTCGGTTAGTCTTCGGTTAGAATGTATGACGGCTTCCAAGTGTGCTCAGAACTGGGGCGCCCGCTTATATTTATGTACACTGGAGAACTAAACTTTTAGGTGTTAAATTATTACTTTTTAGATTTTATGTTGCAGCGCCGCTTTACGCTTACCTTGTAAACGTTATTTATGGCGCATAAATTTTATTGGGTTATGAATTATAAAATGAATTATATCTATATAGAATTTTTTATTTATATATGTATGTGTAAATCTCTGGCGGTCGCTGATCGGTAGCTAGCACGTAGCACGATTTTATCAACATCAAAAAAATATTTCAAATATTGGAAAATACGATATTTACCTAATAATTATTAATTCGTAAGGGTGGAGTAGTGAACAAAAAGGATAGAGATTAATTTTCATGTGGATCAGAAGCCGTGTGTTCCGCACCGGTAAATCATCCATGAAACTATCGCCGGCGGCAAACAGGTCCACTTTTAACATCCTTTATTAGCCGGCCAGTTTCTGAGATAATTGCCCCCGAGTCGCGATGGAGATGGAGATGGAGAGACGAAGAGAAGAAGTGGGAGCCGCTCTCTTTTAAAACAAACTTAATAATCGTCAGCCGGGGCCGGTCGAGAAAAATATGACTTGCAGTTGATGACCACTTAAGTAATGCAGTCTATAATTGACAGAAGTGGTCCAAATGAAGCCCATGAGCAATTAAAAACCATCATTTTCTACTCGATACGTATCATTATTCACCAAGACGACGACGACAATCCGCACCTGTGGTCATTTCTTTATTTCTCACGTCCTCGTCGCGCCAAATTGATGATGGCTTTATTTATTTTGCAATTCAGACTCTAATATTTGAAGTTGCAATGGGATTAAAGTTAAAAAGTGTTAGAGTTTTCATTCTTTGATTGATTGATAGTTAATTGAACTATCACCATTTTATAATCACTAGTAGCGTTTATTTTCTTTTCTTTACACAATTTAATTATATTTGAATCATTTAATTATACGCAAATGTTAAATCAATCACAGTCCATATATTTCAATCATTTAGTTTTAATGACATCCCACAAACCGCAAATAAACGTTTAAACTATGTCCTCGATAAATTACTGTACATGTAAGGGTCCAATTAAAGAGGCTTTACCTTGAGGTGAACGCATGAATTACTCACCGAGGAGGAGCGTGTGTTTGGGGATGCGAGGGGATGTAATTATAGGGGGTGATCTATTCTCATCATCGCGATCCAAGGGTGTGAGTAATTTTTTTTAATGCATCTAGTCCATTTGTTACACCAGTTACTTGTAATTAATCTACTTAAACTAAATGAAAAAACTTTGTTAACTATTTTTGTATAACATAAAGTGTATATTCAACATGTATAACAAACTAATATCAACAACATTATTGATTGTTGAAACTTCTCCTTTATTATACAGGTTAAATTTAAATTAATTGCAGGAAAATTTCAACAATATTAGGGATGAAATAAAAAATATAGAAATATTAAAAAAGTAAAATTTTAGAAATCTAGAAGGCAAATTACTAGAGAAATTTACAAATTGAAAAATACATTTCAATAAATCTGGAAGAAAAAAACTTCTGGATAGTTCTAGAATTTTTTTGTTTCATTAATTTGAATATCTAAATTTAATAAATTCAAATAGTTTTTAAATTCTGCAAGTTTCATGAATTCATGAATTTCTTTTTTTACTTTTCCTATAAGAAGAAAATATCAAAATTTAAATAGTTTTTAAATTCTGTAAGAAACAAAAACATTTTACAGAATTTATAAATTTCTTTTTCACTTTTCCTAGAAGCAGAAAACTAAAATGAGAAAGTATTCGCAGTTTTTGAAGACAAATTTCTAGAAATCTGGTTAGAGAATTAAAATTTTGAAAAGATAAAGTAAGAAATATTTAAAGGAACTCTAAAACGAAAAACAAATTTTTGGAAAATTTTAGATATATGGAAGGAATCTATCTGAAAAATTGTAGAACCTTAAAAGAAGAAATTTTTTGTAGTATGAAAGACAAATTACAAGGAATCTGTAAGAAAAATTTCTGATAAAATCAATGAAAAATTCTATAAAATTTTACGATGAAAAATTACAAGAGAATCTTTAAGAACAGAAAGTTTTAGCAGTATGGAAGAAAAGTTTCTAGAAATCTGGAAAAAAAAATGTGTAAAAATCTATTTAAAAATCTTTGCAGTTTGAAAAATAAATTCCCAAAAAGATATATGTACAAGAAAAATTATTAAATATTTTAGAACCCTCAAAGAAGAAAAGTTCTAAAATTAGAAAATATTAACAAATTGGGAGATATATTCCAAAATAAATCCAATAAAATAAAGCAAATAATGAGAAATTCTAGGAAAATAAAGTTCCCTTTGTTTGTTAGAAAATTTATAAGAAAATCTATTAAAAAAAGCTGAAAAATTAAAAAAAATTTAACAATAACTTCTTGAAAATTTTAGGACAAAAGAAAACCTTCGCAGTTTGGAAGATAACTTTTTTAAAGAACAAAATATTCACAGTTTTTGAAAACATATTTTAAACAAGAAATGTGGTAAAATAAGTAAAAATTTGAAAAGATAGTTAAAACAAGAAATAATTAAAGAAACTCTAAACCGAAAGACAAATTTTTGGAAAATTTTAGATATATAGAAGGAAAAATTGTAGAACCTTAAAAGAAAAAAATGTTTGTAGTATGGAAGACAAATTATAAGGAATCTATAAGAAAAATTTCTGTTAAAATTAAATTAAGTTCCAGGAAAATTTCCATAAAATAAAAAATTCTGTAAAATTATAAGATGAAAACTTTAAGAAATTTGGAAGAAAAATCACTTGCTTAAAAATGTTTGCAATTTAGAAAAAAAATTGAGGAGAACCTACTGAAAAGTTCTAAAATAAAAAATAATTAACAGTTTGGGATATAAATCCAAAAATAAATTCCAATAAAATAAAATAAATGCTGAAAAGTTGTAGGAAAATAAAGTTCCCTTTGCTTGTTACAAAATTTTTAAAAAAAGCTGAAAATTTTAATAAACATTTTTTGAAAATTCTAGGACTTTACAGTTTCGAAGATCATTTTTTTAAAGAGCAAAATCTTTAAAATTTGGAATATAATTTTTTTAAAAAAGAAGAAAATTTTCGCAGTTTAGAAGATAAATTTTAATAAATTCGGAAGAAAAATTACCGCAAAATGTTATTAACTCTGAAGGAAGAATTTTCACAGTTTGAAAGATAAATTCCAAGAATTCTAAAAGAAGAAAAAGAAAACCTTTACAGATTGAAAGTTAGTCTTTTTTAATTTACCATATCAGATTTTTTTTAAATTATCTTTCAATCTGTAAATGTTTTGTTTGTCTTTTATAAGAATTCCTAGAATTTGTTTTTCAAACTGTAAAAAAAAAAATATGAATGAAAATTCTATAAAAATGAATTTTATCTTTTTTTGCTAGAAAATTTTAAATATTTATAATATAAAATACTCGCAAAGTTAAAGACAAACTTTGCAGTGAGCAAGATTAATTCCAAAAAGATTCTTATAAGATAAAACAGATAATTTAGAATGTTCACAAAAGATAAAAGATAATGGAAAATTTTAAAGATTTAGAAGAAAAAATGTTAAAAAATTGCAGAAAAAGAAAATATTTGCCGTTTTTATTTATATTTTTATTTTTACCAAACCGCCAAAAGGTCAATTACAAATTGAAATTATACATTCTAAGAATATTTCGATGAAATAAATTAAAAATTTCAATAAATTAATAAGAAAAGTTTGGTAGAAAACTATAGTAATAAAAATTAGAAACATATATCTACTGTTTTTGCTTGTAACATTTCCTTTGTTTTTTCTTTTCTTGTAAAATATAAACTGTTCTGAAATAACACTTGCTTGAAATTTTTTTGATCCCTAGATGAGGAAAATATTCGCAATTTGGAAGATAAACACCAACAAATATGAGGAAAACATCTCTGCGAATTGAAATATCAAAACAAACAGTCTAAGAAGTTTGAAAGACAAGTTTCAAGAAATCTGGAAGAAAATTTTGGCCAACAATTATAAAAAAAATTATTGCAGTTTGAAAATTCTCAAAAAAATGTATGCACAAGAAAAATGATTGAATATTTTAGAACCTTTATTTATTTATTTATTATTTGCTTTGTTTCTCTCATAAGTTAATCAAAAATACATACCATTATAAATAATAAAAAATAATAAAAGAAGAAAATTGTTGTTTGTATGTCAAATTGTGAGAAATCTATTTTATTTGAATCTAGGAAGAAAAATTCTTTTCTCGAGAATATTTGGAATAAAACTTGGATAATTCCAGAATTTTTCACAGTATGAAAAACAAACTCCAATAAAATCAGAAGACGTAAAAAAATGCTAGAAATTTTAGAAATCTAGAGCAAACATTTCTTTAAAACGCTAGAACTTTAAAAACAAAAAGCCTTAGTAGTTTGGAAAACAAGTGTCGCGAAATCTGGAAGAAAAATATGTGCAAAAGTATATAGATATTCTTGTAATTTAATAAATTAATTTCAGAAAAAATTAAAAACATTTATAAGAAAAATGCCTTTATATTTTAGAACCCTAACAGAAAAAAATACAGTTTGGAAGACAAATTGCAAAAAATTTCTTTTTTTTTAATCTAAGAAGAGATTTTTTATTATTGGAAAATTCCAGAATATTTCACAGTTTCAAAAAACAAATTCCAAAAACATATATGTGAGAAATATTGCTAAGAAAATTTATAAATCTAGAACAAAAACTTTTGGAACGTGTTAGAACTAGAATAAAAGAACGTTTTTGCTGTTTGGAAGGCAAAAAAATTCAAGAATATGTGCAAAAATCTATAAAAAAGTCTTCGCAGTTTGAATAATACATTCCAGAAATAAAATTAAATATCCATAAGAAAAAATTATTGAATATTTTAGCACCTTGAATGAAAAAAATTGCAAGGAATCTATTTTTTTTCATTTATTCATTTATTCATTAAATTTAGGATGAGAAAGAGTTTCTAGCGAAAGTTCAGATAAGATAGAGAAATGTATTCAATTATTTATTAGTGTATTAACAAAATAAGTCAAATATAAATATATATCTAAATATAAAAGGTTTGGAAGAAGAATTGCTGAAAATTGCAGAAAAGAAAAATATTTGCTTAAATAATATTTATTTTCGTGTCTGTATACAATAGAAAATATGTTTTTTTTTAAAGCCAAATAATCTGTAAAGTTGATATTGAAATTGCAGCAGGTCAAAAGAGAAAACGCTGGTGTGGTGGTGTAGGTGAATGTGCGAAATGGACAAACTTTTTTCGTGAACGAGATAAAGGAGGGGAAAGTTTGAAGTTGGAAACGAATCACGAATCAATTGTTGGGATTCTCTATGTATATGTGTGTGTGTGTGTGTCTGTAGGGGGATGAATGTCGAGCTTTCGTATTTTGCTTATTGAATTCAACGATTTGAGGATGAATAATGCGTCCAGACTATATCGTCGGTATGGAAACGGTCGCATTTAAAATGAAATCGACATTTATTCCTTATGGTTTGATAATAATACGGTGATTTATTATTTAAGAGAAAAAAAAAACGTATATAAAAACGTAAAAGCTGTCTTATTTGATTCTTAATAAAGATGAAAATGTTGAAACTTTGAATCAATCAAAAATTTTGTTTATCTTTAGGGCCTTTATTTAATAGAATCTAAAGAAAATATATTCTTAATAATTTATTATAGATTATGTCTTAAAATCTAGTAATTAAAAATTATGACACACTTCAATTCTTTTTTAGCTTACATTATTAATAGTAGTAACATATATTTATTGACAAATTTTGTACATATTTATATTGGAATAATGATTAATGAATGAGGTGTTAATGTTAATTAAAAATTAAATCTCTGTAATTAGAAAAAACACGAAAACATTTCTGTTGAGTCTTAATAAGACTCATTTGTTGTAGATCTACGAAATGTTTTGGTGTTTTTTTCTAATAATTAGTTAATTTTCTACAACGTAAAGGACTTTAATACATTTTTCTTGTTAAATCTCTCTTTTAAACTGAAAGAATAGAGCGCGTTAATTAATGTTTAACTACGTCAATCTCAATGCATACACGGATTTATTTGAATTGACGGGGTCGAGGGGGTAGGCGAGTGGGAAATTAATGGCGTTTCAGTAATGATTGCCGATTTAATTAAACGGTATCATTGACCTTTTAATTAATTATGCGAAATTAGTATGGCCTCGTGGTTCAATCAAAGCGAACATCGTTCGAATTAAACGCACAAAACAATCCCGAATATTCCTTAATCGACAATCTCTGAATTGTTAAATTTTTAATCCAATAAAATTAAAATATTTAAACTTATTTATATCAATAAAGTCAACGACTACAGATTAATTAGATTATTGATTAAATGGGCCCATATAGAATAATTCCAATATAATTGTAACATTGTAAGTTACAATTTTATTAGAATTATCAAATAATGTATCACGATGTAAAAGCCTTTACAATTAAGAATACATAATTATTTATCTTTCATTAATACAGTATAGTTTTTGCTCTCATATATTGCCTAAATCTTATTAGTATTTCCCAATTTAAATAATTAAACTATTGACAATAAATTTAATTAAAATATTTTCCGGTAATGAATAATACTAATTCCATCAAGACCATTAAAATAAAATTATTTATACATACGGTAAGTCGTGAATAACTAACTAACTAATTATTTATGAAAAGTGTATAATCCATTAGCGCTGAATGTGATTGAAACGAATGCACCTTTTGATTTTATTTTAGTTATTAACGCCGATCGAACTGTTTGATCTCGGGTCATTAAATAAATTAGCGACATGTAAAATGCATGCGATTGTATTTTCCTAGTAATTAATATTTATTGCACACTGGGTGGTGCCAGTGTTGGTGATGGAGGGGAGGGGGGCAATTTAATTTATTTTTGCATTCACTTTAATTAATATTATTTTGTCCCTTTTTAATTCCGGCCTTTGAAGTTTAATTTAGCGGAATTTCTTTTGATTCAAAGCACGCCTATTATTTGTTTCTATAAGAATATTCATATTTTGCGACATTGTCTTCAATAAACATAACATATTATTTTATAGAAATGTATAATTAAATTTAGTTTTTGTATATATGTAAAGGGCGATGTCCCGTTAATAAATCATTATTATTATTAACAGATTTCATTGTCATTTCAAAAATATAGTTAAAAATTTATAGAATGATCGAATAAAAATTTCTTTAAAGGAATATCTAAAAAAGTTTTCGTTGGATTTTGTGTGAAAAGTACAAAGAAGCAAATCATAAGACCTTTGCTTTGAGAAGATTTGAAGTATTCGCAATGGACAACTCCAAAAAGGCCCAAAATAAATAAATTTCAAAAATTTCCAAAATTATCTAAAGAAGAAGAAGTAAAGAATTTTCTAATTAATATTTAGAGAATTTTTTATAAATGCTTACTTTGCTTTTCACATTAGATTTTTTCATTATCAAAGGCTGTCAAGTTTGCAACACGTGTCAAGAGACTGGCAATATAAACATGGAATCTAACAAGTGGATTTTTTCACCAAGTTTATTTATTTATTTATTACGTACAAATTTCAGATAATTTCCTTCCAGATTTCTACAATTTTCCAGATATTTATCTTTCGTTTTAATTATTCCTTAATTATATTGTTAATGTAATGTAAGAAGCTTCTACTTTCAAAGTTAAAGTGTTTTATTAATCATTCTTTAATGATTTCTTGCTTTATCTTCTCAAAAGTTTACTTCTTTTACCAGATCTCTTGGAATTTCTTTTGAAAAACTGCGAATATCTTCTTATTTTAGTTTTCTTCTTCAAAGAAAAGTTAAAAAAGAAATTTGCTTAATAATTGCTCCTAATGATTATAATTAAGTTTAATCATTTTGAATTGTTATCGTTCGACAATTTTTTTATCAATTTTAATCTGTTTACTATCACATAAACGCATATTTTTAATAATTTTAATTATTTTCTACAATGACATTCAGTTGTTTTGATGGTTTTAATAATTCCAATTGTTTTCACCAATGGATAACTCACTCCTCTTATCGATTGTATTTTCTTAAATTTAATAAATATCAACGCTGTGGATAGTTTCAACTCTTATGAATATTCCGTTTAGTTCATGATTAATTTTCATCCACTTTTATCGATTATTTTTATTTCTAAAAATTTGTAAAATTTTTTTCTGATTTAATCTTCAATTATTTTGATCGCTTATGACAATTTTAGCTGCTCTTAATAACAATTAATTTTTTTTCGCTTTACTATCTTTTAATCAATGTTTGTCTTTTTCATCAATTATCAATTGTTTTTAATTTTGTTAATTTTTAACAAAATCAACCGATTTCTAAAGTGACATTTACTTGGTTTGGCGACTATAATAATTTCAAATTGTTTTATCAATATTGAAGTATCGAAGTATTGAATTTTATCTGTTTTATTGAGCTTTTAATTGTTTTAATTTCAAATTCTATAAATTCTATAAATTCTATAAATTCTATAAATTCTATAAATTCTATAAATTCTATAAATTCTATAAATTCTATAAATTCTATAAATTCTATAAATTCTATAAATTCTATAAATTCTATAAATTCTATAAATTCTATAAATTCTATAAATTCTATAAATTCTATAAATTCTATAAATTCTATAAATTCTATAAATTCTATAAATTCTATAAATTCGTTAAATTCTATAAATTCTATAAATTCTTAAAATATCTATAAATTTTGTAATTCTTAAAAAATTTAATTATATTTAATTGAAATTAACTAGCTGACTTAAAATCGTTATTATTATTTATTTTACTGATTTAGAAAAAGAAAAGAAATTCAAGATTTTAAAGAGTATATTTAGAAAATAACAATTTGATAGCTTTAGAATATTTTTTTAAAGATTATAAAAAGAAAATATTTATAAGTCTCTAACAAATGCAAAGAATATGAAAAATTTTAATTCATCATTTTAAAGAAAATATTTAAATACTCTACAATATTTTTTAAGAATTCTAAAGACGAAAATTATTGAAAATTCTGAAAATTCGAATTTATTAATTTCTTTTGTATTATAAACTTATACATTTAAACTAAAAGAGAAATTCTAGAAAACCCATAAAACTTGTAAAAATTTTACATTTAAACATTTAAAGTTGATTCTAGAAATCTGAAAGCGTAGATTTTGCTTGAAACAATATTATAAATCTGAAAGACGAGATATTTCTGGTTATTTTTAGAACAGTCTAAGAAAATTATAAATATCTAAATTGTGAGAAATTGTTAGAAAATAATAGAATCTTATTGGATGAAAATTCCCAAAAAATCTGAAAGAGAATAAATTTATTGAAAATTTTAGTCGTTTTGAAGTTTTTCTAAATAAAATTTTTTGATGATTTTGAATGCAAATAATAATATTTAATTTATTACTTTTAAACATTATTTAATTCTAGATCCAAAAATTTTATATTCTAAAGATAAACCAGTTTAGAAATTCCTAGTTTGAAAAAAATATTTATTTATAAAAAAATCTGAATAAAATATTCTAAATACAATTAGTAGAAATTAATACATTTTTGAAATTCTAATAGTAAAAAAGTATGGGTTTATAGTGCGAATTTTAAAACAGACTTCTACCATGTACTTTCAGTTGTTTATATAAATATGTACGGTGGATGGGTGGCTACTATCCCACCCTCCAATTATTATAATACAAAAAATGTGTTATTTGAAAATTGTTAAAGAAAGAATATTTAGATAATTAATTAGGCAAACACTTTCTTATCAATCCGTGATTATTCGATCAAGTATCGGGTGTGGTATATAAATTGGAAGGTGGGATAGTGGCCACCCACCCACCCTTCATATACTTTTAAATTAGAAGTACAACACTGCTTCAGAGCTTTTTAAAATATCAGCTTAAACTCTGGGGATGTTTTTTTGGAAACCAACAGAGAGAACATGATTAAGGTAATAAAATATATGTAGGGTGGGTGGGTGGTCTCTATCCCACCCTCCAATTTATATAACACACCCGCTACTTTATCAAATATTCACTGATTGATAAGAAAGTGTTTGTTTATTTACCCAATTTTCCAATAGGGATACATTCTTTGTATTTTGGAATTGGAGGGTGGAAAAGTGGCCACCCACCCACTCTACATATTCAATCAAACTGCAGGTAGAAAACTGCTTTAAAATTCGTTAACACACATCAACACACACTGCAATATTTCTTGGAAACTAATTCATAGGGAGGAGTAGCTGAAGTTAAAAAAAATATATGTAGGGTGTTTGGGTGGCCACTATCCCACCCTCCAATTTATATAACACACCCAATACTTAATCGAATAATCACTGATTTATAAGAAAGTGTTTGCTTAATTAATTACATAATAATTCGTTCCTTTACAATTTTAAAATAAGAACACATTCTTTGTAGTATAGTAATTGGAGGGTGGGATCGTGGCCACCCTCCCACCCTACATATTCATTTAAACTTCATGTAGAAAACTGTTTTAAAATAATTTGTTAAACCCATCAACAAACACTGCAATGTTTCTTGAAAATTAATTCAGAGGGAGTAGCTAATGTTAAAAAAATATATGTAGGGTGGGTGGGTGGCCACTATCCCACCCTCTAATTTATATAAGACACCCAATACATTACTGAATGGTTATTTATTTATAAGAAGGTGTATGTTTAATTAATTATCTAATTATTCTTTCCCCGACAATTTTCTACTGAGAAAATCTTATTTATAATATAATAATTGCAGGCTGGAATAGAGGCCACCCACCCACCCTACATATATTTTATTATTTCAATCACTTCTTTTGGTTTCCCAAAAATATTCGTCAGAGTTTGAGCTGATGTTATAAAGAAATTTAGTTTAAATGTATATGTAGGGTGGGTGGGTGTCCACTAGCTCACCCTCCAATTACATCAATACAAACAGAGTTTTCCCAATAAAATTTTTTGCAATTAAAAAAAACTAAGTAATTAAATTAAACACATTATTTATCATTCAAGTAGTTAATTATTCCTACATATAGTTCATTACTTCAATCACTCTCTTTGTGGGTGGCCGCAATTATTATATTATAACCAAGATTTTTTCACTAGAAAATTGTCGGGGAAAAAATAATTAGATAATTAATTAAGCACACACTTTCTTATCAATAAATGTCTATTTAGTAATATATCGTTTATGTTTAATAAATTGAAGGGTGGGATAGTGTACACCCACCCACCCTACACATATTTTTAAACATCAGTTACTCTCTCTGAATTTGTTTCCATGAAAAACTTCAGATTGTGTGTGGATGAGTTTAAGGAATTTTAAAGCAGTTTTCTACCGTAGATTAACCCATTCGAGACCAATTGCACACCGTGTGTGCAATGCATTTCCGAGCCAAAAAGACCGGCTGCACACCATGTGTGCAATGATCTTGAATTGCAATTATCAGCCATTATGGAAGAATCTGCCGTTAGAACAAGGCTGGTTTATAACAAAAATTATCCTAGAAGTCTGTAAAAATAAAATTTGATGTTGGTTTCAACTGAGAAAAGGAAGAAAGGGAAACAATTGTGAAGTAATAAAAAAGAAACTTTTGAAAAATGAAGTAATTTTTCGCTACAAAAATAATATCATAATGGGTAAATTTAAAGATAAAAGAGACGTTTTATTCATTTCAAGTGAATATAAAGCAACTTTATTTGAATATGAAAATAAAAGGAAAACAATAAATTCATTCAACTTGTACAAAATGTATTCACCATCAACAGCAAAATTTAATTTTTATCAATATCGCCTGGAGATTTTAGGTAAATTAATTGAAAATCCCCGAGACCATCCATTAACCACACCAGAACCAGAGGATCATTTTCCTGAAATTCTGCCAAGAGCTACCTGCACATACGGTGTGCAATCATCTTATTTTTACAATGGGAGTTACAAAGCGACGGATTTCTATTGCTAACATGTTTTTTTATCAATAATGTCCAATATAAAGCAAAAAAAAAATTTGGATTCTGGGGATGGTCTCCAAAAAAATGCGCCGTCTCGAATGGGTTAAATAAATATGTGAGATGGGTGGGTGGCCACTATCCCACACTCAAATTACTATAATTCAAAGAGTGTGTTCTTATTGCAAAATTGTCAAGGAAAGAATAATTAGGCAATTAATTAAGCAAACAATTTCTTATCAATTAGTGGTTTTTCTATAATATGTCGGGTGTGGTATATAAATTGGAGGATGGAATAGGGGCAAACCACCCACCCTACATATATTTTATTACATCAATCACTTCATTTCTATTGGCTTTCAAAAAAAAGTCAGAGTTTGAGTTAATGTTTTAAAAAAAATTGAAACAATGTTGTACACTTAGTTTAAAAGTTGCTGTAGGGTGGGTGGGTGGCCACTATCCCACCCTGCAGTTACATAAATACAAACAGAGTTTTTTCAATAATTTTTTTGCAAATAAAATTAACCGAGTAATTAATTAAGCACATTAGCGATTCTTCAAGTATTTAAGTATTCCTACATATAGTTAATTACTTAAATCGCTCTCTTAGTAGGTGGCCACTATCCGACCCTACAATTATTATATTATAAACAAGACTTTTTCACCAAAGAAACTGTCGGGGAAAGAATACTTAGAATAATTAATTAAGCACACAATTTCTTATCAATAAATGACTATTCAGTAATGTATCTGGTATGATGTATAAATTGGAGGGTGGGATAGTGGCCACCCACCCACCCTACATATATTTTTTAACATTAATGACTCCCTCTGAATGGGATGGGATAGAGGCCACCCACCCACTCTACATATATTTTATTACGTCACTAACTTAACTTCTGAAGAAAGAAAACAGGATCACTTTGTTTTACCACTTTTTATTTAACAAAATACATGTGACTATAGTTTCGACTATCAACTAGTCATTACCAAACATAAAGTTATGTTGATAGTCGAAACTATAGTCACATGTATTTTGTTAAATAAAAAGTGGTAAAACAAAGTGATCCTGTTTTCTTTCTTCAGTATATTCAAGATGTACCACAAAGTAAACGCCTCCACAATTAAACATTTAACTTAACTTCTATTGGCTTCCACAAAAACCTCAGAGTTTGGGTTAATGTTTAAAAAAAAATTGAAACACTACTGTACATTTCGGTCAGAATTTTCTCAATAAACATTTTTGCACATTAGTGATTATTTCTATTCCAGCCTGCAATTATTATATTATAAATAAGATTTTATCATTAGAAAATTGTCGGGGAAAGAATAATTAGATAATTAATTAAACGCACACGTTGTTATCAATAAATAACCATTCAGCAAAGTATCGGGTGTGTTATATAAATTGGAGTATGGGATAATGGACACCCACCCACCCTACATATATTTTTTTAACATTAGCTACTTCCTCTGAATTAGTTTTCAATAAACATTGCAGTAGTGTTTGTTGATGGGTTTAACAAATTTTAAAGCAGTTTTCTACATGTAGTTTAAATGAATATGTAGGGTGGGTGGGTGGCCACTACCCCACCCTCAAATTACTACACTACAAAGAATGTGTTCTTATTGGAAAATTGTAAAGGAAAGAATTATTATGTATTAATGTATTTATCGCTCTCCTGATGGAAACTTTAATAATTTCTTAGATATTTTTGAGGATATTCTCCATAAATTAATAATATTGGAGAAGTCTAAGGTTATTATTGGGGGTGATTTTAATGTGGATATGATGAAGGCTGAGGAATATAGATCAATCATGTTTAGAAATTTAGTAGAAAGTTACAATTTAGAAATTACCATAACTAAAGAAACTCGAATAACCAATACTAGTAAAACCTGTATTGACAATATTTTAACTAATATGAAATACATAAAATCAGAGGTAGTTGATACTCACTTTTCAGACCATCGTGGACAAATATTATCATTCAGAGAAAGTAAAAACAAAAATAAAAGAACTATAACATCTAGAATAATAAATACGAAAACAATGTATAATATGAATTGCGACCTAGATAAGATAAATTGGAATAAGTTATTACATCACTGCAACGACTGTGAAACATATTTTGATTTATTTTATAAAACACTTTTACAATTATTTAATAAAAATTGTCCGTCTAAAACTAAAAACTATAATAATTTCACAGGGAAAAAACCGTGGTTTACAGCCGACTTAAAGCGACTAAAAAACGATATTGAATTCTACTATCAGCTATACCATTATGCAAACAGTCCAGAAATCTACAATAAATATAAAACAGCGAAGAAACAATATAAGTATTTATTACAGGAAGAAATTAAAAAACATAACTCATTCCGAATTGCTAATTCAAATAATAAATCTAAAGAGCTGTGGAAAATAATCAAAAACAAAAATCAAGATGATACCCAACCAACTAATCAAACACTCAGTTTTATAATAGACGAAAACAGTAGAATTGATAATCCACAAGAAATAGCGGATAAGTTGAACAAATACTTTAGTTCAGTTGGCAATGCAAATGCAACACAAAATACGAACATTCAGCATTATGGTGTTAACAATAGTGTAGTTGATTCCATCTTTCTTTATCTTGCATCAACGAATGAAATAAAAAACATAATCGATAACATGAAATCGACCAATAGTAAAGACATTGATGATAAATCTTCGAGGCTCATCAAACATATAGCTCCCTTCATAATAGAACCCTTAACGGAGGTTATTAATATGTCAATGTCAGAAGGTATATTCCCCACCATACTAAAAACAGGACATATAATACCAGTATATAAGAAGGGTGATTCACATAACATGGGAAACTATAGACCAATATCTTTGTTACCAATATTATCAAAAATTTTCGAAAGAGTGATTTATGATAGAATAATAAATTACATAAACAAAAACAACATACTATGCAATCAGCAATATGGTTTTAGGCAGGGTTTTACAACTAGTCATGCTATTTTTAACTTCCTAAATTTTGTGCTCAATAATCTAGACAGAAATTCGTCTAAGGTATATGCAATTTTTTTGGACCTAACGAAAGCATTTGATTGCGTACCATATCAATTACTGTTACAAAAAATGTTCAATTATGGATTACGAGGGAACTGCTACAAATTGCTGTCTTCTTATTTAAGGAATAGAAAACATATAACATCAGTGAATATAAATAATAAGCGATACAAATCAAACGTTGCCTACCCCACAGTCGGTGTCCCTCAGGGAAGTATTTTAGGACCGTTGTTGTTTCTCTTGTTCATAAATGATATGCCTTCGATGATAAACGCACATACTACAATGTTTGCAGATGACACGACGTTCAGCTTAACAGATAGTTGCATAACTGAACTGAATAATGCAACAAATAATATGTTAATTCAACTAAATACATGGCTTGAGTCAAACAACTTAATAGCAAACATATCGAAGACCTACATAATGAATATGAGAGCAACGATGGGCGAAACCGATGTTTCATTGAATGGTCTAAATATAAAAGAAACAAATAATATTAAATTTCTAGGTATACACATTCAAAATGATATAAAATGGGATCAACATGTAAACAAAATATGCTCATCAATATTAAAATATTCATATTTAATTTACTCGTCTAGAAACGATATACACCAAGAAGCTGCCAGGATAGTATACATGTCACATTGTCAATCAAGATTGGCATATGGCATTGTATTTTGGGGCTGTACTACACAAATAAATATTCATAAAGTGTTTGTGGTACAAAAAAGGCTAGTCAGAGCTATATGTAACAGAAAACCCAACACATCCTGTCGTGAACTATTTAACGAACTTAAAATAATGCCACTGATTGGTCTATATATATACGAATCTATCAAATTCCTCGTCAATAATATGCATCTCTACAATGCACACAATAGCCAGCACTCCTACAATACTCGGAACCAACATTTGGTAATTTTAAAACACAAACACAATTTTGTTCATAACTCCTGTCTAGTGCAGCCTCCAAAATTGTATAATAAACTACCTGATTCTCTTAAAGCATTACCTAATAAATTACTTTTAAAAAAATTGAAACAGATTATATTAGAGCAGAGTTTCTACACATTAGATGAATACTGTAAATACTGCTGTGACAATAGATAATATTGTTACATTAAACTGTTTTATTTTATTATTTTAGTTGTATCTTCTGTGGCCAGATATAGTAGATGTTAAGTTTACTTCGCTGCGTCACATAATTGCACTAATTTTAAATGTTTAAATCTAGTTACTAAGTTTTTTCATAATTAAGTATGTTTTGTGTAATTGTTAATATATCCATAATGTAAATATTCCATGTGTAATATTAAGGTTTATCTAACTCTTGTACGTATTATGTTCATGCAATTTTAAACTGTTTACATATGCCACTAGGTTAAGCTATTCTGCTGAGTTTTAATATTTTACTAATTAACTGTTTAATTTTAAATTTAGCATTTAACTTTTATTTTAATTTTATATTATATATTATATTATATCTAATTGACTGACTCACCCATGAATGTAAGCCATTCTTCCTGGAAATAAATGAATTGAAATTGAAAAATTAAGCAAACACTTTCTTATCAATCAGCGATTATTCGATTAAATGTTGGGTGTGTTATATAAATTGGAGGGTGGGATAGTGGTTATCCACCCACCCTACATATACATTTAAACTAAATGTACAACAGTGTTTTAAAGTTTCTTAAAACATCAACCCAAACCCTGCTGATTTTTTTTTAAACCAATAGAAATAAAGCTATTGATGTAATAAAATATATGTAGGGTGGGTGGGTGGCCACTATCCCACCCTCCAATTTATATAACACACCTGATACATTACTGGAAAATCATTGATTGATTAGAAAGTGTGCGCTTAATTAATTACTCATTTATTTTTATTTGCAAAAAAAAAAATATTGAGAAAATTCTGTCTGTATTGTTGTAATTGGAGGATGGGATAGTGGCCACGCACCCACCCTACAACAACATTTAAAGTAAACGAACAACAGTGTTTTAAATTTATTTAAAGCATCAGCTCAAACACTGTCGATTTTTTTGGGAAACCAATAGAAATAAAGTGATTAAAGTAATAAAATATATGTAGGGTGGGTGGGTGGCCTCTATCCAACTCTCAAATTTATATACCACACCCGATATTTTATCGAATAATCAGTTTGATAAGAAATTGTTTGGTTAATTAATTACCAAATTATTCTTGCCTTAACAATTTTCCAATAAGAACACATTATTTGTATTATAGTAATTAGAGGGTGGGATAGTGGCCACCCACCCACCCTACATATCATTTAAACTACGAGTAGAAAACTTCCTTAAAATTTGTTAAACACATCAACACACACCGCAATGTTTCTTGGAAACTAATTCAGAGGGAGTAGCTGATATTAAAAAAATATATGTAGGGTGGGTGGGTGGCCACTATCCCACCCTCCAATTTCAAAAATATAATCCACAGTTTATTTGCAAAAGATTTTATTTATATATTAAGTAACTGGTGCTTCCTATTTTGATGGTCTGCAACCTCGATCTTCAATTAGAAACAAACACGCGATTTATATTTCTCTACTCTTTCTATTTCCCAAGAATTCTTACAGTATTGCAGTATATAAAAAGTAAATCAGTGTTCTAGCTCAATTTTTTTAATGTTTATATAGGGTGTGTAGGTATTCATTATCCCAACTTTCAATTATAACATAAATGATTTTGTTGAATTGTTTTAATAGTACAATTTTTCTTATAAAACATTTTTCTTAAAATGTAACAATTATTCGATAAAACTATGAGTTTGTTCTGAAGATTAAAGGTTGGATTATTTATACAGTCTTATAAACTTGATCATATACAGGGTGACTGACGAAAAACCTTTGGTGCTGTATCTCACTTATTTTTTATCCGATTTGAATAAATAAAACATCAAATTAAACCATTTTTAAAAGACTTTAATAAGATCTGAACTGTTATTTTTTCTCGCACCCAGTTTTTGACAAAATACGATCAACATTTTTTTTTTAAATTGCACTGTATATATATTTTTATTGATTCGCAAGGAGATTTTTTTTCTGAATATAAAAATGTAGACAAATTTATCCATACATCAAACTTAAGTTGAGAAATTGAGGATTAAAAAAATAATTAAAAAGTCAAGTATCCATTGTAAACAATATACAGACCCTATTTTAAATGTCAAAAGTGACAGTGACAGCCATTGATACAATACTGCAACGATTTTTAATTATTTCATAATTAAAATGTTGCAATATTTCAAACACTGTACTAGAATTTTGTGCTTCTACAGAAATCATTTTTCAGTTTTTGAAATCTTTTTTAACATTTTTATTATGAAATTATTAAAAATCATTGCAGTATTGTACCAATCACTGACACTGTCACTTTTGACATTTGGAATAGGCTCTGTATATTGTTTACTATGGGTATTTGATTTTTTTTTTTTTTAATCCTCAATTTCTCGACTTTGGTTTGATGAATGGATAAAATCGTTTACAAATTTAGATTCAGAAAAAAATCTCCTTGCGGATCAGTACGAAATATATATACAGTGCAATTTGAAAAAAAAAGTTGATCGTCTTTTGTCAAAAACTGGATGAAAGAAAAAATATCAGTAGTCTTTTAAAAATCATTTAATTTGATGTTTTATTTATTAAAATCGGATCAAAAATAAGCGAGATACAGCACCAAAGGTTTTTCGTCAATCACCCTGTATTATTCTAGCGTACTCTTGACCTACCTCAATATGCAGTACAACGACCTGTCGTACTCCTGACCCGCCCGAACGAATTACACGTTGAGGTAGGTCAAGAGTACGCTAGTTCAAGCGGGAAAATATACGGTAGGTTAACCCATAGTTTATTGGGGTAGGTCAAGAGTACGCTGGGTTAATATAAAAATGATTTAAATTGATAAAACACAGATGTTTTAAGAGTTTTGCTTTATTATTTATTAGAGAGATTGCTACAATTACTTCACTAACCCGTGGCTTCATCAGGCAGATGAGTAATATATAAATTATTGAGAAAAGACAGAAATACGATACAGTTTTATTATTTTTGGTAATATTTAACTGATTTCTTAACAAAATTTAACTGTAATTGTATTCATATTGATATAACAGCAATTTTAACATTAATTTGATTTTTTTTTGTGTATAACATCACGTTCATAAATCTTGTCACGTCATTTTATTTAAAATCTTGTTAGTTGCCTATTTTTCGCGTGCACTGCGCGAGGGCACAATCACGGCTTTAACGAGGTTACGTACCGAAAGTAAATAGTTTGTGTACGGGCGTAATTATCGCGTGGCGCAAAATTTAAATTAAAATGTTAATTTCGTAAAATATTCATCCGGCGTGAAGAAATTACGCTAGTTACAACAGTCATCCTGACGGCGAGAGAAACCAACTAGACTGTATTTCCCTCTGGATTAACACATACACACTATTAAAAAAAGAAACATGTTTATTACTAACTCTAAATAATAAATCTTTGGGCTGGAAATTTAAAAAAAAATCCCACACCCACCGATAAAGAAAAGAAAAATATCAATCGGGCAACTGTTGGTCAGTAGCTGGACTATAATTAAAAACGATTTCCAATGGAATATTAATGGACAGGATGGACTCGATTTAATTACAGATTATTGATGGGCCTTTTGTTGTTACAGATGTTTCCTGCGAGCCGCGGACACGCCGGAACGGGACAATCAGGTACGAAATTCCTCGAGGACTTTTATAGATTCTTAAGGGCGGGTGGTTGAGTGTTACCGTTGTGTCTGTCGTGACGTGTACGAATGCGGGCCAAGTGGACGTAATTTATGTCCGATGAACGCGGACGTTTACGGCGGAATTACGGTTAAGTGTCGGTTGTAAAAATTTTCTTCGGGAATATCATTCGTTCCTATCCGATAGAGGACGGTTTTATTAGCGAAATTAATCAATTAATTTATGGTACATTGTAAAATTCATTAACTTATAATTTTAAATCATAATAATCTTAACAAAATCGAAAACGAAAATTATCAAAAATATGAATGATTTTTCCTAATCTATATTAATAAATATTACATTTCTCTATAAGAGAACACTACTAATACTTAACTGTTTTTAAATCTTTTTCACACTATCACGTGTACCTCAAGGCTCAATTTAGGCCCTCTGCTATTGAATATTTATTTGCAAATGTATTCTACTCTAGTTATTCTGAATATAATGTCGAAAACTGAAGAAATCAATCAAAGAAATATGAAGGACCATGAGAAATTATCTCAATAAATTCATTCCAGAAGTTCGTTCTTGAGTTGCGTGAAGATTTAATTGATAAACTTGGATTAAAACACTTTCTTCAGAAATAATTTAATAACAACAGTTTGCTATTATGATAATGGTACGAATTTTACACCTAATTCGAATAGAAATTATTTGTGAAGAAAGTCTTGGTATTTTTTTTCTTTAATAACTTTTTAGATTTGGTGAAACATTATGGAAAATAAAGTAAACCAAGTCTTGATTAATTCTTTACCTAATGTTAGTACTTATAGGCTTACAAATATATTAAGCAAACATTTTGATTGTCTTTACGTCTTCCTAACATTTTTATTATATGTTTCTTTTTTTAATATTTAAACGTATCCTGGTGATAATTTGAGCGGTTTCCTGCGTCGGATAATTTTCGGTCGGTCCAGATGTACGTAGGAAATAATTTGTGTTTGTGTGTCTCTATGTGTGTGTGTGTGTGTGTGTGGCTCTTACATAGACGGCAGATACATCCTGCATGAGTCATTAGTTATGAAATGTTTGGGCCGTGTAATTTCTCTAATGGAGGAAGAATAAAAGTTGTTGTCGGCGCTAATCGTGCCGACAATGCGTGCGCTGGTAAATGTGCGCATTCATCCGAGGAAGTGGCCATCATCCAAAAATATTCGATTGTTACGAGAAGATGAGTGTTGAAAAAGTGTAACAATGAATGCAGCTTCGTTAGTAATTTAAATAAACTGTCCAAAATTATATAAAATAAACTTGTAATCACTTTCTCAACAATTTATTACTTAATTTTGTCATCTAAATAAATATCAAATGTAATTGAAGTAGCTCAATGTAAAATGGATATAAATATGGCCAAAATATTGCCTAAATAGTGAAAATACTTTTCTGACTGGTAACTCCATCCTTTGAAGTCTGAGTGGAAGAACTCATGGTAATTTACGCTCGCAAATCCTGTGTCCCAAATTTTTGTAATTATTCATGCATTTATTATAATTTTTATATATCTAATATAAATAGGATATTGTAAAGTAAAAAATGAATTAATTAATATTTAAGGTGACCCAAAAGGACGTTTATATTTCATTTCTAAACGTTATATAATGTTGTATTGCAAAATTTTCCTGGCTATGAACAAGAAACATGGTTCTAGCAAGACGGAGCAAGGTCAGACAGGCCCAACACGTCAATTACAATTATTGTACTTGTGAAGAAAATGTTAGTTATTTTAATCAAGTTTTAATCATATCTTCACGTAACTCAACAACAAATCTCTATACGACAACACGTCTCTGCCACGAGTTTCATGAAATTTTCCCTGGTAACTTGATCTGTACAAATAGTGGTGATATAAATTAGCTTCCACACAGTCCTAATTCAACCCCAAATGGACTTTTCCTGTAGAGTTATCCTAAATCTAAAATTTACACCAAAAAACCAACTTCTCTGGCGGATCTGGAATAAATATCTATCATGAAAAGGCAGCCAGAAAAGTAGACACCTATCCCCGCAAAATGTATAATTAAACAAAAGAGTCAACTATGGTTTTTTAGTTCTTTGGTAATATAAACACTAGTATTTAAAATATTTTGTAAAGATATTTAATTCAGAACAATGATTTAAAAATTATTATAAACATCGAGCAATATTTTAATATTATATTTGGAAATCAATCAAATAAGTGATTTAAGTTTTTTATGTATATGTAGGGTGGGTGGGTGGCCACTATTACACCCTCCAATCTGTAAATTATAAGCAAGAAATTAGTAAAAATTAAAATGTAATAAATCGCGTAAACATTAAAATTTAATTTAATAGAGAAATCCTAATATGCAATTTCATTTGAGAAACCCTCGTTTGTGTTATAAAAATTGGAGGGTGGGATAGTGGCCACCCACCCACCCTACATATACATATAAACATATAAGTAAACCCTGGATTTATATATTTTCTAACATAAACTATAACAGTTGTTTAGTTCTTGGGAATTTAATATAAAAAACAGGGTTTTACATTAATTATTAATTTATATCATAAAGACACTAAGTGATTAAATTTTTTATGTATATGTAGGGTGGGTGGGCGGCCACTATTACACCCCCCAACCTCTAAATCATAGGCAAGAGATTTATACAAATAAAAATTTAATAAATCGCTTAAACGTTAAAATTTAATTTAATAGAAAAATCCATTTTTATTTGAGAAACCCTCGTTTGTGTTATAAAAATTAGAGGGTGGGATAGTGGCCACCCACACACCCTACATATACATTTAATCATACAAGTAAACCCTGTATTTTGTATTTTTTCTAACATAAGCTATAACAGTTGCTTAATTCTTGGAAATTGTATTAAAAAAGGGTTTTATTCTTAATTTATATCATAAAGAAACTAAAGTGTAATATTGTTTTTGTAAATCTATAGAATAAGTGACTAAAATTCTTATGTATATGTAGGGTGGGTGGGTGGCCTCTATTACACCCTCCAATCTGTAAATCATACCCAAGAGATTTGCAAAAATAAAAATGTAATAAATCGCGTAAACATTAAAATTTATTTTAATATAAAAATCCTTGTATGCAATTTTACTTGAGAAACCCTCGTTCGTGATATAAAAATTGGAGGGTGGGATAGTGGCCACCCACCCACCCTACATATACATATAAACATACAAGGAAACTCTGGGTTTATATATTTTCCAACATAAACTATAACAGTTGTTCAACTTTTAGAAATTTTATTTGAAAAAAGGATTTTACATTAATTCTTAATTTATATCATAAAAACTGAAGTGTGGAATTAAACACACCCACTCATCTCGCGTAAACATGATTAAATCAATCATTTTTAGATTAATTTTACAAGTAATAAAAACGTATTTTCGTTGCTGATGTTTTAAACTATTTTCAAATCAATTTGTGATTGAAATTTCTTAGAACGAAACACTTATTATATTTCATGTTAGAAAAATACATAACCACAGTGTAGTGTTTGTATTTTTCTGTATATGTAGGGTGGGTGGGTGACCACTATCCCACCCTCCAATTTTAATAACACAATCGAGGGTTTCTCAAATGAGCTTGTACAAAATTATATTTAAATTGTGTTTATTTAATTAAATAGTAAACTTCACATAACTCACAAATTTATATTGTTATATTTAAAATAATACTTTCTAGTAATTCACTAAATTTTCTATAGAAATTTTGCGCGTAAATTATAACTAGAGGGTAGGATATAGGCCACAGAATCACCCTACAAATATATACAAATATTAATCAATTATTAACTTCATTTTTAAAACTATTTTATACTTTAAACTTCTAAAAAATAAAAGCAAAAAAAAAAGTTTAGCTTTATATTTAATTTTATATGTAGAGTGTGTGGGTGCGAATATATTCCATGTTTAATTTTTCATAACAGAAATATAGAATACTTGGAATTTTAAAATATTTTGTAATTAAATTTCCCAAGTGTTATAGTTTATGTTAAAGAAATTTACATAAACTGAGTTTATCTTTATGTTTATCTATATATATAGGGTGGGTGGGTGGCCACTATCCCACCCTCCAATTTCTATATCATTAACAAGGGTTTTTCAAAAAAAATGCATATAATGAAATTAAATTTATTTTTAACTCTTTTTTTAAATTTAATTTTAAATCTCTTGCGTGTCATTTACAGATTGGAGGGTAGGATAGAGGCCACCCACCCACCCTACATATACATATAAACTTTAATTCCTTACCGTCTCGCTGTATCCATTGAAATTAATTACAAAAATTTTTGAATAAAAAGAAATTAAAAAGGTCAAATTTTTGAGTGTGTAAATTAGTAAAAATTTGATACGTGATTGGTGGGCTAACTCTATATCTAATTAAGGCAAGATTAGCTATAGAAAATCATTTATATTTTAACTTAAATTTTGATTTTGTTTTATTTTTTATTACATGAAGGTTTTGATTGTTTTTAGCAGGAAAATCATCAATGAGTAGCAATTATAGTTATCACGTATATATAGGGTGGGTGGGTGGCCTCTATCCACCCTCCAATCAGTAAAACATAAGCTAGGGTTTTAGTTAAAAGTTGTAAAATATAAACAAACACAAAATTATTGCATTTTTTAAGTGATGTATTCATACAAATATTTCAAATAATTTTTAATCATGTTTTAGTGACTGGAGGGTGGGATAGAGGCCACCCACCCACCCTACATATACATATTAGCTATAATTACTGATCGTGGTTTGCAGTAACTATAATTACAAAATTTGAATAAAAATAAATTGCTGTTAAGTAAAATTTTTGATTGTGTAAATTAATAAAAATGATATACATAGTACGTAGAAAGGCTTTAAAACAAGCTGAAATAAGATTAGCTATAGAAAAAAAACAAAAAACGCCTGGAGTAAAAATCCACTTTCTGTTTATGACTGTTCACCAAAAACTTTTCAGTTCCAGCTTTTAACGATAAAATCTTAAGTTTAAAGTTCTATCTTAAAAGGAAAGGGAATGTAAAAAGATATAGAATCCATAAACAATGAGTAATTAATTCTTGTATGATGTCGGCGTTGGTGGTGCATTTTGATAAAAAGTTTAAATAAAACACTTTATAACTTTGTTTTACCACTATATTTTGTATAACTATGACTAGTTTCTTAGGTTAGGTTAGGTTAGGTTAGGTTTGATAATGATCAGCTTATGATCGAAACTAGTCACAGTTATACAAAATATAGTGGTAAAACAAAGTTATAAAGTGTTTTATTTAAACTTTTTAACAATGAGTAATTAAATTTATCATCTGTATGTAGGGTGGGTGGCCTCTATCTCACCCTTAAATCAGTAAAACATAAGCGAGGGTTTTAAATAAAAGTTGTAAAATATAAATATAGTCAAAATAATTGCAATTTTTAAAGATTCATTCATACAATTTTTTCAAATAATTTTTGATGATGTTTTACTGACTGGAGGGTGTGATAAAGGCAACCCACTCACCCTATATATATACACAAAAATCACCTACTTTCTTAATTACCAGAAACCATAGCAAAATTTTTAAGGACTTTAAAATCATTTTTCTGTAAAAAAAACGCCAAAATATTGAACTCCTAGTATTATAATTTTCAAAGTAAATACAGACACATTTCGCTCCCATATGGGTGGCCACAATCAAACACTTCATTTTTTAAATTATAAACTAAGATTACCATTAAAAGTGCTTTTACTAATTGAAATTTCAAAAACATAAGTGATGTTGATTATGTTCAAAAAAATACAAAGCCCTAGTTCACTTGTATTTCAATTGTATATGTAGGGTGGGTGGGTGGCCACTATCCCACCCTTCAATTTTTAAAACACGAACGAGGGTTTCTCAAAAAGAATTTGCATACAATACATTAAATTAAATTTTAAACTTTTAATAATTTATTAAATTTTATTACAAATCTCCTGCGTTCGATTTACATATTGGAGAGTGTTATAGAGACCTCCCACCCACCCTACATATACATTAAAATTTTAGACACTCAATTTTCTTGAATAACAAAAATAATAGCAAACTTTTTGTTGGTGCTTGCAAGGACTTCAAAATCTTTTTTCTGCATAAAATTTCCACACGATAATTAAGTTTCAAGTGTTTATGTTTACAAATAACTATAAGACAGAATAGGTTTTTATGTTTATTCATAAATATAGGATGGGTGGATATTATCTCACCCTTCATTTTATAAAAGCCTAAACTATGGCAACTTTTAAATCATCTTTTCTCAATAAAAATTTTCGAGAATAACATAAGTGCTGTAGTTTATGTTTAAAAAAAATACTAAATGGGACTTTACTTGTATATTTAATTATATATGTAGGGTGGGTGGGAGGCCACTCTCACACCCTTCAATCTGTAAATTATACGAAAGAGATTTGTAATAAAAATTAATTGGTAAAATGTTAATAATAATTTTGATATTAAAATGTTATTGTATGCAAATTCTTTTTGAGAAACCCTCGTTCGTGTCTTAAAAATTGGAGGGTGGGATAGTGGCCACCCACCCACCCTACATAGACATTTAAAACTATAGGTAATCTTGGAATTTATATTCTTTTGACCACAAACCATAACACTACTTTATCTTTTGGAAATTTTATTTACAAAAACGATTAATACATCTATTCATTTCTAATTTTCTTCTTTCTTTCTTCCTTTAGCCTTTACGTTCCTCATAGGGATTTTGCCTCCAGAACTATCCTCTTTGATTTAATTCTTAGTTAATATCATAAAACTAAAGAGTGAGATAGTGGACATCCACCCATCCTAAATATTCATGAGAAACTCCTATTTTTCAGAAATAAACATACTTTTAGTTTGGGAATTTGTTTGTTTAATGAAACAATTGTTTAATAAATTAAAAATTAATCTTATCTAAATTTACTATTTTTTGTAAATCTTTGGAGTATAATTTGCAGGTTGGTGGGTATAATAGAAGCCACTATCACACCTTACATCCAAACAAAATTTATAATTCAATCACTCGTTTGGTTTAAGGATTTTAAAATCATGTTTTACTTAAAATTTTCAAAAAAAATAAGGCTGTTTATATTGAAGAACTTGAAATCTAATTAAATAAATAAGATGGGTATGTGTTCACCATCCCACCCACCAATTATTATAATTAGAAAAAGTGTTTGCCCAAAAGAATATTTTCTAATTAAATCAAATAAACTTTTAGTAATTCCGTATTTTTTTACAAACTGTTTTCATATAATTTATAAATTGTAAGGTAAAACAAAGGACATTCGCCCAATAAATAAATTATTTAATTATTCTCACTATTAATTTTCAAGAAATTATAGCATATTTTTTATTGATGATTTAAACTATTTTTAAAATCAATTTCTGATTAAAATTTCCAAGAATTTCCAAGTTTTATAGTTCAGGTTGGAAAACATAAAAAAACCTAAGATTAATTTTAGATTTAACTATATATGTAGGGTGGGTGGGTGTCCACTATCCCACCCTCCAATTTTTAGAACATAAACGAGGGTTTCACAAAGAGGATTTACACAAAAGTTAATTTTTTCATTTAATCAAATATTAACTTCTTAGTATAAGTGAAAATAAAATGAGGATAATGAAACATTCAGTCGATAATTTAAACATTTGTAAAAAGCAAATAAATCTAGAAATTATACACTTGGAAAATAAAAAACACTACACTTTCTTCACAATTTGATTTTATTTTGCTAGATGTACATTTCGAGTATTATGTATTCATTATCAATAGCTTGTGAAGAAAGCGTAGTGTTTTTTTATTTTCCAAGTGTATTAAATAAATCTTCATATAACTCAAGAACAAATTTCTAGAAATTATGTTTGAAACCTTAAATGACATAAAAATTGTTTTGTTTTAATCAGCTGTAAAAATAATTATCATAACCTAGGTATAACCAAAATAGTAACGAAATAAACGTTGATTTGAGATAGTCCAAATATTCAGTTGATGATTTAAACGTTTTTTAAAGAAAAAAACACCTATAAATTAGGTTTAAAAAAATTTAATCATATAAATAAAGCTTGTCTTTTTAAATTTTGTTTAGATTATTTTTACAGTGAAAATAATATTACGATTAATTTCGATTAAAAAAATCATAACATTCAGTCCAAAATTGAAAAGTATAAAAAGAAAAACAAGCTAGGAATTACGGTTTTAAGCTCAAGTTACATTAAAATGAAGTTATTTTTTAATTGATTGTAATAATAATTGCTATAATCTACTTATAAACAAAATGGTGACGTTATGAACTTAAATTAGAAAAAATCCAAAAATTCACGATTTTAAAAAGCAAACCAACCTAGGATTTAGGATTAAAATCTTGAATTATACAAGTAGAAGTTAGGTTTTTTATTTTCTGTAGAAAACATTGTTACAGCCTAAGTAAAATCAATATTATAATGTCCTAAACTAAGATTGGAAATAATCTAAAAATTCAATCGATAATTAAAAATTTTGTAAAAAGCAAACCAACCTAGAAATTAGGTGCAACATCTTGAAATATATTAAAATAAACTTAGGTTTTTAATTAACTGTATGAATAATTTCTACAACCTAGGTATAAACAAAATGGCGACGGTATGAACTTTGAATAGAAAAAACCTAAAAATTTAGTGCATAATTTAAACGTTTGTGAAATGCAAACCAACCTAGGATTTGAGTTAAAAATTTTCGAGTTATATAAACAAAAGTTAGGTTTTTAATTTCCCGTAGAGGAATTTGTTATAATCTAAGTGAAAAAATATGACGATGAACTAAACTAAGATTAGAAATAAGAATCAAAAAATTCAATGGATAATTTATAAGCTTGTAAAAAAAGCAAATCAACCTGGGATTTAGGTTTGTAAGAAATAATTGCGTTAAAATAAACTTATGTTTTTATACAACTGTAATAATAATTGTCATAATCCTAGTATAAACAAAATGGTGATGATATGAACTTTAAATTGAAAAAAATCTAAAAATTCAGTCGATAATTTAAACATTTGTAAAAAGCAGTAAGTAATAGATTTAAAAACGTTGATTATATAAAACAAATTATTTATTTTTAATTCCTTGTAGTTATAATAACTATAGTTTGAGTGTAAACAAAATGGGGATAATTTAAATATAAATTAGAAGAAATTTAAAAATGTAATCAATAGTTTATATGTGTGTAAAATGCAAACAAACCTAGGAATTAGGTTTAAAAACTTAAATTATATTAAATAAAAGTAGTGTTTTTAATTGTTGGTAGAAACAATTGCTATAACTTAATGTATAAACAAAATGGCGACTAACTGAATTTCGATTAGGAAAAATCTAAAAAATTTAGTTGATAACCTAAATGTTTCTAGAATAAGAACTGACAAAGGAATTAGGTTTAAAAGTTTACGTTGTATTAATAAAAGTTGTAGTTTTAATTTTCTGAAGAGATATCTTCCTTAATCTGATTCGAAATAAATGATGGTGATGGTTCAAACTACGATTACAGAAAAACAAAACTTTTGAAAACCAAACATACCTAGGAATTAGGTTTAGGTGTGTGAATTAGATAGACAAAAGATGTGTTTTTAGTTTTTTATGGAAATTATTGCCATGATTAACGTGAAATCATGATTTAATGAAGGACTATTTATATACTTTTGCAATTATATTAAAGCTTATTCTAAAAATATTTCAAATGAGGTTCTGTATTGTCACCTAGGTAAGACTATTTCGAAAATGAGTAGAGTTCATCAAAATGAGTTTCCAAAATTGCAGGATTGCAGGAATATATTTACATTTCGCTTGAAAACTGTTAGTTTTCGTTCTTTAATAACACTCTTATGTCTTTATGATTGTCCTTAAAATCGTCTACTGACCCGGCGCGCGTATTTCACACTCGTGTAATTTTTTTTTTCAGCAGCACATCTGAAGAAGGAACGATTCCGACGATTACGTCCGCGCAATTTTAAAACGTGACACTCATTAAGTGCGAACGACCTTTTTCACAATCCCGACGATGACTATGTGAACTCTCTGCAGGTCCGCCTTGGCAAAAGTGTCCCTCGTAAAAAGCGGCTTAATAACACCTGCGATGTTTCCTTCTGTGTGTGTGACAAAAAGGCGAGCAATTACATCTGTAATATCTTCGCGATTAGGGAGGCAGGCGCATCCCATTCCGGCGTTTGGATGGACGGACGTTCCTTAATGGTGATGGTGAAGAAGACGACGACGACGACGACGACAACAGCCCGCACACTTTCCCCCGTAATTAATTTTCTTTTTCATTTCGGAATAAGAATAACAGTCCCTCCGTATTCTTTTATTTCATTACGACGACGGTGAAGAATTTTTATTTTACATTTTAGCGTGAGTAATGGATGTGTACCTCAAGGATCGATATACGGACCCATTATTAATAATAATAATAATACACATTTTTATTGACAAACTTTATACATATTTACATTTAAATAATAAATAATGGATGAAGTGTTAGTAAGTTAATTCGTCAAAAGGCTTATTATTAACATGGATTTTCGAGTAATTATTATTTTCATCTTTAAAACCATGAATGTATTCATTGACGTACTTTAATTAAACACTTTTTTTTAGTAGTTGAAATTAAATTTAGTAACACCAAAAAGGAGTAGGAGCGCGGAAACGTTAAGCACCCATTTAATCTCGTAAGATTTGTGGGCCATCCGATCCCGGTTCTAAATTTAAGGCTATACATGTCTGGACTTGTCTCAAGGATTTAAAGTACACATCCGCTGACGGAAATAACAACACGTGTAAGGACGAACCGTGCAAATCGCCGCGTAAAGAAATTCAACCTCTGATGGATTTTTAAAGGGCTCTAAGCCGTAACTGTAAATAGATTACCGTGCTCTGCGCACCATTGAGAAATAGTTCTTTGATTGCCACCATTTAACTTCGGCCTTAACAAATGAAGTAGAATCTCTTTCCTCTACAAAAATCGTGGAGAAATTAATGTTGTTCGCTTCGGAGGCATCAAAGATCCACTTTAATACATCCCCCAAATGCTATCCATCCCGGTCCATTGTAGCTACTACACTGTTTCGATCGCTTTATTTGTCCTTTTCCGGCGATGGCCCCCCACGGTTGCCACAGTTACGACTTCCAAAATATCGAGCCGTGTAATAAATATGTTAATTCCAGCTGTTTCCCGTGTTAAAATATTTCAAATGCACACAAATATCTTCCACATGGCGTGGAGGACGAGAAGCCCGCACTGATATAGACAAGGAAGGGATGTGTTTAATAAATACCTACTAATGTGGGAACATCTTCATTGCTTTATTCCTAATGCTGAAGTTAGATTACTACAAGTTTTTATATTATTTTCCATAAATGATTTATGATCACTTCTTACCAATCACGTAATTTAACAATGCCACTTAATTACCTTTTACACCGCTCAATTAATTAAACCGGGCAGCAACGATCGATTGATATCGATACATAATTTCCAACACAGCCACCGTTCTCCGATGCGATGGTATCTGCTGCTCAGAGGAGACGATTTCTAATTGAAAGATTTCTATCTGTATCTGGCAGAGTCAGTCCTATTTTGAATCCTCCAATTCGCGCTGCAGAGTTGTTGAGGCCGCAGCTATGATTTACGGCCGAAGCGGACAATCGAAAAATTTCGCGTCGGCTAGCAATTTTCGAAAATAAAAACGAAAAAAAACTGGGCGAGGAGATTACACCGTGATTCGGTTTTGTAATCCGCCGCCTGGATTTATTGGGTCGACGCTGTTTTGTGTGTTGTTCTCTTCACCCGTGCCCATTTTTTTTGTTCTTCTTGTTGTTGTTGGTTCGTTTATTTCGTTACATTTAATAAGCGGCGCCGTTTCGAATTATTGGATCGCCGGCGTGCTCAGCGGTTTCGATAGAGTCGTTATTAATTTGCAGGAATTTGCATCGATCACACGATTTCCAGCTCGTAAATTTTAACGTTTCTGTATTACAGATGAGAATAAAAAAGTAATTGAACACAATCAATATATTTACAGTATATCACAAGCAATAATTTCATGACTATAGACTTTTCAAGGTCATCAAGTATTGTCTAATATGAAATACAGAAGTTTAATAATTTACAAATAAATGTGTAGGTTTTAAGCGAGTCTGATTTGTTGAGATACTAAAGAATAATAGTTCTGCAACACCAAGAGGATTTCCAGAAGAAATTAAGGAAATTATAACAGCTTAAGTAGTATGTAAGTTAGCATAAGTACTGACACAATTTCATTTTGTACATTTTATGTAATGACACTCTGAAACAATACAATTATATCCCTAATTAATGAGCAGGCAAATTTAATTTTTTCACTTACTTAATAATAATTATAATAATAATTATAATAATCTTTTATAATTATTATTGAGTATTAATGAATGAGTTAAATCTGTCTGTTCGTTAATAATAATAATAATAATTTATTTCCCAACAGATACATAGATCTAATAACAGGGAAAAGTTATCAAACATAGAGACATATATAATAACATTTGAAAGCGTTAATTAGATTAGGGTTTGAATTTGTATGTTTGCAGATATATATCTAAAGATTCTTACTTTCTTTTGTTGTTAGTAATACAATACAAGAAAGTAAGAGTCGTTAGAAATATTTCTACAACTTAAAAATTATAACACTGTAGTTAATGAACAGACCGATTTATTTATTATTCATTACTATTTTACATTATTTAAAAAGGTTTTATCTTCCGGTTTCTCCTGTTTTTCTTCTGTCTCCTGTATGGGCTAAAAATCATAATATAAATGTAAGATCTCCTAAAATAATTAATATAAATCACTGTAATTAATATGTAACTTATGTATATGCACTTAAAGGTTTATTTTTTATTTTTAACTATAATTTCCCTTATGTATATTATAATCTCATTTGTTAAATTGTATTATTATTATTTTCCTTAAATTGGATTTTCCGTTAAAAGATATTATAATTAATATTCGTTCCCCCTAATATACCTTAATAAATTATGCACTAATATAGCATACATTTGACTTCACTTCACCCTTACCTATCCTAATACACTATTTAATTATCTAGCGTACTCCTGACCTGCCCCAATACAATATGCATTAACCTAGCGTACTCTTGACCTACCTCAACAAACCATACGTGATTTTATGTCTAGCGTACTCTTGACCTACGACAACACGCTGTGTATTAGCCTTGAGTATTTATATATGCATTTGAATTACGTTTTAAACAATAAAAATTTAATTTAATTACGAAGGTTCCTTGTATGCAAATTCTTTTTGTAAAACTCTTGTTTAAACAATAAAAATTTATTTCAATTTCGAATGTGCAATTTCTTATTGTAAAACCCTTGTTTGTGTTTTAAAAATTGTAGAGTGGGATAGAGGCCACCCACCCACCCTACATATACAGATAAACTCACAGGTACACTAAGATTGTTTAAATTTTATTTTAACGCAAATTGTAACATTTGTGTTAATGAAATTTTTATTTGGAAAATTATTTTAAATTCTTTAGAAATAACCTTCTAGGTGATAAAAATTTAAGGATAGGACAATCGTCATCCGCCCAGGTTACATTCAAAATTCAATATAAAACTAACTCACTTTATATATGTTTTCAAAAACATAGTCATTAACACTTGTGGTTTAGAAATTTACAGTAGAGAAATATTTTAAATCCGTGAAAAATTATCATAAAAATTTATCCTATGGTTTAATAATTTCAAGTAGAAAAAAACTAATAATTAGACTCATTGTTGTAGATTTACGAATTGTTTTCGTCTTATTCTGATTATTAGTTAATTTTCTACAACGTAAAGAACTTTCATATATTTGTATTATTAAAACAATTAAAGAACCACAATCACAAATTTTTAAGTTTAAATACGATATAATAAACTTTGTGCATATTTTATCTTATTTAAAGTTAAAAAATATGTATCACAAAGTGAAAGCCTCTGCAAAAAAAAATCAAAAATGTCTGTTCTTTTTTACTTGAATAATCTCACTTAACTCTTAGTGAAATAAAATTTTCTGACACTACATCAGTTATGAAAAAAACTTAAAAATGGATAAGTATAATCAGAATTGATATAGTTTTGATAAAATTAGTAAATATTATTCATATTTAAGTTATAAATATAATTGCAAACATATAATTAAAAAAATCGAAAACTGCAACTCGCTGTTTGAAGAATTATTACAATTACACCAACAGTAAAAATATCTTTAAAATTGCTATAGATACTCATAATTGATATAGTTTTTATAAAATTTGAAAATAATATACATATTTCAGATATGAATAAAATAGCAGCGCTGTAAACTTAAAGTTACAGTTAACAAAAATTGCAACTTGCATTTTAAACCCTTATAAAAATTTTACCACTGATAGAAATTGCTTAGAAATCGCTAAATATACTCAAAATTGATATGTTTTTAATAATTGAAAAAAATAATTCATACATTTTGGCTATAAATATATTGGCAACACTTCAAATTGAAAGCTACAGAAAACAAAAATTGCAATTCGTAGATCAAAAATTCTAAATGCGACATAAATCGTAAAACTAGCTTCAAAGTTACTGTTTTTTTTTTTAAATTGATATAGGTTTGATAAAATTATATAATAATATACATATTTTGCCTACAAACAGAATGGCAACGCTGTAAACTCAAAGTTAAAGGAAATTAAAATTGCAACTTATAGTTTAAAACATTATAAAAATTTATTCAATCATAAAAATAGCTTCGAAATTATCAAATATACTCAAAATTAATATATTTTTAATAATTTGAAAAATAATATACGTATCTTGTCTATAAAAATAATGGCAACACTTCAAACTCAAAGTTACAGGAAAGAAAAATTGCGATTTTGAGTTTAAATCGTCATAAAAATTACACTAATTATTACAATAGCTTCAATATTGCTATATATACTCACAATTAATACAGTTTTAATAAAATTAGATAATAACATACATATTTTAACTATGAATAAAATAGCATCACTGTAAACTTAAAGTTACAGAAAATTAAAATTGCAACTTACAGTTTGAAACCTTATAAAAATTTCACCATCAACAGAAATTGCTATTAATATTACAGAATACACTTAAAACTAATATATTAATAATAATTTAGAAAAAATAATACACATATTTTGGCTATAGATATATTGGCAGCACTTCAAATTGAAAGTTACAGGTAACAAAAATTGCACCTCGTAGTTAAAAAAATTCTAAACGCTACATTCATCGTAAAACTAGCTTCAGAATTACTATATATGTTTAAAATTAATATAGTTTTGATAAAATTATATAAGAGTATACATATTTTGGCTACAAACAGAATGGCAACGCTGTAAACTAAAAGTTACAGGAAATTAAAATTGCAACTTATAGTTTAAAACATTATAAAAATTTCTCCAGTCATACAAATAACTTAAATCATTAAATATACTCAAAATTAATATATTTTTAATAATTTAAAAAAATAATATACGTATCTTGTCTATAAAAATAATGGCAACACTGCAAACTTAAAGTTACAGGAAAGAAAAAATGCGATTTTGAGTTTAAATCGTCATAAAAATTTCATCAATCATTACAATAGCTTCAAAATTGCTACATATACTCACGATTGATATAGTTTTGATAAAATTAAAAAATAATATACATATTTCAGCTATAAATAAAATTGCAGCACTGTAAACTCAAATTGACAGAAAGTGAAAATACAAACTTAGAGTTTAAAACATTATAAAAAAATTTTCAATTATATAAATAGCTTCTAAATCATTAAATATACTCAGAATTCATATATTTTTAATAATTTGAAAAAATTATATACGTATCTTGTCTATAAAAATAATGGCAACACTGCAAATTCAAAGTTACAGAAAATGAAAATTGCGACTTTGAGTTTAAATCGTTATAAAAATTTCACCAATCATTAAAATAGCTTCAAAATTGCTGGATGTATTTAAAATTAATATATCTATAACAATTTGGAAAAATAATTTACGCATTTTGACTATTAATATAATGGCAACACTACAAACTTAAAGTTGCAGGAAACGAAAATTACAACTCGTAGTATGAAAAATTCTACATGTTACATTTATAGTAAAATTTGATAAATACGCTCCTAATTAATATAATTTTAATAAATTTAGATAATAATATTAGTATTTTTGGTACTAATATAGTGGTAACGATGTAAACTCAAAGTTACGAAAAAATAAAAATTGCTATTGTAGTTAAAAATATTCCTAAAAATTATAATAATTATGAAAATAGTTTGAAACTTGTGCAATTTATTGATAACTAACATATTTTTAATAAAATAATAAAATTATATACGTAATTAAGTTATAAATATAATGGCAACGTTGCAATCACAGAAGAACGAAAAACGAAAATTAGAATTCGCAATTTAAAAGTTTATAAAACTCATGAATAATTGCATATAAAGCATTAAAATACTTCAACATAATATACATTTGATAATTTTGGGTAATAATCGACGTATTTTTATTTTACACCAAACAACAGATTGCAATTTCAATTTTCGTTTCCTGAAATTTTGAGTTTGTAACAATAGAAACGTAAAATTGCAATCTGTTGTTTGATTATTCCTTAAAATTACACCAATCGTAAAAATAGCTTAAATATCACTACCGTATTTTTAAAATTGATTATATTTTAAGAAAATTAGAAAATAATACACTTATTTTGATTTTTTTTTAAATGACAACACTGTAAACTGATGTTTGCAGTAAACAAAAATTAAAACCCACTGATTAAAACCTTCATAAAAAAATTACTTATCACAGGAATAGCTTAAAAATATTGCTGGATATACTTAAAATTCATATGTTTTTGATTATTCGAAAGAATTATGTACATATTTTGGTTTTGCATTTAATGGTAATCACTTAAACTTAGAATTACAGGAGACGAAAATTACAACTATTAGTTTAAAACATTCTAAAAAGTACACCCATAACGAAAAACGCTCAAAAATGGCTAAATATACTTAAAATTTAATTATATTTTTATAAATTTTGAAAAACCAATTGTTATTTTGTGTGCAAATATAATAACAACAATGCAAAGTTGCAGAAAATGAAAATTGCAATTGCTACAGTTGTTGGAAAATTATAAAAACCAAAAGAAGGCGTTTGTTATGCAGAAATAATATTGTAAATTGTCAAAAATATGAAGGAAATATTTTGTAACACTAGAAAATCTCGAAATTTAGCAGAAAACTGTCTAAGAAATTTTAGAAATTACAAGGAAAAATTATAGAAAATAAAAGTTTTGAAGAAATTCTCTAGAGTATTTCTAAAACTTATTATTCGGCAATTTCTCTCTAGTTGATTTTTTATTTTAGGAAGTCTAGATAATAATAAAATGTATTAAAATCCTTTAGTTTGTTGTAAAAAATTAAATAATAATTAAAGTCTAGAAAAGTTGTTAAAAAGTTATAAAACTCTGAAAAAATTATCACCAACTTGAAGAAATATTTCACATTTATTAAAAATTGACAAATTGTTGTTCTCAGATAAATTCTCACAATTTGGAAGAAAAAAATAGTGATTTTAAAAATCTAACATAAAAATTGTTAGAGAATAATAGATTTGAAGAAAACCCTTCCAATATAAAGTTTTATTTCTAAAAAAATTATTCTTCAAGTTATTCAAGTTATACAAAGTTATCGTGTTTTATTCAAGTTATTCTTCAGTAAATCTTTTTTAGTTATCTGCAAGATAATTTCTTAAAAACTCCTTTGAGAAATTTCTGAGAAATCTTGTTGAAAAATTATCAAACGCTATAAAAATGTTTTGCTAATTTTGTCGTGAATCTTCCAATTCGTTTTCTTTTTATATATTTTTTATTAGAAGAGTCTAGAAATAGATGCCTTGAAGAAAACTCTTCCAGTTTGAAGTTTTTTTCTTCCTAAAGAATTTCTCTTCTATGATTCTAGTAAGAAAATTTTATTGGTTGCTTATTAATATTATTTCGGGAAAAGAATTTATTCTTCAATATGAATCTAAATTGGATAATATTAAAAAATAATAAACAAATAGATGAAAAAATTCTGTAACCATGGAAGAAAATTCTCAAAATTTGGAAGAACCATTACAGATAAATTTTAGAAATTTTGAGACAAAATTCTTTGAGAATAGAAGCATTGAATTAAAATCCTCTAGTTATAAATATTCTTCTTCCTATTATTTTTAAATTAGAAGAGTCAGAATGTTGATATGAAGAAAACTCTTACAATTTGTAATTTTCTTCCTCTTATGATCCTAGTAAGAAATTTTTTGAAAATTTCTAGAAATCTGTAAGAGTTTTTAGAGTTATTAAGTCTTAGAACAAAAAAATGTATGTGTAAGAAATATTGGTAAAATTACCAAACATTTTATTGAAAAGAAACAATGAAAATTTGATAAAAGCTGTTAAATATTTAAACGATTTAAAATTTGCTTTAAAACTGTTTGAATTTTATAAAAGATTTGACGTTTTGGTATAATTAATATCATCGGATTAAACTAATTTATAATTTTAGAAAGAAATAATTAATCTAGTTTTCCGGATTTTCTTAAAATGTTTCTGCTTGCTTATTCATATTATTTCTAGAAAAGTTTTATTATATTATGAAAGTTTAATAAAGCCTAAAGTGAATAGAAATTCTAAGTATCTAATAATGTTTACAATTTCAAGAAGGAAACTCGATTACAGAAAATTTCTTTCGTCGAATTTTAAACTGGTTTAATCCAATCAGTTTTAATCATCAAACTCTTTTAGAAAAGTAAGAAGAAATTTGTTGAAATCAAGCTTTTTCGGATTTCGTTTAATTCTAATTTATATTATACACTTTCATGCTATTTATTAGGGTGTAATTCTTTGAAACTACTTGAAACTTTCTCATCATATAATTCACTGTTTTGCTTGTGATTTCTTAAAAACTACACGAGATTTATTGCTAAAATTTTAAAGTAATTAAGAAATGGAGTTGTAGTTTATATTTTTTTGTATATGTAGGGTGGGTGGGTGTCCTCTATCCCACCCTCCAATTAATAAAACATAAACCAGGGAACAATAAAATATTGCAAGCAATAATTTATTTAAGTGATTACAATATTAATTGATATTTTTCTAAATAATTTTTAATTTAGTTAATTAGTTAAACTCTTGCCTATGTTTTACTGATTCGAACCACAAAATATATTTTTATTACTGCTTAAATATTCAGTAGATTATTTTCTCATATTTTTTGATTTTTAGTATTTTAATATGATACCTATAAAATTCAAATAATATTCTTTTGGTAATATTGTTAAATTTGAAAAATCGTCGTCGAATTTTCAGCGAGTAAAGCGACTAGAAATAATCGATTGGCTCTTAATAATAAATAAAGGAGTTCGTCGCGAGTCATTATGTCGCGGTGGTAGTGAACCGTTATAAATTAATGGATTCTTGTAATTAGTATTAAAAGGAACTTATAAATCACGTTTCAGCATAATAATCTCCTCGACGAGAGCGAGGAGAAAGAGAGTAGACAAGGGGCAGGGGGAGGGGGGAGGTGGCGTCGAGACGGGCACAGTATTAAATTTCGTTCGTTCGCACAACCCTGAAAAGAATCAATTAACGATTTCTTGCTTATCGTGTAAAATTAATGGTAATTGATCGCAATGTTAAATAATGGAGAGAGGGGGATGTTATTTCTCAGCTCGGCAGAGTGGCTGCGCCATTCACGCACGTCTATTATCAGGTCCTTATTAATTTTATTAAATTTTTCAATGCCGTTAGAAGAAGGGAAAAAAGTTGAATGATATTTCTGATAAAATTGTTCAGCACGTAAAATAATAACAATAAAAAGAAAAACGAAGCAAACAATCGTCCTTTGGGGGTTAGGTGGATGTGTTACACAACTCGTTACCTTTTGTCGGCGACGTGCCCCCAATTGGTAACGACGCCGGGCCAGTCCTGACGATGATTATTAGGTCAGGTTTAGCAGAAGTGGCGATGCGGCCCGTGAAGAAGGAAGGGGGCCCGAGGAGGGACAGGAACGGCCCTTTACGCGACACGAATTCCGAAAGCGTATAATGGAAATTGAAGATGACGGCGTGATTCTGTCAGCCCCGGGGTAATCATCCTTCGAATATGTTAACGGAAGGGAATTCAGGAAACATTACGTTCCGCTCCTCACCTTCGCCTTTCACAAATCAGAATGCGAAACGTCAATTTTAATACACACGGGCACATAAACGCGCCTCTGATTTTATGTAAGCATTTACTTCGGGGCGTGAAGAGGTGTGCAGGAGAAAGGGGGCCGCCGAGGATTGTCATGAATTCTTAATAGGGAAACGAAGAATGATATGTATACCTATCGACAGAAAAATAACCCAAACAATATTTAAGTAAATATATTAAAAAATATTGATTTAAACTATTTACTTAAAATTTTTGCCCATCAGTTTATAGTACCACAAAGTCTCATCGTAAATGATTTTGTAGTACTTATAATTACAACAAATTTTGATTGTGTACTGCAGGTGGTTGCCCAGCATTTAGTTACACGTTATGTAAATCAAGAGTGATATTTAAATCCGCTACAGCTGCGTGTGAAAAAATACTTTCGAGTGAGGCCATAGATGTAGTTAAGCGATGAAGAAGAAGGAGAGCATGGAAAGAGGGGGGTGAAGGGGGGTCGTTTTACGAGAGAGTCGAGAGTCAAGTCTCGAGATGAGATTCTGAGACGGCAGGTGCAGGAATAGCAGGAACAACCGGCTAGTAGTACTAGTTGCGCAAAAAAAGGAGGACCGTGTGCAGATGAAGAAGAAGGAGGACGAGAAGAAAAAAAATCGCCCGTAATTACGATTTCACTCGGCCGCCGTAAAACGAGAAGTTGGAATTAAATTATAAAGAGCATTTCTCGAATATTATTTGCGCCAGAGCTGAACTATCCATCGGCGCACGCAGAATCTGACGCAAAATGAAGAAGAAGAAGAAGAAGAAAAGGAAGAAGGAGTTGGTTGATGAGGAAAAACCTGCGGTGCCGTTGCCTTTTACTGCATGCTCTGGTATCTTTCTCTCTGAGTGTGTGTGTGTGTGTGTGCAGTAATATCTAATTACTTTATTGCATTATAAGTACAAGTTGCGAGTTGCCGGGGTTAATTGCACGGGGATGGATTCGTGTGATCGACGTCGGAGGAACTTTTATGCTCCCGATGGCGCACGCAATGTGTGTCTAAACTTTGGTTTGCTCGAGCTAGTAAATTGCTGTTTATAATTCCATCGGTTTAATTGAGTGATGGTTTATTACAATCTGTAAAAACTTTAATTATCTAAGGATTTTTAAAAAATATATTGATACTACTAGTAGAACAGCACTATTATAAAATCATAAGTTTTTTTAATATCATCAGATTAATTTCCTGAACATACAATAATTTTCTATGTCATTCCCACTAAACAATATCTAATGAAGGAATAAGCTTCAAAAGCTCAAAATTCATTTAAAAATAGTGAATCAGCAATATTCCCCAGTAATAATTTCTATAAAATTAGCAGAAACTGATTGTCAATGCTTCAAACTCGATATTCTTTTAACGGAAGACGCATTCAATACTTTAAGAGTTTGTAAATAATGAACTAATAAAGGAATTAGCTTCAAAAGTTGCAAACACATTTAGAAATAGTGTTTCAGCACTATTTCCCAGAAATAGTTTCTATAGAATTAGCAGAAACTGAATGCCAATGCTTCAAAGTTAACTTTCTTTTATTAAACAATGCATTCAGAGTTTAAAGAGCTTGTAAATAATCAACCAATGGAGGAATTAGTTTCAAAAGCTCAAGATTAATTTAAAAATAATATTTAAGCAATATTTTATTCCAATAGTTCTGATAGAATTAGCAGAAACTGAATGCAAAAGCTTCAAACCCAATTTTGTTTAATTCAAACATTCATTAAGAGTCCCAAGAGCTTGTAAATAATTAACCAATGAAGCAATTAGCTTCGAAAGCTCAAGATTCATTTGGGAATAGTGTGTTAGCAAAACTTGATAGAAATAGTTACTATAAACCCAGCAGAAACAAAATTCCAATCCTTCAAACTCAATATCTTTAAATCCAAAAATGCATTCAGAGTTTCAAGAGCTTTTGAATAATTAACTAATAACGGAATTAGTTTTAAAAGCTTAAAATTTATTTAGAGATAGTGTATAAACAATACTTGGTAGAAATAGTTCCTGCAGAGCTAGCAGAAACTAAATTCCAATGCTTCAAACTCAATATTCTTTGTAGAAAAATACATTAAGAGTTTCAGGAGCTTGTAAATAATGAACTAATGGAGGAATTAGCTTCAGAAGCTCAAGATTCATTTGTACATAGTATGCAAGCAATACTTGATAGAAATAGTTTCTATAGAATAAGCAAAAACTGAATGCCAATGCTTCAAAGTCAATTTTCTTTAATTAAACAATGCATTCAGAGTTTAAAGAGCTTGTAAATAATTAACCAATAAAGGAATTAGCTTCGAAAGCTCAAGATTCACTTAAGTGAACAGTTGATAGAACTAGTTTCTATAAACCTAGCAGAAACTGAATTCTCATGCTTCAAACTCCATATCCTTTAATCCAAATATGCATTTAGAGTTTCAAGAGCTTTTAAATAATTAACTAATAACGGAATTAGTTTCAAAAGCTTAAAATTTATTTAGAAATAGTGTATAAGCAATACTTGGTAAAAATAGTTCCTGCAGAGCTAGCAGAAACTGAATTCAAATGCTTCAAACTCAATATTTTTTGTAGAAAAATGCATTAAGAGTTTCAGGAGCTTGTAAATAATGAACTAATGGAGGAATTAGCTTCAAAAGCTCAAGATTAATTTTTAGATAGTGTGCAAGCAATATTTGATAGAAATGGTTTCTATAGAATTAGCAGAAACTGAATGCAAAAGCTTTATACTCAATTTTGTTTAATTGAAAAATGCATTAAAAGTTCCAAGATCTTGTAAAAAGTTAACTAATGAAGGAATTAGATTCAAAAGCTCAAGATTTATTTGGAAATAGTGTGTAAGTAATATTTGATAGAAATAATTCCTATAGAGCTACCAGAAACTGAATGCCAATGCTTCAAACTCAACATTCTTTAATTCAAAAATGTATTGAGAGTTTCAAGAGCTTGTAAATAATTAACTCACAAAGGAATTAGTTCTAAAAGCTCAAGATTCGTTCAGGAATAATGTGTAAATAATACTTGATAGAAATAGTTTCTACAGATTTAGCAGAAACTGAATTCCAATGCTCCAAACTCAAAATCCTATAATCAAGAAATGCATTCTGAGTTTAAAGAACTTGTAAATAATTAACTAATGAAGGAATAAGCTTTAAAAGCTCAAGATTAATGTGGAAATAGGGTGTAATCAATATTTGATAGGAATAGTTTCTATAGAGTTAGCAGAAACTAAATTCCAATGCTTCAAACTCAATATCCTTTAACCCAAAAATGCATTCAGAGGTTCAAGAGCTTGAAAATAATTTACCAATGGAGCGATTAGCTTCAGAGGCTCAATATTTATTTAGAAATAATTTATAGACAATACTTGATAAAAATAGTTCTTATAGAACTAGCAGAAACTGAACTCCAATGCTTCAAACTCAAATATTATTTAATTAAAAAATGCATTAAGAGTTTCAAGAGATTGTAAATAATTAATTAATGGACAATTTAGCTTTAAAAGCTCAAGATTTATTTCGAAATAGTGTGTGGTCAATACTTGATAGAAATAGTTCTTATTAAGCAAAAGGAACCTAAATCCAATGCTTCAAACTAAATATTCTTTGATCGAAAAATTCATCAAGAGTTTCAAGAGCTTGTAAATAATTAATTAATAAAGGAATTAGCTTCAAAAGCTCAAGAATAATTTGAAATAGAATATGATCAATACTTCATAGATAATGCCTCTATAGGTTTAGCAGAAACTGAATGCCAATTCTTCAAGCTCAATATCTTTCAATCGAAACTGCATTAAGAGTTTCAAGAGCTTGAAAATAATTAACGAATAAATGAATTAGATTCAAAAGCTCAAGACTCATTTTTAAGCAATATTTCAATATAAACTGAATGTCAATGCTTCAAATTCAGTATTCTTTAATAGAAAATGCATTCAGAGCTTCAAGAGCTTATAAATAATTAACTATTAAAGGAATAAGCTTCAAAAACTCAAAATTCATTAAGAAATACTGTATCAGCAATACATCACAGAAAAAGATTCTATTGAATTAGCAGAAACTGAATGTCAATGATTCAAACTTAATATTCTTTTATCGAAAAACGCATTCAGTTCTTTAAGAGTTTGTAAATAATTAACTAATTTAGGAACTAGGTTTGAAAGTTCAAAATTCATTTAGAAATAGTGTGTTAGCATTATTTCCCAGAATTAATTCTTAAAGAATTAGCAGAAACTAAATGCCAATGCCTATAACTTATTATCCTTTATTCGAAAAATACATTTAGAGCTTTAAGAACTTTTAAATACATAACTAATGAAGAAATTTGTTTCAAAAGCTCAAGATTAATTTCAAAATGGGTTTTAATCAACACTTCTTAAAAATAACTTCTATAGAATTAGCAGAAACTGAATGCCAATTCCTTAAGATTAGGATTATAGTATCAATAAGTCTATCTGTAATTAGTATAAGCATTAGAATAACTATTAATATTAAGACCACTGACGCCAATTTCATTCTGTATTATGTACACTCTGAAATAAAGATATATATTATTATTATTATTATTAAACTCAAGATCCTTTAATTAAAAAACTGCACTCAGAGTTTTAAGAGCTTGTTAGTAGTTAACTATTGCAGTGATTAGCTTCAGAAGCTCAAGATTCATTCAGAAATAGTTTCTAAGAAATACTTCATAGAAATAGTTTTAATAGAATTAGCATAAACTAATTGCCAATGCCTCAAACTCAATGTTCTTTTATCAGAAAACAAATTTATGGTTTAAAATTAAAAATAAATTCAGCAGAAACTGAATCTCAATGCTTCAAAATCAATATTCTTTTATCGCAAGACGCATTCAGGTCTTTAAGAGTATGTAACTAATTAACTAATGAAGGAATTAGCTTAAAAAGCTCAAAATTCATTTGGAATTAGTCTATTAGCAATATTTACAAGAAATAATTTCTCTGGAATAAGTAGAAACTGAATGTCAATGCTTTAAACTCAATATGCTCCAATCAAAAAATGAATTGAGAGTTTCAATAGCTTATAAATAAATAACTAATGAAGGAGTTAGCTTCAAAAGCACAAGCTTCATTTTAAAATAGTGTGTTAGCAATATTTTATACAAATAATTTTTGTAGCATTAGCAGAAACTGAATTCCAATGCTTCAAACTCAAAATCCTATAATCAAGAAATGCATTCTGAGTTTCAAGAGCTTGTAAATAATCAACTAATAAAGGAATAAGCGTTAAAAGCTTAAGATTCATTTAAAAATAGTGCATAAGCAATATTTGATAGAAATGGTTCCTATAGAGTTAGCAGAAACTGAATGTCAACGCTTCAAACTCAATATTCCCTTATCGTAGGATGCATTCAGGACTTTCAGAGTTTTTAAATAATTAACTAATAAAGGAAGTAGCTTCGAAAGCTCAAGGTTGATTTCAAAATTGGTTTTAATCAACACTTCATAATAATAGTTTCTATAGAATTAGCAGAAACTGAATTCCAATGCTTTAAACTCAAGATCCTTTAATAAAAAAACTGCACTCAGAGTTTTAAGAACTTGTAAATAGTTAACTAATATAGGGAGTGGCTTCAAAAACTCAGGGTTCATTTGAAAATAGTTTCTAAAAAATACTTCATAGAAATAATTTCAATAGAATTAGCAGAAACTGAATCTTAATGTTTCAAAATCAACATTCTTTTATTGCAAGACGCATTCAGGGCTTTAGGACTTTGTAAATTATTAACTAATAAAGGAATTAGCTTCAAAAGCTCAAAATTCATTTAGAATTAGTCTATTAGTAATATTTCCTAGAAATATTTTTATAGAATTAACAGAAACTGAATTTCAATGCTTTAAACTCAATATGCTCCAATCAAAAAATGAATTTCGAGTTTCAAGAGCTTATAAATAGATAATTAATGAAGGAGTTGACTTCAAAAGCACAAGTTTCATTTAAAATTAGTGGATTAGTAATATTTCATAGAAATTATTTTTATAGAATTTGCAGAATCTAAATTCCAATGCTTAAAACTCAATATTCTTTTACCTAGAAGCGCATTCAGGGCTTTACAAGTTTGTAAATAATTAACTAATGAAACAATCAGCTTCAAAAGCTCAACACTCATTAAGAAATCGTGTATCAGCAATATTTCCCAGAACTAGTTTCTACAGAATTAGCAACAACTGATTTCCAATGCTTCAAACTCAACATTCTTTTGTCGGAAAACGCATTCCGAATTTCAAAAGCTTATGAAAAATTAACTAATAAAGGATTTAGCTTCAAAAGCTCAAAATTCATTTGAAAATAGTGTATAACCAAAACATTGTAAAAATAGTTCCTATAGAGCTAGCAGAAACTGAATTCCAATACTTCAAACTCAACATTCTTTAATCCAAAAATGCATTCAGAGTTTCAAGAACTTTTACATAATTAACTAATGACGAAATTAGCTCAAAAAGCTTAAGATTTATTTATATATAGTGTATAAGTAATACTTGGTAGAAATAGTTCCTACAGAGCTAGCAGAAACTGAATTCCAATGCTTAAAATTCAGTATTTTTGAATCGTAAAATGCATTCGGAGTTTGAAGACCTTGTAAATAATTACCTAATGAAGAAATTAGCTTCAAAAGCTCAAGATTAATTTTAAAATGGGTTTTTTTCAAGAGTTCACAAAAATAGTTACTATAGAATTAACAGAATTTGAATGCCATTGCTTTAAACTCAAAATCCTTTAATAAAAAAAGCACTCAGAATTTTGAGAGCTTGTAAATAGTCAACTAATGCAGGAATTAGCTTCAAAAGTTTAAGATTAATTTAGAAATAGTTTTTTTTTTTAAGAAATACTTCATGGAATAGTTTCAATAGAAGTAGCAGAAACTGATTGCCAATGTTTCAAACTCAATATTCTTTTATTAGTAAACATATTTATGGCTTTCAGAGTTTCTACATAATTAACTAATATACAAATTAAGTTCAAAAGCTCAAACTTTATTTAGAAATAGTGTGTCAGCAATATTTCCACGAAATAATTTCTATAGAAGAGCTTATAAATAAATAACTAATGAAGAAGTTAGCTTCAAAGGCAGAAGCTTCATTTAAAAATAGTGTATTAGTAATATTTCATAGACATTATTTTTATAGATTTAGCAGAAATTGAATTCCAATGCTTCAAACTCAATATTCTTTAATCGAAGAATGCCTTAAGAGTTTCAAGAGCTTGTAAATAATTACTTAATAAATAAATTAGCTTCAAAAGCTTAAAATTCATTTAAAAATAGTGTTTAAGCAATAATTGATAAAAATAGTTCCTATAGAGCTAGCAGAAACTGAATTTCACTGCTTCAAACTCAATTTCCTTTATTCGAAAAATGCAATCAGAGTATTAGGAGCTTGTAAATAATTAACCAATAAAGGAATTAGCTTCAAAAGCTTATCGTTCATTTAGAAATAGTGTGTCGGAAAAGATTGCCAGTAACAGTTTTCTATAGAATTAGCAGAAACTGAATGCCAATGCTTTAAATTCAATACTATTTTATCGAAAAACGCATTCAGGGATTTAAAAATTTGTAAATAATTAACTAATAAAATAATTAGCTTCAGAAGCTCAAAATTCATTTAGAAATAGTGTGTCACAGCAATATTTTCGAGAAATAGTTTTGATAGAATTAGCAGAAACTAAATTCCAAAGCTTCATAATCAATATTCTATTATCGGAAATCGCATTCAGGGATTTAAGAATTTGCAAATGATTAACTAATAAAGGTACTAACTTTAAAAGCTCAAAATTCACTTAGAAATAGTGTGTCAACAATATTTCCTAGAAATAGATTTTATAGAATTAGCAGAACTAAATAAAAAATGCTTCAAGATCAATATTCTTTTATGGAAAAACGCATTAATAGTTTCAAGAGCTTGTATATAATTAACTAAGGGAGAAATTAGCTTCAAAACTTAAAGATTCATTCGACAGGAATGTTTAAGCAGTTCTTCATAGAAATAGCTTCCATAGACTTAGTAGAAACTGAATTTCAATGCTTTAAATTTATTTTTATTAAATCGACAAATGCATTCTGAGATTTAAGAGCTGGTAAACAATTAGCCAATAATGGAATTAGTTAGTTTCAAGAGCTCAAAAGTAATTTACTAATAATGTCTAAGCAATACTTTATAGAAACAGTTTCTATAGAATTAGCAGAAACTTAATTCCAATGCCTCAAACTCAATATCCTTTAATTCAAAAATTCATTCAGAGTTTCAAGAGCTTTTAAATAATTAACTAATCAATGGATTAGCTTCAAACGCTCAAGATTCGTTTAGAAGTAGTGTGTAAGCAATACTTGATACATACAATTCCTATAGATCTGGCAGAAATTTAATTCCAAAGCTTCAAACTCAAAATTCTTTATTTCTTGAATCACTTTCTCATTTATCACTTGGTGAAACATTTTGAACTATTACTAATGAAGGTTTAAATTAAATTACACTTGGTTTGTTTCACAATTTTTTTGTGAAACAAACCAAGTGTAATTTAATTTAAACCTTCATTAGCAAAATTCTTTAATCGAAAAATACCACAAGAATTTTAATAGCCTGTAAATAATAAACTAATGAAGGAACTATCTGCAAAAGCTTAAGGTGCGTTTGTAAATAGTGTGTTAGCAATACTCCATAAAAATATTTTCTATAAAATTAGCAGAAACTGAATCCTAATGCTTCAAACTTTATGTTCTATTATCGGAGAACGCTTTCAGGGCTTTAAGGGTTTGTAAATAATTAACTAATGAAGTAATTAGGTTCTAAAGCTCAAAACTCATTTAGAAATAGTGTGTGAGAAATATAATCCAGAAATAGTTTCTTAGAATTAGCAAAAACTGAATTCCAATGCTTTAAACTTTCCTTAAATCGACAAATACATTCAGAGATTTAAGAGCTTGTAAATAACTAACTAATGAATGGATTAACTTCAAAAGCTCAAGATTCATTTACAAGTAATGTGTAAGCAATACTTGATACATACAGTTCCTATAGAGCTGGCAGAAATTTAATTCCAAAACTTTAAACTCAATATTCTTTAATGGAAAAATGCATCAAGAGTTTCAAGAGCTTTTAAATTATTAAGTAATAAAGGAATTAGCTCCAAAAGCTCAATAAGCGTTTGGAAATAGTGTGTTAGCAATACTCCATTAAAATATGTTCTATAAAATTAGCAGAAACTGAATCCAATGCTTCAAACTTTATGTTCTATTATCGGAGAACGCTTTCAGGGCTTTAAGGGTTTGTAAATAATTAACTAATGAAGTAATTAGGTTCTAAAGCTCAAAACTCATTTAGAAATAGTGTGTGAGAAATATAATCCAGAAATAGTTTCTTTAGAATTATCAGAATCTGAACTTCAAACTTTCATTAAATTTCATTTCATAATTAAAATACATTCAGAGTTTCAAGAGCATATAAATAATTAACTAATAAAGAAATTTGCTTTAAAATCTTAAGATTACTCTGAAAATAGTGCTTAAGCAATACTTTATAGAAATAGTTTCTATAGAATTACCCTAAAAAGAATGCCACTGCTTCAAACTGAATATCCTTTAATCGAAAATAAATTTAGAGATTGCAAATAATTAACCAATGAAGAAATTAGCTTCAAAAGCTCAAGATTTATTTAGAATTAGTATATAAGCAATACTTGATAGAAATAGTTCCTACAGAATAGTGCTTTAAACTTAATATCTTTAATCCAAAAATGAATTCAGAATTTCAAGAGCATGTAAATAATAAAATAAAGCTTAAAATGTATTTAAAAATACTTTGTTAGCACTACATTGTAGAAATAGTTTCTATACCATTTCTAGAAACTAAATGCTAATGCTTCAAATTCAGTATTTTTAAATCGAAAAATCAATTTAAGAGTTGAATGCTAATTTCAACAGTAATGTCAATTATGTCAAGTGAAATATGTTTGTAATATTATTTTGAATTATTAGTCACAAAGTTTTCCCTTAGAACCAGTGGTCGGTTCATCTCTAAACTGTAACCTTAAAGAACTGTATGTCGGCTTCGATATAGATACTTCTGGTTTATAATTGTCTAAACAAAATTCTACATTTTCTTACCTATTATTTACATTTGCAATACTTTTACTGGTACCTACTACCAAATCCATTATGTTGAGAAAATTTGTAAATACTAATACACATCACACTATTATCTGAAAATCTTTGGGTGCTGCTCTGTTTATCACCGACGCTTGTCAATTTAGAATAATTGATTTCTGATTTGCTATATTGCTTGAAAGCTAGTAACTGATGGTCTTCGTTTGGCAACCTGGAGAAGCTGTTTCTTCGCGACAGTATCCTAAGCCACAACTAAGTGACTTGATTTATACGAGCCCCAAGGAACGGACAGGCTAGCTTCCCATGCAAATCTGTAATCGAGTCAGAATTACTTCTTGACAGTGGATTGAACCTTCGGAGATTCAAATGATTTGAACCAGTTTCTTAAGTTGGGTGTCACCTTTCCAAGACTGTTATCCTTCTATTTTGGAAATCAATAGGTTCGTTTTCATCCTTTACTATGATTTCTTCTGTCACCTTAACTTCTCTTTTCCTTTCTTTGGTTCATCATCGACTCGTGCTTTTAGATTTATTTTAAGCGCATTTTCATCTGTACTTAATTATTAAGACAGGTGAGAGTGCGTCTAAAATAAATCTAGGATAAATTTTAAACTGTTTAAAAAAAAAATTATGTAGAGATAAAAATTCACCTAAAATAAGACTAGGATAAATTTTGTTTGTTTGTAGATGATGAACCAAAGAAAGAAGAAGGAACAGAAAACAATTTAGGGTTCTTAATTTTTGACACAGAAGCTAGAGGAATTAGTTGATCAGTTTTTGTTGCACTTGCAACATTAGATATAAGGTTTGTCAGGCTTGTCTCCTCTGTTATTGGTTTTTGTTGCTTTTTATTAACAAGTTTCTCACCTTTCTTACTTCTTCTTTCAATCTTTTTCCTTTTCTTTCATCACCATTTTACTACGCTGGCCTCCCAGCACATGCTTAGCAAGGCCATTTCAAGCAAATCTTCGGGTCTGCCTATGTTCTCACAACCAAATTCTTTGCCTTACATAATATTCAGTCAACAGCATTTATTTATAATAGGCCAATGTAGGAGTTGGAAAATTTACAATAATGAATATCATCTTGAATTAAGTTTTTGCTTTAACTATCATGAATATTTTAAAGGCAATAGCGTGCTTGGAAGCTTTAATCGACTAAATACCATCATGTACGTCCAATTATAATCATTGTACACGAGTATTTATATGTGTAACGCATGAGAGGCGATTTGTGGAAATGCAAATCCGGTCTTTCCGCGGCGCAACAATTAATTAATTGAAAGGCGGGCCCCGACGGAAACTGCGACTGCCGCCCACACTTTGAATTAGCTTCCGTCGAAGCGGTCGTCTTCTGTATCTGTATCGGGAATTCAGCCAGATAACAAAACCCCACCTCACAAATAGAGTTATAATTACGCAAATGTGCGTGCGTGGTGCAGAGATCGCGATCCTTTTGTTTGCACACACCGAAACGCTTCTCAAATTGCCTCGGTAATTCGCAGTTTTCCACCGTTCACATGGGAAATTTCATTATCACACGTAACAATGAACTCGAGGAATGAATTTTTAAGCTAAACCAAGAATTTACTAGTTTATCTTGTTGTGGGTATTTTTAGAAAAACTTTTCTTTCTAGATGCACAGATAAATCATAATCATGATGATTTATCTGTGCATCTAGAAAGAAAATTTTCTGAAAATACAACAACATGCTAAACTAGCAAATTCTTGGTTTAATTTAAAAAATAATTTCTTAAAGTCATTGCTACTAAAGGCAAGTTGTTCTGATGACAAGTTTTTTAATCATACTAAGAAGGGTTAGACTTTTTTGAAGTTATTTTACCAACTTTTAATAAGAAGAATTTTTTTATTTTGAATGCTTGAAGTCATGACATTGTGATACATCTTGAATTAGTAACTTTATCAAATGATAAATAAAACTTTCTTTGTTAATATCACACATATTTTTTTCATGATATAATTGATCGAGTTATTATGATTTAATCTAATACATTTATACGATATTAAATTTCCCTTACAATGAAAGTCTTTTCAAGAATAAACTTAATATCATACAATCTTTGCCCATTAAAAAAAATTGCAAGAGAAAGCAAATCGCGTCCTGCTGTAATTAACCCGCGCCGAAGAGATCAAAAGTGCTGTGGCACAATTATCGGCCAATAATATTTTCCGGATGAACGATGTCGGGCGAAAGAAAAACGCTTTTCTTTGCAGGATTTTCTCTCTTTTTCGGTCGGTGTCAATGGTGTCATTAAGAGGTGCCCGTGGACACAGGAAACGGCGCCGATTCGTTCGAATACTGTCGCAGGAAACATAAAAAGGCGAAACGTTTAATGAGAGGGGTCTCCTCTTCTCTCCTCCGTCATCTTGCGGCTTTCACTCTCACTATCTCTCTCTCTCACTTCTTCTCGGGGTCGTGTTGCTTCAATTAGCATTTTCAACCGGGCAGAAAACGAAAATTGATTCCCTGTGACGGAATCTGATGGATTGCCTCTTGTGACATCATTTATTTCATTCCCAACATCCACAGAGTTGATAAATCATTAGATTTACTTGCTTTCATACAGAATAATTGATTTTATAAGATTACCAACTTGACAAATATTAGTTACTAAAGCACCAACAGATAATATACAAAAAAATAGACCATAGGATACCTAGTAATATTGATTTGAAAGCTTCCAATAATTTTTTATCAATGCTTAAGGCTTGATTAACACAATTATCAACACTTAAAGAAATACTGTCCCAGTATATGGCCTCATCAAACCAATTATTTATTTCTAATTGTTATAATCAAGTTATTATCACCTTCATGTAACTCGATTAATCTAAATACTTAAGGCTTAAGACTTTATAAAATCTTTTGTATAAAATCCAACCAATTCATAACATCAAACAAATTTTTACTATTTTTACTACAACACATAAAAAATAACTAACATAGCAAAATATCTATTTTCATATGGATGAATTACGAATGGTGAAAACTTTTCCCAAACAATACCTTAATTAATTCCTACAGCAGGAGCAGCAGGAGGAGCAGAGCAGTCGTCGGAGGAGCACGTACAGCGTTAATTATCTTGTTAAATTTTAATTATATTTATTTCTATTTACATATCTTAAAAAGTTTAGTGTTTCGGAATAATTACGAGCCGGCGCTTCTTCTCTTCGTCTTGTCGCCCCCCCCCCCCTCCTTCACACCCCACACCCCTCTCAGGTCCGAACTACTGTAAAGTTGCTGAGTACAGGTGTTAATTATTTTAATTAGCGCGGACGCGTCTTAATCGCGATTTAATTAGTTTCCACACCAATTTTATTTTTTCGGTCTTATCAGTGTAATGTAATAGCGCTGATGGAATAACATATAAATTACTGTCTTTGCGTGGTAAATGGTAATTATAGAAAATAGGACAAAGTGAAAAGTTGATAAATTGATTAGTCCAAAACAAAAATAAAAAGCTCATTAAGAACTTTTTTTTAAATGTTAATAAAGATAAACCAACCAGTGAAATTTTATCTCAAATAATTTATACATGAGATTATCACAAAACAATTGAAATACCATGATTGAATAAAAAAATGCAATGCTTGCAAATTGGGAATTACTACATTTTAAAATTTAATTTATATAAAAAAAAAACGAAGTAAAAATAAACAAGATCACTAAACATCATCACAAAAGTCTACATTATGTGATAACCTTAAAACAATTGACATACCGTGATGGAAAACAAAATGGCAACACTCGAAACTGAATTGATTCTATCAAGAATTACATTTTCTAATTAGAACGTAAATATGAAATTATCGTCAAGTAGAAATAGTTTTAAAATCTCTAAACATCATCACAAAAGTCCTATTAAAGTGATCACTATAACACAATTGACATACAGTTGCGGAAAACAAATTGAGAACGCTCAAAAATTAATTGATGTCCAAGAGAATTACCTTTTGAAATTTAAAAGCTTATTTTAAAAAAGCGTCAAGTAAAAATAGCTTTCAAATCTCTAACTATCATCACAAAAGCCTACACTATGTGATTACAATAAAACAATTGACATACTGCGGTGGAAAACAAAATGGCAGCTCTCGAAACTGAATTGTTGCAAATGAGAATTGCGTTTGCAAATTTGAACGTATATTAAAAATTAACGCCAAGTACAAATAGTTTAAAAATCTCTAAACAACATCACATAAGCCCTATTTATGTGATTACTATAAAACAATTGACATACCGTTGCGAAAAACTAAATAGCAACGCTTAAAATTGAATTGATGCCAAAGAGAATTACGTTCTAAAACTTGGAAATTTATTTTTAAAAAGACACCAAATAAAAATAGCTACAAAATCTCTGAATATCATCACAAAAGTCTAAATTATGCGATAACCTTAAAATAATCGACATAACGTAGTGCTAAAGAAAATGGCAACTTATAAAACTGAATTGATAAAATTGAAAATTACGTTATAAAATTTAATAAAATATTAAAACACAATGCAAAGTAAAAATAGTCTAAAAATTTATAAACATCATTAATAAAAGTCTATTTTTGTGATTACCTCAAAACATTTGAAATACCGTAAGCGAAAAACACAATAACATAATTTAAAACTGAGTTGATGGAAATTTAAACAATGTGGATTTTAAAAAGTTTATTTTTAAAAGCAACATCAATTAAAATTAGCTGAAAAATTATCAAATATCATCACAAAAGTGTAGTGAAGGTAGGCATAATCTTAAAACAATTGACAAATCGTTGAAGAGAAAAAAATGGCAATGCTTAAATACGAACTGATAGAAATGGAAATTGCGTTCTGTTAAATGAAATTATTTAAATAGAACGCCAAGCAAAACTAGTTTCAAAATTTTTAAACATCATCACAAAAGTCTAAATTTTGTGATCAACTTAAAACAATTGATATACCGAAGCGAAAAACAACAGAGCAACGCTTGAAACCAAATTGATGTTATTGAGAATTCTAATCAGGTATTAGAATATTAATTAAATTACAACGCCAAAAAAAAACGAGCATTAAAATCTTTAAATATTATCACAAAAGTGTGATTTATGTGACTACAATAAAACAATTGGTATACCATGGCTTAAATTAATGTAGCAACGCTAAAAACTAAGCTGATGGAAATGAGAATTACAATTTGAAATTCTAAAATTTATTTTAAAAAAATTCCAAGCAAAAATAGCTTCAATATCTCTAAACATCATTACAGAACTCTGAATTATGTGATGGCCATAAGGTTATCGACATACTTTGATAAGAAACAAAATGGCAACACTAGAAACTGAAATGATTTTATTGAAAATTATTTAAAATTTAAAAATTCAGTAAAAAGCATTACCAAGTAGAAATAACATCAAAATTTCTAACCATAATCACAAAAGCCTAGGTTATGTGATTGTCTTAAAACAATTGACAAACTGTGGTAGAAAATAAAATGACAACGTTTGAAACTGAGCTGATGAAATTGAGATTTACATTCTGAAATTCAAAAATTTATTAATAAAAAAAATTCTAAGTAAAAATAGCTTCTCCAAATCTCCAAACTACATCACAAAAGTTTAGTTAATGTGATTATTTAAAGAAATAAGGTTTACCGTGATCAAAAACAAAATGACAAAACTTTAAACTGAATGAAATTTACATTCCGAAATTTGTAAATAATTAAGAAAAACGCCGTCTAAAAATAGTCTTAATATGTAGAAACATGATCACAAAAGTCTAGTTTATTAGATAATCTTAAAACAATTGAGATGATAAGGCGAAGAACAAAATGGCAACGTCAGAAACAAAATTGATACCATTGAGAACTACATTATGAAATTGGAAAATTTATTTCAATAAATTAAATTTTTAATTGCTTTAAAATCTTGAAAAATCATCACCAAAGTCCAAATTATGTGATTACCTTAAAATAATTGACATATCACGGTGGAAAACAAAATGGCAACACTCAAAACAGAATTGAAGTAATTAAAAATTACATTCTCAAATTCGTTTTTTTTAATAATACAAAGTGACACAAAAAGTGTTTCAAAGCCTATATACATCATCACAAAGGTTGAATTTATGTGATTAGAGTATAATTGTCAATTCTATTACTTCATTTTCAAGTGTTACAATTTTTGTTTCTTTTAATAATATGTCAATTATATTATTAAAAGAAACAAAAATTGTAACACTTGAAAATGAAATAATGGAATTGACAATTACACTCTGAAATCTTAACATTTATTAAAGAACAATGCCAAGTAAAAAAGAACCTCAAAATCTCTAAACATCATTACAAAAGACTATTCCATGTGATTGTCTTAAAACAATTGACAAACCGTAGCGGAAAACAAAATAGCAACGCTCAAAACTGAATTGATGTGAATGAGAATTAAATTCTCAAATTTGAACGTATATTAAAAATTAACGCCAAGTTGAAAAAGTTCCAGAATCTCTAAACATCATCACAAAAGTCTTATTGATGTGATCATTATAAAATAATTGACTACATAGCAACACTCAAAATTGAATTGATGCTAATGAGAAAAACATTGTGAAATTTAAAAATTTATTGAAACAAAGCGCCAAGTAAAAAATGGTTTAAAATCTCTAGAAAATCATCATCAAAGTCTTATTTATGTGATAACTAAAATAAAACAATTGACTTACTCTGGCGAAAAACTAAATACCAACGCTCACAATTGAATTGATGCCAAAAAAGAATTTACTTGTTAAAATTTGAAAATTTATTTTAAAAAGACGCTAAGTAAAAAATTGTTCAAGATCTCTGAAAATCATCACTAAGGTCTAAATTATGCGATTACCCTAAAAAAATTGACATACCACGGTGTAAAAAAAATTGGCAACACTCGAAACTGAATTGATGGAATTAAAAATTGCATTCCTAAATTCGCATTTTTTAAAAACAATGCCACACAAAAATTGTTTTAAAACTTACATACGTCATCACAAAGGTCTAATTTATGTGTTTACCTAAAAACAATTGACTTACCGTTGCGAACAACTAAATACCAACGTTCACAATTGAGTGGATGCCAAAAAGAATTACTTATTAAAACTGGGAATTTTTTTTAGAAAGACGCCAAATAAATAAATAGTCTCAAAATCTCTGAAAATCATCACAAAAGTCTAAATTATGTGATAACTTTAAATTATTGACATACCACGATGGAAAACAAAATGGCAACACTTGAAACTAAATTGATGGAATTAAAAATTACATCCTTAAATTCGTTTCTTTTAATAAAATTATTTCGAACAAAAATTGTTTCAAAACTTATATACATCATAAAAGAGGTCTAATTTATGTGATTATCTAAAAACAATTGACTTATTATTACGAGGAAGAAAATGGTAACACTTGAAAATTAATTAATAGAATTGAAAATTACACTCTAAAATATAAAAATTTATTAAATAACTGTGACAAGTAAAAATAGCTTTAAAATCACTAAACATCATTACAGGAGTCTATTCCATGTGATTATCTTAAAACAATTGATGAACCGTAGCGGGAAACAAAATAACAACGTTTGAAACTTAATTGATGTGAATGAAAATTACATTCTCAAATTTGAACGTATATTAAAAATTAACGCCAAGTAGAAAAAGTTTTAAAATCTCTAAGCATTATTACAAAAGTCCTATTTATGTGATCCTTATAAAACAATTGACATACCTTGGCTGATAACAAAATGGCAACGTTCAAAATAGTATTGATGCCAATGATAATTACGTTTTTAGATTTGAACGTTTGAACGTAAAAATTAACGCCAAATATAAATAGTTTCAAAATCTCTAAATATAATCAAAAAAGTCTTGTTTATGTGATTACTATTAAACAAATGATAAACCGTTGCGAAAAACAAAATGGCAATCCTTCAAAATTGAATTGATGCCAAAAAGGATAAAGTTTGAAATTTGAAAATGTATTTGATTATTACGACAAGTAAAAGTAGATTCAAAATCTCTAAATATCATCACAAAAGTCTATTCTATGTAATTATCTTGAAACAATTGACAAACCGTAGCGGAAAACAAAATTGCAACACTCAAAACTGAATTGATCAAATTAAAAATTGCACTCTGAAATTTAAAAATTTATTTAAAAACAATGCCAAGTAGGAATACTTTCAAAATTTCTAAGATTCACCAGAAAAGTTTAATTTATGTGATTTTAATAAAAACAATTGACATTCACGGGTAGGAAACCAAATGGCAGCACTAAAAACCGAATTGATGCGAATGAGAATTATATTCTTAAGTTTGCAATTTTTGAAAAAAAAAATAACGCCAAGTAATATTAGTTTTAAAGTATTTAGATATCATTACAAAAGTCTATTTTATGTGATTACCTTAAAACAATTGATGTACAGTGGTGGAAAATAAAAGAGCAACGCTCGAAACTGAATTGATACAAATGAAAACATTCAAAAAGTTTAAAATTCATTTACAAAAAAACACGCCAACTAGAAATAGCTTTGATATCTCTAAAAATAATCACAAAAGTTTTATTAATGTGATTAGGTTAAAATAATTGGCGTACCGTAGCAGAAAACAAAATGGCAACACTCGAAATTAAATTGAGGCAAAAGTAAACATTCTTAAATTTGAAACTTTATTGAAAAAAAAAAACAACGCGAAGTAAAAGTTGCCTAAAAATTGTATGTGTTATCACAAAAGTCTAATTTTTGTGATTGCCGTAAAACAATTGGTATATACGGGTAGGAAAGAAAATAGCAGCACTAGAAATTTAGTTGATACAAATGAGAATTACATTTTTAAGTTTGCTATTAAAACAAAAAAACAACGCCAAGTAAAAATAGTGTTAAACTGTTTATACATTATCACAAAAGTTTATTTTATGGGATTACTTTAAAACAATTGATATACAGTGGTAGAAAATGAAACTGAATTGATACAAATGAAAACGTTCGGAAAGTTGAAAATTTATTTACATAAAAAAAACACCAAGCAGAAATAGCTTTGAAATCTCTAAAAATCATCACAAAAGTTTGATTAATGAGTTTAGGTTAAAACAATCGGCATACCGTAGCAGAAAACAAAATGGCAACACTCGAAAGTGAGTTGAGGTAAATGTAAACATTCTTAAATTTGAAACTTTATTTAAAAAAAAACAACTAGAAGTAAACGTTATCTCAAAAATTGTACGTGTTATCACAAAGGTCTAATTTTTGTGATTACCGTAAAATAATTGATATTTTGTAATGAAGAATAAAATTGCAGCCCTTTAAACTAAATTGTTGGAAATGAGAAATTACATTTTTAAATTTGAAAATTTATTCAAAAACAACAAGAAGAAATAGCTACATAATCACAAAACATCATCACAAGAGTCTATTTTATGTGATAACATCAAAACAATTGATACATTTTTGGCTGAAAACAAAATGTAACTGATTTGATGGAAATGAGGTCTCTTTTCTTAAAGTTGGAAAAAATATTGAAACAAATCCAACTTAAAATAGTTTTAATATCTCTAAATTATATCATAAAGCCTGCTTGATGAGAAATCTTTGAAACAATTGAGAAACAATCATTGCAATAGTTGGAATTAAATTTATGCAAATGTGGATCATTTTGAAATTTGAAAATTTATGAAAAAAAAACAACACGAAGTAAAAATTCTTATCAAAATCTTTACATATCATCACAAAAGACTAATTTTTGAGATTACCTTGAAACAATTGATATTCCTTGAAAGAAAACAAAATTGAAGAAATCAAAACTGAACTGATGGAAATTGGAATTACATTCTGAAAATTGAAAATTTATAAAAGAAAACAACGCCAAGTAAAAATGTTTTCAAAATCACCAAACATTATCATAAAAGTCTATATTTTGTGATTAGCTTAAAACAATTGATAACTGTGATTAAAAACAAAATGCCAAGAGTAGAAACTTAATTGATGGAAATGATAATTACATTAAGATGTTTGAAAGTTTATGCAAAGAACAACGCTAAGTAAAAATTGTTTTAAAATATCTACATGTCATCACACAAATCTAATTTTTGTGATTACATTAAAATAATTGACATTCTGTGATAGAAAATTGTGTTGAAGCAGTGGAAAATGAATTGATTGAAATGAGAATTACATTCTGAAATTTGAAAATGTATAAAGAAAACAACACGAAATAAAAACTGTTTTAAAGTCATCAAACATTATCACAAAAGTCTATATTTTGTGATTAGCTTAAAACAATTGATAAATGATGACTAAAAATAAAATGGCAACCGTAGAAACTGAATTGAAGAAAATGATAATTACATTCAGATGTTTGAAAGTTTATGCGAAGAACAACGCTAAGTAAAAATTGTTTTAAAATATCTACATGTCAACATAAAAGTCTAATTTTTGTAATAACATTAAAACAATCGACATTTTTTGGTTGAAAATTAAATTTAAGCAGTCGTAACTGAATTGATTGAAATGAGAATTACATTTTGAAATTTGAAAATGTATAAAGAAAACAACACGAAGTAAACATTGTTTTAAAATCATCAAGCATTATCACAACAGTCTATATTTTGTCATTAGCTTAAAATAATTGATAGACCATGACTAAAAACAAAATGGTAACGGTAGAAACTGAATTAATGAAAATGATAATTACATTCAGATGTTTGAAAGTTTATGCCAAGATCAACGCTAAGTAAAAGTTGTTTTAAACTATCTAGGTGTCATCACAAAAGTCAAATTTTTGTAATAACATTAAAACAATCGACATTTTTTGGTTGAAAATTAAATTGAAGCAGTCGAAACTGAATTGATTGAAATGAGAATTACATTCTGAAATTTGAATATGTATAAAGAAAACAACACGAAGTAAAAATTGTTTTAAAATTATCAAATATTATCACAAAAGTCTAATTTTTGTGATTACCTTAAAACAATTGACATTCTGTGGTTGAAAATAAAATTGAAGCAGTGGAAGCTGAATTGATGGAAATGAAAATTACATTCAGAAGTTTGAAGGGTTTATGCAAAGAAGAAAGCTAAGTAAAAGTTGTTTTAAAATATCTAAATGTCATTACAAAAGTCTAATTTTTGTGATTACATTAAAACAATTGACATTCTTTCGTAGAAAATTAAATTGAAGCAGTTGAAACTGAATTGATTAAATTGAGAATTACATTCTGAAATTTGGAGATTTATAAAAAATGAAAATAGTCACAAAATTACAACATGTCATCACAAAAGTGTTGTTTTTGTGATGACCCTTAAAAAATTGATATACAGTGGTTGAAAACAAAATTGGAGCCCTCTAGACTGAAGTGATGGCAAAAATTATTTAAAAAAAACTGTGATTAGTTTAGAGATATTAGATCTCTAAACATGATCACAAAATTTAAGTTTAGATTATGTGATATTTATTAGTATTTACTTGTTTTCTTATGCAATAATCACAATCGCTCATGCACGGTGTTTAATTTAATAAAATCGATTGTTAATTAGCAGCGAGTCATCGGCGATCGATTCGGTCGTGCTGCGGGGTGGTGACGGTGTGGGGCGGCCCCTTGCGTCCGTGGGGGGCACCCGATCCACGTTCCAATTATTAATTGAAACGGATGGCCCACGGTGCTATAAAACAATGTTACAAATGGCCGGGAACAATTCGATCTGTTGTTGTGTTAATTTCGTTAATACAATTCCGTTGCGTAATTTATTACCATAATTACCAGGTTCCTCCTGCTGCGGCGACGGCCTCTTCCTCCTCGTCCTCGGCGACGTCTCCCCGGGACCATTACCAGACACACTGCGTCCGATTTTACAGATTCGAACCGACATAATTTGATACATGTGCGTACACCTCGTGCCGCTTCTTCCATGGTAACTCGTTATTTATCTTAACTGTTATTTAGAAGGGATAAATCATAACTAAAAACAATAATATACATTTTTATTAATAGTTTATAATTCATATTAAATAAAGCTATCTATTTTTATACATGATTACAAATAATTTACACTGAATTGAAAAGTTCAATTCATAATAGAAGTAATAATATGGAATATTATTTCCACTGCACTATTTTTTAAATTATAAATAATTACAAACCACTGTACTAATGAGGAACTTTAAATGAAAATTTAAAGTTCCTCATTAAATTAAATCATTTAAAGTTTCTAATTCAAGATGTATCACAAAATGATGGCTTCAAGCATTAAACATATTCTGTACTAATGAATCAATACTTTCATTTAATTAATTCAATAAATAATGTAATTAATATTATTGATAGTTTTACTTGCTTAATTCAATGTTTATTCATCTTAACGTTAAAGATTTTTCAAAATGAAACTAATCAAGTATTATACTTTATATTTATTAATTAAGGACAAATTATAGAAAATCCTATCTAAAAATTTCACAACCAACCATTCCGTAATCAATCGGGCACATCCTGTCTCCCATCTTTTTCCATTTCCTCGCGCCTTCTTCTCCTCGGGCCACCGGACTGAGCCTCCTGATTACTTAATTAATTAACGGCGGAGCGGTGGAAATTGGGCACCAATTAAATTTATTAATTCGCCTTCGGAATCGAAAGAACGGAACAACGTTTGTACACACGTACATTTTTCTCGTTGGATAGATAGAGATCGATATTATTCACACAATGTGAGTCCACGTAATGTTAATGGTTTTAAAGTGGAGATCCGGTGGACAGATAGAGTTTTTATTTATGCATTTTGGAACTAATAAAACACGTTCTTCATTTCCCTTTTACATTCAATTTGTGTCCGAAGCGGATAGATCTGATATTCAGATTCGTGCGTGATTATAATAAAATCGACGTAAAGAAATTCATTTTATTTCAGCTGAGAGTTTATTTGCATTAAAAAATAGTGTTGATTATACCAAAAGTGTTTTATTTATTGATATACACTGCACGTAATTTTTAATATTAATTAATGCAATTTCTAAATTCAGAAATCTATTTATACCTTGTTTACACCAAATCTATTACTACAGTATATGAAAACATATCATTAATTAAAGAATAAATAAGTTTATAAGTAATTAATTAAGTAATTTATTTAATTTTAGATATGTATAATCTATAGAAATGTGTTCTTGAGTTACGTAAAGATTTATTTTATACACTTGGAAAATAAAAACACTAACACTTTCTTCACAATTTAATTTTATTTTGCTAGATGTACATTTCGAGTACTATGTAGTCATTATCAATAGCTCATGATAATGATAATGAGTACTCGAAATGTACATCTAGCAAAATAAAATTAAATTGTGAAGAAAGTGTTAGTGTTTTATTTTCGAAGTGTATGTATAATCTACACACATATAATTCACTATCTCCAATTCGATTTTTTTTGCATTAGTAACCTATTTCTTTATTGTATAAATGAACTATTTTACAATATATTCATCACTATTATTTCCTAAAAGAGTTTAGAAGTTTGTAACCAACTCTCCCAGTGATTAAAACATTCTTTTAATATTTACAATTATAATTAGTTATAAGTTAATTACGAAAATATATTCCTTAATGCATTAATATATTAATAAAAAGAAATGTTTAGGCCATTAAAAACTTTCCCTCCTTTAATTCGTTTCCTTTATACACGCCAAACACCAAATTAGTCCACAACTTGGCATGTTTTACGTTTTTTTTTATATATATATATATTTCAAGGGGATAATCCGGACAACTCGTTGAATAATTTTAATTTTTTCCTTCTACATAAACACGACCCTAAAATAAATTAAAGGATTTCACGCACAAAGGGCCTGCGCTCGTAATGACTACTTAAAGCACTCTCGGAGAGCGTTTTAAATTTGAATAGAAACAATCCGAATCCGGGAATAATATCGGGGAACGCTCAATCCTTCCTTTCCCTTTCTTTTTTTTCTCATACCCCCTATACATATATATACTTATACGAAGTTCTTTCCGTTGGTCCAAAAAGTAGTTTAAATACTTTCGCAACTCCGTTATTAAATTGTATCAAAATATCCATAATGCTTGAGGGATGGAAATTTTCAAACGTAATTACGGTCTTTCCGAACTTCCGCCAACTTATCTAATATTATTTTATATCGGTGAGGGGGGAAATTGTTTTACAACTCGGGATAATAGTAACATAAAAAATTACCATCATAGTATTTACCCTATATTTTTTTCGAAAACTATAAGGTATACGCAAAATGGTTATTCTTAATAAATTTCTCAATTTTTAATGTAAACATAAGTGAGGGTTTTAATTAAAAGTTGTAAAACGTAAATAAACATAAAATTATTGCAAAACGTAATCGATTTATTCAAACAAATTTTCCAAATAATTTTTGATGATGTTTTACTGATTAAAGGGTGGGATAGTGGCCACCCACCCACCCTACATATACATAATAACCTTCATTACTGATCGCCTCGCTGTATCCAATGAAATTAATTACAAAACTTTTTGAATAAAAAAAAATCAGAAGGTGAAATTTTTGATTCTGTAAATTAATAAAAAAATTAAGCACAATGGGTGGGCAAACATTAAATCTAAATAAGATAAGATTTACTATGGAAGGTTATTTATATTTAAACTTAAATTTGGACTATGTTTGATTTTGTATTACATAAAATGTTTTATTCTTTTGTAAACAGCAAAAACATCAAAAATAAGGATTTAAAGTTTTCATGTATATGTAGGGTTGGTGGGTCGCCACTATCCCACCCTCCAATCAGTAAAACATTAGTGAGGGTTTTAATTAAGAGTTGTAAAATATAAATAAACACGAAATAATTGCAATTTTTAGAAATTTATTCATACAAATACTTCAAATAATTTTTTATATTGTTTTACTGATTGGAGGGTGGGATAGTGGCCACCCACCCACCCTACATATACATTTTAACCTTCATTACTGATCGGCTCGCTGTATTCAATGAAATTAATTACAAAACTTGTTGAACTAAAAAAATTCAAAAGGTGAAATTTTTGATTCTGTAAATTAATTAAAAAAATAAGGACAATGGGTGGGCAAACTTTAAATCTAAATTAGATAAGATTAACTAGATTAACTAATTAAATAAGGTTATTTATATTTAAACTTAAATTTGGACTATCTTTGATTTTGTATTACATTAAATGTTTTATTCTTTTGTAAACAGCAAAATCATCAAATATTAGTATTTAAAGTTTTCATGTATATGAAGGGTGGGTGGGTGGCCACTATCCCAACTTCCAATCAGTTAAACATAAGCGAGCTTTTTAATTAAAAGTTGTAAAAAGAAATAAACACAAAATAATTGCAATTTTTGGAGATTTAATCATACAAATATTTCAAATAATTTTTGATGATGTTTTACTGATTGGAGGGTGGGATAGTGGCCACCCACCCACCCTACATATATATATTAACCTTCATTACTAATCGGCTCGCTGTATTCAATGAAATTAATTACAAAACTTGTTGAACTAAAAAAAAAATCCAAAGGTGAAATTTTTGATTGTGTAAATTACTTTTAAAAAAATAAGCACAATGGGTGGGCAAATTTTAAATCTAAATTAGATAAGATTAGTTATGGAAGGCTATTTATATTTAATCTTAAATTTGGACTATGTCTGATTTTGTATTACATACAAGGTTTTATTCTTTTGTAAACAGCAAAATCATCAACGATTAGCCATTAAAGTTATCATGTAAATGTAGGGTGGGTGGGTGGCCTCTATTCCACCCTATAATCAGTAAAACATAAGCGAGGGTTTCAATTAAAAGTTGTAAAATATAAATAAATACGACATAATTGCAATTTTTGGAGACTTATTCATACAAATTTTTCAAATGAATTTTTCCTGATGTTTTACTGATTGGAGGGTAGGATAGAGGCCACCCACCCACCCTACATATACATATTAACCTTCATTACTGATCGCCTCGCTGTATCCAATAAAATTATTTACAAAACTTTTTGAATAAAAAATTTTTTTAAATATTACAATTTCTGAGTGAGTCCATTAAGAAATTTTTATTGCATGATGGGTGGGCAACCTTTAAATCTAAATTAAATAACATTAGCTATAAAAAGTCTTTCATATTTAAACTTAAAATTTGATTTTGTTTTATTTTTTATTACATAAAGGGTGTGATTGTATTTAGCAGCAAAATCATCAACGATTGGCAATTAAAGTTATCTGTATATGTAGGGTGGGTGGGTGGCCTCTATCCTACCCTCCAATCAGTAAAACATAAGCGAGGGTTTTAATTAAAAGTTGTAAAATATAAATAAAAACGAAATAATTGCAATTTTTAAAGATTTATTTATATAAGTTCTCAAATAATTTTTGATGATGTTTTACTGATTTTAGGCTGAGATAATGGCCACCCACCCACCCTACATATACATATTAACCTTCATTACTGATCGCCTCGCTGTATCCAATAAAATTAATTACAAAACTTTTTGAATATAAAAAATTCAGAAGGTGAAATATTGAGCGTATAAATTAATAAAACTTTTAAGCACAATGGGTGGGCAAGCTTTAAATATGAATTAGATAAAACTCGATTTAAAGGATCATTTATGTTTACATTTAAATTTGGATTATATTTTATTTTTTATTATATAAAAGGTTTTATTGCCTTGTAAGAAGCAAAATCATCAACAATTAGTATTTAAAATTGTTATGTATATGTAGGGTGGGTGGGTGGCCTCTATCCTATCCTCCAATCTCTAAGACATAAACAAAGGTTTGATAAAAAATTATTAAAAAATACACCTGCAAATATTGTAGATATTATTTCTTCCTTGTCATGTATTTTATTTAACAGTTGTCGATGTTTTACTAATTGGAGGGTGGGATAGAGGCCACCCACCCGCCCTACATATGTTTATTAACTTAACCTACAAATCCTTGTTTAGTTTCCAAGACAATAATAAACAATTGAGTGGAGTGTTTATATTTATTTTAACCAAATTTTGTTCTAAATTTCGTATCATCATCAAACATTTTAATTAATATATGTCAAGAACGAAAAAGAGGGTTGTGGATGTAAGTTTAAAAATATATGTAGGGTGGGTGGGTGGCCACTATCCCACCCTCCAATCAGTAGTACATAAACAAGGGTTTGATAAATTAATCATTATAAAATACACATCTAAATATTGTAGATATTATTTTTTCCTTTTCGTACGTTCTTTGCAAATAGTTTTTTTTAAATATTAAATCAATAGAAGGGTGGATTTATAACCACAAATTTTCTGTATACATATATGATAATAATAATAATAATCTTTATTTTCAAAATGTCATTTGTAGTTTAAGTTTCTTATTCTCGTTTTGTTTAAGAAGAAATTGCAAAATAATTAACACTTTTGCAGAATTGACCACTACGTCTTGAAAGAAGCAAAAATATTTTTTTTATAATAGATGACTTTATCAAATTTACATGCTCATTATTATAATGGAGGAATGTTGAGATAAAACAATACGAAATCAACAATATATTTACTTACTAGCTAGCAAAGATACTTTTTTTCTCACCTTAAATTCAAGACAGGGCTGAAAGACCGCAGGTCTATAGCCCAGACGGACTAACACCATTTATTTGTTTTCATATTTATTGTTATTGTTATTATGTATAATGTTTTGTCCAAATAAAGATTATTATTATTATTTATTTACTTAAACAAAATGCATTAATTGTTTTGTAATATAATAATTAATTCATTCAACACTTGTTGATGTTTTACTGATTGGAAGGTGGGATAGAGGCCACCCACCCGCCCTACATATATTTTTAAACTTAATCTACAAACCCTTATTTAGTTTCCATGACAATAATAAACAACTGAGTGGGGTGATTATTTTTACTTCGACCAAATTTTGTTTATAAATTTTGAATCATCATCAAACATTTTAATTATGATATCTCAGAAAGAAAAAGAAGAGGGTCAGTGAGGTAAGTTTAAAAATATATGTAGGGTGGGTGGGTGGCCACTATTCTACCCTGCAATCAGTAAAACATAAGCGAGGGTTTTAATTAAAAGTTGTAAAATATCTATAAACACGAAATAATTGCCATTTTTTGAGATTTATTTATATAAATTTTGCAAATAATTTTTGATGATGTTTTACTGATTGGAGGGTGCGATAGTGGCCATCCACCCACCCTACATATACATATTAACCTTCTTTACTGATCGCCTCGAGGTTTGCAATAAGTTGGATACAAAATTTGAATTAAAAAAGAATTCAATAGGTAAAATTTTTAAGTGAATAAATTCAAAAAAATTAAGCACAATTGAAGGGCACACTTTAAATCTTAATTAGATAAGATTAGATGTAGAAGGTCATTTATATTTAATCTTAAATCTGGATTAAGTTTTAATTTTTATTACATACAAACTTTTATTGTTTTGTAAGCAGCAAAATCATCAACAATTAGTATTTAAAGTTGTCATATATATGTAGGGTGGGTGGGTGGCCTCTATCCCACCCTCCAATCAGTAAAACATAAGCAGGGGTTTTAATTAAAAGTTGTAAAACGTAAATAAACATTACATTATTGCAAAATTTAATAAATTTATTCAAACAAATTTTTTAAATAATTTTTAATTATGTTTTACCGATTTGATTTGGGATAATGGCCACCCACCCGCCCTACATAAGTTTTTAAACTTAATATACAAACCCTTGTTTAGTTTCCATGACAATAATAAACAATAGAGTGGAGTGTATATTTATACTTCAACCAAATTTTGTTTATAAATTTTTAATCGTCATCAAACATTTTAATTATGATATTTCAGAAACAAAAATAAGAGGGTCGTTGAGATTAGTTTAGAAATATATGTAGGGTGGGTGGCTGGCCACTATCCCACCCTCCAATCAGTAGTATATAAGCAAGGGTTTGATAAATTAATCATTATAAAATAGACATGTAAATATTGTATATATTATTTTTTCCTTTTCGTACATTCTTTACAAATAGTTTTTTTTTAATATTAAATTAATAAAAGGGTGGGTTAATAATCACAAATATTCTATATACATATATGATAATAATAATAATCTTTATTTTCAAAATGTCATTCGTATTTTCTTATTCTTGTTTTGTTTATGAAGAAATTACAAAATAATTAACACTATTGCAGAATTAATTGATTAATGGTTGAGGCGTTAACTTCGTGATACATTTTGGAAAATTAAACAAAAACGTTTACTTTGTTAATATCACACTTTAAAGTGTGTGTTAAATGTTTACTTTGTTAATATCACATTTTAAAGTGTGATATTAACAAAGTAAACGTTTTTGTTTAATATTGCAGAATTGACCACTGCGTCTTGAAAGAAGCAAAAATATTTCTTATGATAGATGAGTTTATCAAATTTACATTCTCATTATTATAATGGAGGAATGTTCAGATAAAACAATACGAAATCAACAATATATTTACTTAAACAAAATGAATTAATTATGTTATAATACAAATAATTCATTCATTCAACACTTGTTGATGTTTTACTGATTGAAGGGTGGGATAGAGGCCACCCACCCACCCTACATATGTTTTTAAACTTAACCTACAAACCCTTGTTTAGTTTCCATGACAATAATAAACAATTGAGTGGGGTGATTATTTTTACTTCAACCAAATTTTGTTTATAAATTTTGAATCATCAACAAACATTTTAATTATGATATCTCAGAAAAAAAGAGGGTCAGTGTGGTAAGTTGAAAAATATATGTAGGGTGGGTGGGCGGCCACTATCCCACCCTGCAATCAGTAAAACATAAGTGAGGGTTTCAATTAAAGTTGTAAAGTATAAATAAACACGAAATATATGCAATTTTTAGAGATTTATTCATACAAATTTTTCTAATAATTTTTGATGATGTTTTATTGATTTAAGGGTAGGATAGTGGCCACCCACCCACCCAACATATACATATTAACCTTAACTACTGATCCACTCGCGGTTTGCAATAACTTTAATTACAAAATTTGAATAAAAAGAAAATTCAAAAAGTTAAATTTTTGAGTGAGTAAATTAAAAAAAAATAAGCACAATGGATGAGCACACTTTAAATCTGAATTAGATAAGATTAGATGTAGAAGGTCATTTATATTTAAACTTAAATCTGGATTAAGCTTTAATTTTTATTACATACAAACTTTTATTGTTTTGTAAGCAGCAAAATCATCAGCAATTAGTATTTGAAGTTGTCATGTATATGTAGGGTGGGTGGGTGACCTCTATCCCACCCTCAAAACAGTAAAACATAAGCAGGGGTTTTAATTAAAAGTTGTAAAACGTAAATAAACATAACATTATTGCAAAATTTAATAAATTTATTCAAACAAATTTTTTAAATAATTTTTGATTATGTTTTACCGATTTGAGGGTGGGATAGTAGCCACCCACCCGCCCTACTCAAGTTTTTAAACTTAATCTACAAACCCTTGTTTAGTTTCCATGACAATAATAAACAATAGAATGAAGTGTATATTTATACTTCAACCAAATTTTGTTTATAAATTTTTAATCGTTATCAAACATTTTAATTATGATATCTCAGAAACACAAAAATAGTGTCAGTGAGGTAGGTTGAAAAATATATGTAGGGTGGGCGGGTGTCCACTATCCTACCCTTCAATCAGTAAAACATAAGCGAGGGTTTCAATTAAAAGTTGTAAAATATATAAACAGAAAATAATTGCAATTTTTAGAGATTTATTCATACAAATTTTTCAAATAATTTTTGATGATGATTTACTGATTGCAGGGTGGGATAGTGGCCACCCACCCACCCTACATATACATATTAACCTTCATTACTGATCGCCTCGCGGTTTGCAATAACTTTAATTACTAATTTTGCATAATAAAAAATTCAAACATAAAATTTTTGAGTAAGTAAATTAATAAATTTTTATGCACGATGGGTGGGCAAACTTTCAATCTAAATTAGATAAAATTAGATATAAAAATTAATTTATATTTAAGCTTAAATTTGGATTATATTTAATTTTTTATTACAAGATTTTATTCTTATGTAAAGCAGCAAAATCATCAACAATTAGTATTTAAAGTTGTCACGTATATGTAGGGTGGGTGGGTGGCCACTATCCCACCTTCCAATCAGTAAAACATAAGCGAGGGTTTTAACTGTAATACGTAAATAAACATTAACATTATTCCAAAATTTAATAGATTTATTCAAAGAAGTATTTCAAATAATTTTTGATAATAATAATAACAGATTTATTTTCCCAACAGAAAATAATTCCAATTACAGGGAAATGTTATAATTAAATATAATGTACAATGAATTTTAAAGAAATAAGAAATAGTTCTAAAACAAAATTATAGATATTAAAATAAACTAAATAAAGAACATAGTAAATTTCTAACTTAGGCACAATTATTAATTCCATGTGATATAAACTAGAGACACTGCACCTAACAAATACAGCGAAAAAATCACAATAAAATAAATCAATATATTAGCGTACATATATGTTACACAGTTTGCTTTTAAACAATTTATATGAATCGCCAAATATATCAGTACTATGACGTATATTATTGTATAATCTAACCATTGTTGTCAATGGAGAATTTAAATGAAATGTAGTTTGACTTCTTTGATGATGTTTTACTGATTGGAGGGTGGGAAAGTGGCCACCCACCCACCCTACATATACATATTAACACTCAATACTAATCGCCTAGCGGTTTGCAATAACTTTAAATACAAAATTTGAATAAAAATATAATTCAAAAGGTAAAATTTTTGAGTGAGTAAATTAATAAAAAAAAATTTAAAAATTAGCTACAAAAGATCTTTTATAATTAAACTGAAATTTTGATTTAGTTTTACTTTTTATTGCATAAAAGGTTTGACTTTTTAACAACAAAATCATCAACGATTAGCAATTAAAGTTATTATGTATATGTAGGGTGGGTGGGTGGCCACTATCCCACTCTCCAATCAGTAAAACATAAGCAAGGGTTTTAATTGAAAATTATAAAACGTAATTAAACTTAACATTATCCCAAACTTTAATAGATTTATTCAAACAAGTATTTCAAATAATTTTTGATGATGTTTTACTAATTGGAGGGTGGGATAGAGGCCACCCACCCTTCCTACATATACATATAAACTTTAATTACTTATCGTCTCGTTGAATCCCATGAAATTAATTACAAAATTTTTTTAATAAAAAAGAAATTAAAAAGGTAACATTTTTGAGTGAACAAATTAATAATAATTTGATGCATGATGGGTAGGCAAATTCTAAATCTAAATTCGATATCACTGATTTGATTTCCAATAATATCTATACCTCAATTATCTGTTATTGTTTAGATTTAAAAATTAATGTATTCCTATAAGTTTATATACGTATGTAAGGTGGGCGTATGTTAATTTATTTATTTATTTATTTAATAATAGGTTGTTGAAAAAATTCACTTGGTTTGTTTCACTAAATTGTTTATTTTGTATTCGACTAGTTTCCCTATCCTACCCTCCAATTTGTATAATAAAATAGTTTAGTTTCAAAGTAATATTGTTAGTAAGAACATAATAAAACGTAATCAAATGCTAATAATAATCTCTTGTAAAATGGGCATTAGTCTAAAATATTACTGAATGGTAAAAATGTTCTGTCGACAGAGAATTATATTACATGAAGCAAAAAAAGGGTCTGAGTGGAAGAACACATAGTAAACTCAGCCTGCAAGTCCTGTGAACTAAATTTTTGTAATATTTTTATGTATCTTTTGAAGATGAACTTATATCCAATAATAACAGGACATTGTAAAGTAAATAATAAATAAATAAATAAAATAATTTATATTTATAACAAAACTATTTATAATCATGCATTCATCCTGGAAAATACGAGTAAATGATTTAATAATTGGAGAGTTTAACAGAGGACATCCGCCCACACTACATATACATATTTTTATATAAATCATTGTTATTGTTTTAGTTCCCAAAGATTTTCAGCACTAAATATCCTGATGTTGTTCGGCATTTAAAAAAATCAGCTAGTGTATTTAAGCCTGTACGATTATGTAGGGTGGGCGGATGTTAACTATCCCTACCTCATAATTTATGGTGACTTTCAAAAAAAATTGTTAATAAGAACGCAATTAAATAATTAATAAAGAAAACTACTTATAATCATGATTCCATTCAGAAAATCGTGTGTATATGATTAAGAGGTTATCTACCCACCCTACATACATTTTTTGCTTAGTTAATTATTGCCAGGCTTTAAAAGAAAGTAGAGAAATAGAAAGAACGAAAAATGACTTACATTGGCATCTTGGCGTCATCTCTTGCAGAACCTACCTTTAGAGGAATCGGAAAATCCAAAGTCCAGGTGGAGGGGAGCCTGTAAAAAATTACCAATCGTAAAGAAATGCGTAGTAGATTTTATAAATGAATCCAAAATTTTAAAGTTAAGTGTGTAATGGGAATAAATAAGTTTAGGACATTATTTGTGAAAAGGACTGACCAAAAAAATATACATTTCAATATATTTAAACACACTAATTAAGAAAAATTCAACAGGCTTTAATAGATTAAAATGTGCTTTATATAAATACATTAATTAATTAATATTTATTTAAGATATAAGTATAAAAAGTGATTAAAGAAACTACTCACACGCCCTATTTACAAAAATTTATTTTTAAAGAATTTTTAAATTGTAAATAACATAAAATTATTCGATTGTAACGTTAATTTTTAGTAATAACTTAAAATCTCAATCAATTTTTATTTGAATTTCACTATTATTATACCTTCAATCAAGTTCCTTCCTTACAGCAATGATGTTTATTCTTGAATCACAAATAATAATTTCCACTTGCGCACACGTTTTCTTTAAATAGTTCGCGTTAGAAGATGATATAAATTTACGCGAGTTAATTAAGAAAATATTCGAGCCCGCACAATAAACGACGACGATGATTTTGATACTGACGCTAACCGATTGTGATAACGCAGGTAACGCGTTGCAAGATGCAAAAAAAGTGTGAAGGTGGAGAACGCCCATTGGTTCACAGGTTTTTGATTGTTTTTTTGTGCTGAAACGTTTATCGATGTATTAAAAGTGCACACGATTACAATTGAAAACTACCCGCAGGTCATTAAAAGGTCGAACTGAAAATATTTTACGTATTATATTATCCACATGAATTAACGTATTTATAATCTTTTAAGATAGAAATTAAATTAGGCGAATTATTAAATTATAACGTAATGACAGTAAATTAAATTTCTGCTATTTTTTCCTATACACTTCTCTAAATTATTTATTTTTTCCAAAAATTGTAAGAAGCGATGAATAATTTTAAAAAAAACATGTAAAATCCTTGTTGATGTTAAAAACATTGGAGGGTAGGATAGTGGCCACCCACCCACCCTACATATACAATAAAACCTAAACTACAACACTGGAGTATGATGTTTTTAAACACCAATTAAACAATTTATTAACCATCAAAATCTATCTGTATTGTTTAGGATGATTAAACCTTAAATAAAAACATATTCATATAAAATATAAAACCACCCGCCTTACATTCTACTTAATTTTTTTAATTACAAACGCTGATTCTGCCTTTTTTTAACAACCACTGGTGTTTCGTTTATGTGATTATTAAACAATAATAAATACGAGTGATGCACTTAAAATATTTTTATATATGTAGGGTGGGTGGGTGGCCACTATCCTACCCTCCAATTCTTTTAACATTAACGAAGGATTTACTTAATGATTTGTTCACGATTAACGTTTAATTCTATATTAAATTTCTTGATACAATGTTGATAATGATGGGAAAACCTTTTCTTACAATTACATTAACTGTAGGGTGGGATAATTAACACTCATCCATCTTACACATACATTTATTTTTCTCACAATTAATTACATAAAAAGCAATTCAATTTAGTTTAAAGTTTCATCATTCATTTTTGAGACACAGCACCCACAGACATTCTCATTCACGAAAACAATTTCCCTATATATTTTCTATAAATAAAATTGCGTTTTGATTCTGAAATAAGGGATTACGTTTACACGGTCGAGCTGGCGCGAGAGGATCTCGTTAATTAAGGAGTTTATCCATTAAGTTTCAGCACCTACCGCAATCGAGTTTTTCCGATAGTTACTACTGGCCTCGATTTTTTTTCCGCTCCAGATACGAAGGGTGGTGGATTTGGCGTCTTGCACTTTGCGAGATCCTTACGAGGGAAGTTTTATTGGGAACACGCGGTCGCTCTTAACTGCACTCTAGGAAAATCCCCGATTATGATTGATTTACAGGGAAATTTAATTAAGATTATATTTAGGGATTTATATCAATTCCTGGCTGTGATCGCACACAGATTTGCATCTGCTTAAACCGGATAGCGTTAAATCCACAAGTCATTGGAATCACCTGATTTAAAAAATGAGCAAATAGACTCGTCGCCTCGGACTGGAAGCTGGCAGGTTGAAAAATAAAGATATAAAAGTATATTAAAAATATAGAGTGCCCCGTGAAGAGGTCTTCGTTCGAGATGGAGGGACTTGTGTGCGGCGGCCGTTCTGCGGTCTCTACTCTCTGGTCGGAAGAAACCCGAACGGCGATATCACAAGACGAACTCATAGAACCTGATCCGCGTCATTTTTACCGATCGCCACGATGAACTCCTAACGATACGCCAATGATATAATGATGGCTTCCGTTGAACCTCCTCGTCTACTTCGCTTTCAGTCCGATCCAGTTTCAACCGAGCGCCGGACATATCCCGTTTCCACATGCGGCTCAAAACTTCAGATACGAAAAAAACATTGTTGTGTGCAGGTTTTCACTTTATATAAACGTAAAATAAATAATATAATAAATTAATCATCATTTCTTAAAGATGTATAAAAAGGTACATTTGGAAGAAGCATCGATTAAACGTAATATGTAATTTAATTATCAATGCATAGTTTACATTTATCTAAATAATATAAATATCTATTATTCACATATTGTCTTCATTAAATCACTATAAAATCTGTAGTGTAAACTAGTTTTAACTAGAAACTATAATTGACGCAGTCGGTAGGATTTTACAGTATAAAATTTTTAAATAACATTAGCAGTAACTTATGATCAAAATCACGTTAAAAATACTCAATATCATTTTAAATTTTTACAATGTACAGTATCCTACCGACTGCGCCAATTATGCTTCTTTCGTATGATTAAATGAACAGTTAATGAAGAACCGGAATCACGACCTCAATAAAGGCAGTCGAAAACTGTAAGCTCAATTAAGAAGTAGTAGCTGAAAGTACCAAGCAGGATTCCTGTGGCTGCAAAGTTCTTCAACATTCAAAGTAAAAATATTGGAGGGTGGGATAGTGGCCACCCATCCACCCTATATATACAATGAAACAATATTTACGGATAGTATTTTTTATTTACATAAATAATAAAAAGCTAAATTGCGTTGAAATAATTAAAACATTAAAACTCTGTTAGGGTTATGTGTCTGTGTATATGTAGGGTGGGTGGGTGGCCCCTATCACACCCTCCAAACACTACACCACTAGCAACAGTTTGATTGAAATATTCAATGAATTGCTAACATAATCTTGTACATTTTGAATTGAATTGAATTGAAAACATGAAATTAAAGAAATCAAACTTACAACGCCTAATTTAAAAATTCTTAAAAACATAAATATTGGAGACATTGACTTGAAAACTTTTAAATCAACTCAAAAATAACGTATTGTTCATATTTAAAAAATTCGACAACCTATTTTCAACAGATACAAAATGGCGGCACTCCAAACATAAAATTGAAGATCACAAATTTACGACGCTTATTTTAAAAATTCTAAAAAACGTAACTACTGAAAAGATTGATTTACAAACTTCAAAATCAACTTAAAGATAATGCATTTTTAATATTTTAATAATATAACAACCTGTCTTCATAAGAAACAAAATGGCGGCGCTGCAAACTTGAAAGTGAATAAAATTCAATTTACAACGCCCAATTAAAAAATTCCTAAAAAAAATTAGCCATCACAGAGATTGACTTGAAAACTTAAACGTGAACTTGAAAATAATGTATTTTTCATATTTTAAAGATACAACAACCTACCTCCTTTGGAAACAAAATGGCGGCACTCCAAACTTGAAATTAAAGAAATGGAATTTACAACGTTGTTCTTAAAAATTCTAACAAAAATAACTATTTAAAGGAATAGACTTAAAAACCTCAAAATCAACTAAAAAATAGTGTGTTTTTAATATTTCAAAAATATAATAACCTATCTTTAATAGAAACAAAATGGCGGCACTCCAAATGTGAAATTGAAGAAGTTAAATTATATAAATGAAAAAAAAATCAATTTTATGCACAAAATTATCTTCCCAACTCATATATTATTTCAATCAAACTATCGCTAATGATTCAATGATTGGAGAGTGTGATAGTGGCCACCCACCCACCCTACATATGCAATGAAACAACATTTACGGATAGTAATTTTAGTTTCCATAAATAATTAAGAGCTAAATTGCGTTGAAATTATTAAAACATTAAAACACTGTTTAGGTTATGTATCTGTGTATATGTAGGGCGGGTGGGTGGCCACTATCACACCCTCTAATCACTACATCACTAGTGACAGTTTGATTTAAATATTCAATAACAATTTTGTTTTGAATTGAATTGAATTCAAAACATGAAATTGAAGGAATCCAATTTGAAAATTCTAGAAAAAAATTAACTATTGGAGGGACTGACTTTAAAACTTCAAAATCAAGTCAAAAAAATGTATGTTTCATATATTAAAAACCCAACAACCGATCTACATCAAAAACAAAATGGCGTTACTCCAAACATAAAAATGAAGAAAAATTATCAACGCTTATTATAAATATTCTTAAAATATTAACTATTAAAGATATTGACTTCAAACCTTCAGAATCAACTTAGAAAGATTGTATTTTTAATATTTTAAAAATATAACAATGTATCTTTATCAGAAACAAAATGGCGGGACCCCAAACATGAAATTGAAGAAATTAAACTTAGGACGCCTTTTTAAAAGTTTTAGAAGGAATGTGGTTTTAACATTTTAAAAATATAACAATCTAGCTTCATCAGAAAGAAAATGACAGCACTCCAAACGTGAAATTAAAAAAAATTAAATTTACGACGCCGATTATAAAAATTTTAAAACAAAAATCTATTAAAGATATTAGCTTCAAAACTTCAGAATCAACTTAAAAAGAATGTATTTTTAATATTTTAAAAATATGATAATCTATCTTCATCGGAAACAAAATGGCGACTTTCCAAACATGCAATTGAAGAAACTAAATTTACAACGTCTATTTTAAATTGTTTTAAAAGAAATAACTATTGAAGAGATTGACTTGAAAATTTCAAAATCGACTCTTTATTAAAAACATAATGGCGCCACTTCAAACATGAAATTAAAGAAATTAAATTTACAACGCTTATTTGAAAAATTCTTAAAATAAAATCTATTAAAGAGTTTGACTTGAAAACTTTAAAATCAAGTTAAAAGGAATGAACTATTATTATTTTAAAAACATGGCAAAAATCTCTATTAGAAACAAAATGGCGCCACTCCAAACATTAAATTAAAGAAATTAAATTATACGCCAAATTTAAAAATTCTTAAAAAATTAAACTATTAAAGAGATTGATTTGAAAATTTCAAAATCGGTTTAAAAGGAATGTATTTTTAACACTTTAGAAATACAAAAATCTATCTTGATCAGAAACAAAATGGCGGCACTCTAAACTTGAAATTGAAGAAATGTAATTTACAACACCTTTTCTAAAAATTCTAAAAAAATTACCTATTAAAAAAATTGACTTGAAAACTTCAAAATCAACTTATAAGGAATGTATTTTTATTATTTAAAAATTGCAACCATCCATCTTCATTAAACACAAAATGGTGCTACTACAAACATGAAATTGAAGAAATTAAATTTACGACGTCGATTTTAAAAATTCTAAAAAAATTAACTTTTAAAGATATTGACTTCAAAACTTCAGAATCAACTTAAAAGGAATGTATTTTTAATATTTTACAAATATAGCAACCTATCTTTATTAGAAACAACATGGCGGCACTCAAAACATGAAATTGAAGTAATGAAATTTACAACGCCTTTTAAAAAAATTCTTTAAAAAATTAACTATTACAGAGATTAACTTGAAAATTTCAAACTCAACTTAGAAGGAAAGTAGTTTTCATATTTTAAAAATATAATAATCTATATTCATTAGAAACAAAATGGTGGCATTCCAAACATGAAATTGAAGAAATGAAATCTGCAACAGCTTTTTTAAAAATTCTAAAAATTTTAACCATTGAAGAGATTGGCTTCAAAACTTCAAAATCAATTTAAAAAGAATGTATTTTTAACATTTTAAAAATATAATAACCTATCTTCATTATAAACAAAATGGCGGCACTCTAAAAATAAAAGTGAAGAAATTAAATTTACAACACCTCTTTTAAAAATTCTTAAAAAAATAACTATTAAAGAAATTGACTTAAAAACTTCAAAATCAACTTGAAAAGAATTTATTTTTAACATTTTAAAAATATAACAACCTATCTTTATAAGTAACAAAATGACAGCTGTACAAACTTGAAATTAAGGAAGTGAAATTTACAACGCCTGTTTTATAAATTAAAAAAAAAATAACTATTGAAGAGAATGACTTGAAAATTTTAAATAAATAATTAAAAAGAATGTACCTTTCAGATATTACAAACACAACAACATATCTTCTTTAGAAACAAAATGGCGGCACTCCAAACATAAAATTCAAAATTATGTTATTATTATTATTAATACATTAAATATTTCAATCAAACGGTCGCTAGTGGTTAAATAATTGTATGGTGGGATAGTGGCCACCCACCCACCCTACAACTACAATGAAACAACATTTACGGATAGTGATTTTTGTTTCCATAAATAATAAAGCCTGAATTGCGTTAAAATAATTAAAATATGAAAACACTGTTTAGATTATGAGTCTGTGTATATGTAGGGTGGGTGGGTGGCCACCATCCCACAATCCAATCACTATATCACTAGTGACAGTGTGATTTAAATATTTGATGAATTAATAACATAATTTTGTACATTTTTAATTGAATTGTATTGAAAACGTGAAATTAAAGAAATCAAACTTACAACGCCCAATTTAATTAGTCTTAAAAAATAACTATTGGAGATATTGACTTGAAAACTTTAAAATCAACTCAAAAATAATGTATTGTTCATATTTAAGAAATTCAATAACCCATTTTCAACAGATACAAAATGGCGGCACTCCAAACATAAAATTGAAGATCTCAAATTTACGACGCTTATTATAAAAATTCTAAAAAACGTAACTACTGAAAAGATTGACTTAAAAACTTCAAAATCAACTTAAAAATAATGCATTTTTAATATTTTAATAATATAACAACCTATCTTAATAAGAAACAACATGGCGGTACTCCAAACTTGAAATTGAAGAAATTAAATTTAGAACGCTGGTTTTAAAAATTCTAAAAAAATAATTACTAGAGAGATTGACTTGAAAACGTCAAAATCAACTTAGAAATAATGTATTTTTAAGATTTTAAAAATATAACAACCTATTTTTATTTGAAACAAAATGGCAACACTGCAAACTTGAAATTGAAGAAATTTAATTTACGTTTATTTTATAATTTCTAAAAAGGAAAACTATTGAAGAGATTGACTTTAAAACTTAAAATTGAATTTACAAATAACGTGTTTTTAATAATCTAAAAAGGTAACAACCTATCTTCATCATAAACGAAATGGTGGCACTCCAAAAATAAAAGTGAAGAAATTACATTTACAACACCTTTTTAAAAATTCTTAAAAAATTAACTATTCAAGAAATTGACTTGAAAATTTCAAAATCAACTCGAAAAGAATGTATTTTTAACATTTTATAAATATGACAATATATCTTTATGAGAAACGAAATGACAGCTCTCCAAATATGAAATTAAAAAAATTGAATTTACAACGCTTTTATAAAAATTCTGAAATAATTAACTATTGGTGAGAACGTCTTAATAACTTCAAAATTAACTTACAATGAATGTATTTTTGACATTTGAAAAATAAAACAATTTATCTTTTTAAAAAACAAAATGGCGGCACTCCAAACATGAAATTCTAAAAATGAAATTTACAATGCCTATTTTAAAAATTAAAAGAAAATTAACTATTGGACAGGTAATCTTAAAAACTTTAAAATTGACTTAAAAAGAATGTATCTTTCATATATTAAAAATACAATAATTTACCTTCATTAGAAACAAAATGGCGGCACTCCAAACATGATATTCAAGAAATCAAATTCAAAACGCCAATTTTAAAAATCTCAAAAAATAAACTATTAAAGAAGTTAACTTGAAAATTTTAAAATCAACTTAAAAATAACGCCTTTTTAATATTTTAAGAACGCAATAATCTATCCTCATTAGAAACAAAATGGCGGCACTTCAAACATGAAATCGAAGAAATGAAATTCACAAATCCTTTTTTCTTAATTCTTAAAAAAATAACTATTGAATAGACTGACTTGAAAACTTCAAAACCAACTTGGCAAGAATATATTTTTTAAATTTTAAAAATATAAGTATCTATCTTTATTAAAAACAAAATGGTAGCATTCAAATGAAATTGAAGAAATAAAATCTAAAACATCTTTTTTAAAAATTCTAAAAAATGTAACTATTAAAGAGATTGACTTGGAAACTTTAAAATTAACTTCTAAAGAATGTATTTTTAAGATTAAAAAAACTTTATGATCTATCTTCATTAGAAACAAAATGGCGGCAATCCAAATATCATAATGAAGATATTAAATTTACAGCGGCTATTTTAAAAATTCTGAAATGATTAACTAATAGAGAAATTGATTTGAAAACTTTATAATCAACTTAAAAATAATGTATTTTTAATATTTTAGGAATAGAACAACTTATCTTCATTGTAGACAAAATGGCGGTACTCCAAACATGAAATTGAAGAAATAAAATTCAGAACGCCGTTTTTAAAAATTCTTTAAAAAAATAACTATCAGAAAAAAATAACTTCAAAATCAACTTAGAAAAAATATATTTTTCATATTTTAAAAATATAAATATATATCTTTATTAGAAATAAAATGGTGGCATTCCAAACATGAAAATGAAGAATGAAACCTAAAACACCTTTTTTTAAACAATTCTAAAAAATTTAACTATTGACGAGTTTGACTTCAAAACTTCAAAATCAACTTATAAAGAATGTATTTTTAACATTTTAAAAATATAATAACCTAAAGAACCGGAGAAAAGAAGTTTACAACACTTATTTTAAAAATTCAGGTATGTATAACTATTAGAGAAATTGATTTGAAAACTTTAAAATCAACTTAAAAATAATGTAATTTTAATATTTTAAGAATATAATAACCTATCTTCACTGGAGACAAAATGGCGGCACTCCAAACTTGAAATTGAAGAATTGTTATTTATAATGCAAATTTTAAAAATTCTAAAAAAAATTACAATTAAAAAGATTGACTTAAAAACTTCAAGATCAACTTAGAAGGAATGTATTTTTCATATATTAAAAATTTAAGAACATATCTTCATTAGAAACAAAATGGCGGCACTCCAAATATGATAATGAAGAAAATAAATTTACAGCGGCTATTTTAAAAATTCAAAAATGTATAACTTTTTGAGAAATTGATTTGAAAACTTTAAAATCAACTTAAAAATAATGTAATTTTAATATTTTAATAATATAACAACCTATCTTCATAAAAAACAACATGGCGGCACTCCAAACTTGAAATTAAAGAATTGTTATTTACAACGCAAATTTTAAAAAATTCTAAAGAAATAACTATTGAAGAGATTAACTTGAAAACTTAAAAAACAACTGAAATAGAATGTATCTTTCATATTGTAAGAATACAACAATCTTTTTTTCTTTAGAAACAAAATGGTGGCACTCCAAACGTGAAATTCAAGAAATCAAATTTACCACGTTGATTTTAAAATTTTAAAAAAAAATTAACTAATACAGATATTGATATGAAAACTTCAAGATCAACTTAGAAGGAATGTATGTTTGATATTTTAAAAATACAACAATCTATCATCATTAGAATCAAAATGGCGACACTCCAAACCTGAAATTTAAGAAATCAAATTTACAACGCCTGTTTTTAAAAATCTAAATAAAATACCGATTGAAGAAATTGACTTGAAAACTTAAAAATAAACTTAGAAAGAATGTATTTTTTATATGTTAAAAATACAACAGCGTACATTCATTAGAAACAAAATGGCGACACTTAGAATATGGAACTGAAGAAATGAAATTTGCAACGGCTGTTTTAAAAATTCAAAAAAAAAAATAACTATTGAAGAGATAGACTTAAAAATTTCGAGATGAACTTAAAAAGAATGTATGTTTCATATTTTAAACATACAACAACCTATCTTCGTTAGAAACAAAATGTCGGCAGTCCGAACATGGAATTGATGAAATTAAATTTACGACGACGTTTTTTTTAAAATTCCAAGAAACATATCTATTGGAGAGATTGACTTAAAAACTTCAAAATCAACTCTAAAGGAATGTATTTCTAGTATATTATAAATATAACGACCTATATTCATTGGAAACAAAAAGGCGGCAATCCAAACATGAAATTGAAGAAATTAAATTAACTTTTAATCACAAATAAAAAACTTTTTAACTTTTTTGTTTGTATAACAAGGACTTTATTAAGTGACTATAGTTTCGACAATTTTAACTTGTCATTATCAAACTAGAAAGTTTTTTATTTGTAAAAAATTATGTATAACGGAGTAGAAGCCTCCACCGTTAACAGTTTAACTTTTAATACTCCAAAATTAAAATAAACTTTTAAAAACTTGTGGAACATCATTGAAATAGATTTTTCTTGTAAGATATATGGGGATATGATTGATACTTGCTTTGCAACACTCTTGATGAAACATATAACTCACTGGATAAGAAAGGAATGATAAACTTGTATCATTCCTAAATGATACAAGTGTAACATTCTTAAATCCTATCCAGATATATGGGAATATTTATCTGAGAATTTTTTAAACTATATTCATCATCAATCCTTTATGAATAATAATTATTATCGAAATCATTTAACAGCAAAGGCATCGACGAGTTCCTTTCGAATATAGTCATCAACGGATTTGTACATAATCGAGACGTCGTGTAAACATTCCTCATTAATAAATCACCTCTCTTTCACCGTGGTCGCCAGCACCTTATCTTTAATACCGACATGAAACGAGGACCCCGATTTTAAATTGAATAAGAAAGGAGGCGATAAGGATAAGGCCAGTGCCCCACTGATCCCGAACAAGCTAGCACCAATCTTATCGAAAAGAAACCAACAACACCACAATCTATTTTATATATATATATACTTTTTGTTACCAACAATTCCAGAAGACTGTCACCAGCTTATTTATGACCCTCAATAATTACACGATAAACCTTAACTAATAGAAAAGCCGGTGGTGGTTTAAATCATCCGTAACGAATCCCTCCAATAATTATAAATTTAATTTAATTACGCATCACCTGTTGTCGCAGGTAGTTTTATTGAATATTCGAGTGATGGGAAAAAGAGGCGGCGTGCGTCCAATTAAATTCGTAATCAATGGATCACATCAGTCTGAGCGAGGGAGTGAACACCCTTTCATCACTCGAAACCCCTCATTTGCCGTTTTGAGACTAAGAACGAAGGGATGGAGAGAAAAAAACAGGGTCTGATACCTATAATTACAAGTCGAATCATGACTTTGCAATTATTTTGCGGAGAAGTGGACGCTGGCAGCCACTAGAGCACGTCTGGGGCCTTAATTGACGCGTGTGTGTGACTCTATGTATAAATCAAGGGGTGGGTTTGCTTTTTTTATTATTTTTTTAAGCACGGGCTGAAAGTACTCGACTTAGATGATTGTAAATAATTTCCTGAATGTCAGTATCGTTGTGTCCGCCACGTACAACAAGCGTTCCTCGATAACGGAATCCGCGTACGCAATAAATCGCCGTTCGAGTATCATTAAGCGTTCGATTATTGATGGTTAGCAGATAAGTCTTCCTGTACTTAAGTCTGCCTCTTTCGTTCGCTGTCGTGTTCTGCGGCGGTGCGATCCGCGTTTCCTCGTAAACGCAGTATCAATTAGGTGTATCTGCAAGAAGATAGTCACAATACAGACACACAATTTACAATTCCGGGACGTTTACACACTCTTTTCACACACGCAACGCGTAAGAAGAGGTATTCTTAAAAGGTTCGCTAATTACTTAATTGCCGGGCAATTAGGGGCCGGGGTCCGGTTGCACTGTGGAAACGGGAATTTTCACACATTATTCAAGTAATTGATGTACGTTTATAAAATTATTACTATACGACGTCAAAATTCGTAACGGATTACTTTGTTAGGCAGTAGTCAACAAATGTTCTATTATAAGAACACCCTTCTCGGGTGTAATATTTCAGCCGGGGCCGCATAAATCAATGAGGGATGATTAAGTCAGTATGTTCTTCTGGTGTTGATGGATTTATCGCGTCTCCCCTTACACACTGTTTTTTTTTGTTATTTCCATCCATAAAATATGGTATATAGATAGCATTATTTAATCATACATTTTTCCTAACTATAAGATACAAAATAAAACGTATTTCTTACTTAATTCTTAATATACTTAATATTTATAATTTTTCTGTTATTGGTGCAAACCGATTACTATTTTTATTCGTTTTTATATTAAGGGTTTTCTTAAAAAACGCAGATATTTTCAAAATACATAGCGTACTCTTGACCTACCTCACATGATCACAACTTGAGCTAACGTACTCCTGACCTACCACAACAAACTATGCATTGCGTTAGCGCACTCCTATGCATTAACCTAGCGTACCCTTGACCTACCTCAACAAACTTTCCCTTGAGCGAGCGTACTCCTGACCTGCCTCAACGCATAATCGATTGAGGTAGGTCAAGAGTACGCTAGGTTCTAATTTATTGCCCCTGATCTGCAACACACTACGAGTCGATTTGTTATTTATCGGGATAGGTTAATAAGGTCAATATAAAATTAATTGTATTATTCATTTTGAAGGCATCTACTAATATTTGATGGTAGAGGCGTTTAATTCGTGGTACATCTTGAATGATTTGTAAATATAGTAGTAAAACAAAGTTATTGTGCCTCATTTACAAAGCATCTACTTATATTATATATTTATATTACATATTAGAATGTTATTAGTGCTCTTAACCTAAGTATACTGAATATTAATAAAAACATTTTAAACTTTCGTTTGTATGAATGTATAATTTAAGTCACAAAAATAAATATAGTTTTGTACAAACGAAAGTTTGAAACGTTTTTATTAATCAAGTTTATTATGTTAGGCTTTTCAAAGTGTGTAAAGAGTATAAACTACAAAACCAAAATAAAACACTTTTATATTCAAATTAAATTTGGTGTTAATAACTCCATAAAAATTTAAATAATCAAAACTTTAGAAACAATAAGTAACCAATTAAAAACTTAAGGAAAAGTAAAGCAATATCAATCAATTTTTTTTAATTTGTTCAAACTATAAAAAAAAGGAATAAAGAAAACCGAGAAATTTGTGATTAAAAATTAAATAAAACACTTTGTGGTAAAACAAAGTTAAAAGTTAAAAGTGTTTTATTTAATTTTTAATCAAAAATGTACCACCAATTAAACGTCGACAACATTCAAGAATTAGAGAAATTTGTTCTTGAGTTACGTGAAGATTTATTTTATACACTTGGAAAACAAACACTTTCTTCATAATTTAAATTATGAAGAAAGTGTTAATGTATAAAGAAAACACTTTTACATTTATTTTTTACATTCAATGAATGTTGTATCTATTGAGAAATAAATCATTATTTTTTTTTATACTACTTTAAACTGTATTTTGCAGTGACTCCAATTTCAAAACAAATAAAAGTGTTTTCTTTATTCTTAATATCAAAATGTACCACGAAGTGAATATCTTTAAGATCAAAGAATTTAAAAAAAATACAGTAGAAAACTTCTCAAAGAATAAATAATTGGTTAAAAAGAAAGTTAAAATCGATTAAGTTTAAAACAAGATAGAATAAGAAAATCTTTTAAAACAATAAATTTCCTTGAAAATAATTGATTCTATACAAGAATAAATTTATTAATTTATTTATTTATTGTTTTCTTTGTTTCTCTTCTAAAATAAAATCTCAAATACATACTACTGTGAAAACTATTACTTAAATTAATGAAAATCAACAAACAACAACTGTACATTTCCTTAATAATAATAATATTTTTATTGACAGGATTCACCTTATGAGCATTAGAAAAAAAAATACAAAATAAATCAACATTGAGAGAAATAAATATATAAAAATAAAATAACAAACTCATCTAAACTACTTAACAACTAAACAACAATTAAAAATAAATAGTAATATAAAACATTTAGCATATTCTCTTAAAAAATGAAATTTTACAATAAAAAACAGTTGAAATTCTACAAAAAAGAGCAATTTAAAATCTCTCAAAGAAGTTAACAGTAAATTTTCTAAGAAAAAACATTAAGAAGTGAATTTGAACTGAAAATCTATAGAACTGAACATCTATATAACAATTCTATATTTTCTAAAAATAAACAAATATTTCACTTAAAACAATTGAAATTTTACAAAAAAAAAACTGAAAAACAAATGATGTCTAGCCTAAAACAACCGTATTTATTCAATTTATAATCAAGAATCAAACAGTTAAAATTTTATGAAAAAGAAACAATTAAATATTTTTAAAATCAGTTGAAAATTTCCTAAGACTAGAAAGAAACATTTAAAACAATTGAAATTTTAAGAAAATAACTAAAAAAGCATGAACAATATAATAATATATTATTTATAAGTTGTACACCGTATTATAAGTTATGAATTGTCCTGTTTTAGTTTTTCTGTTGGGAAATAAATTTATTTATTATAATAATAATAATTATTATTATTAAAAACAGTTGTAATTTTAAAAAAAACATTTAAAATTTGTAATTTTTACATTATAATAATGTAAAACTACGATGCAGAAATGCTCAAAATAATTATTTTTAATTATTACTTTAATTTCAGTTTTTAATTAAAACAATTAAAATTTTAGGGAGAAATACTATTTAAAAAAAACAGTAATAAAATAACTGAAGATTTCCCAAAAATTCGATATTTCACTTAAGACAATTGAAATTTTGTATAAAAAAAGAAATGAAATTTACTTAAACATTTCTTTATTCTCTAACAAAGAAAAATCATTTTAAAAATTCAACGAATAAAAAAAATACAATTGAAATTCGTATATTAAAAAACTGTCGACTTAAAATTTTGAAAAAAGACACAATTGAAAATATATTTATAAAAAATAAATTTGCTAAGAAATAGTTGACCTTTTACTCGTACAAACAAAACAAATGAAAATCTACTAACCCCTGTATATTTTCTCAAACGAAAACAATTGAAAATTTATTTAAAACAATTGAAATTTTACGAGAGAAAGAAAAACGGGAAAACAATTGAATTATTTATTTCTAAGAAAGAATATTTACTTCAAAATAATTGAAATTTTATGACGAATAACATTAAAGCCTGTCGTTAATTAAAAACTGCAATACAACAATTCGAAATTTTCAAAAAAAAAACGAAAATTGACTTGGAGGAATTAAAATTTTTCACAAAAACAAAAAATCAACATTTGATATTACTTTTTGATATTATTACATTTTTTATTCTCTAACAAAGCAAAAAAAAACATTTTAAAAATTCACTTGAATGAAATGAAATATTAACTTTTGGTGTTTCACTTAAAATAATTAACATTTTACAAATAAAAATAAATAAAAAAAGATAGTTGAATATTCATCATTCTCTTAAAGAAAAATATTTCAGTTAAAACAATTGAAATTTTACAAACAGGAACTGAAACACAATAGACATCTAGTCTAAAACATTTGTACTTTTTTCTAAAATGTTAAAAACTTGAAATTGAAAAACATGAATTTAAAAAAGAAAGAATTATATATTTCTAAAATCAAATTGTAAATTTTCTAAGAAACCATAATGATGGTTGCGACCGTTACTATGTGGTAATTCATAATGATCACTGAATAAAACACTTACTATGTTTTTAACCACTATAGTTTCTAAGAAACATTTAAAACAATTGTAATTTTAATAAAATAAAACAAGAAATCTGCAATAAAACAGTTGTAAATTTAAAAGAAAAACATTTAAAATTTGAACTGGAATGATTTAACTTATAAGAAAAATACTATAAAAAAACAATTGGGCACAGTAATAAAATAATTTAAGATTTTCCAAAAATTGAATAAAGAAATTTCAATTCTGTTTTTTTTGCAAATTTTCATTTGTTATAGGTGATATAAACATTTGAAATTTTGCAAAAGAAAAACAAAATTGAAATTTACATAAACTTTTTTATACTCTAACAAAGAAGAGACATTATCAAAATTCGCTTGAAACTATTAAAAATACAGTTGAAATTCGTACATTAAAACACTTTTGATTAATTACATAAAACACTTAAAAGTGTACAGAAAATAACAACTGAAAAAATATTTATAAAAGATAAAGTTTTTTGGAAATAGTTGACTTTTTACTCATACAAACAAAACAAAAGAAAATCTATTAACCTATATTTTTTCAATTCATTTAAAATAATTGAAATTTTAAAATATGTACTTTAAAACAATTGAAAGATTATGAAAAATAACAATTGAAAATCTTTAAAACCACTTGTAAATTTCTCTAAAAATTTAAGCACAAAAAACTAAAAAAAAAAACAATTAAAAACTGTAATAAAACAATTCGAATTTTTCTAAAAAAATATATTTGAAAATTGTCTTGAAACAATTCAAATTTTATAATAAAATATATAAGTCCTTACGTTGTAGAAAATTCACTAATAATTAGAAAAAACACGTGTTTTTTTTTCTAATTCAAATTTTACACAACAAAAATAAAAATTCAACATTCGATATTACTTAAACATTTCATATACTTTAACAAAGAAAAATCATTTTAAACATTTACTTAAAACCATTAAAAAACAGAAATGAAATTCGTAAAATAAAAACCTTTTAAAATTTTACCGAAGAAAATAATAATTAAAAATATATTTTAAAAAGGAGATTTGCTTAGAAATAGTTGACTTATTACTAGTTTAAGCAAAACAAATGAAAACCTATTAAGCGCTGTATATTTTCCCAAACGAAAACGTTTGAAAATTCATTCAAAAACAATTGAAATTTTTCGAGATGTAAAAAACTGAAATACAATTATTTATTTTTTCTAAACAAATATCTACTTTGAAACAATTAAATTTTATGAAAGATAACAACTCAAAATCTTCAAACCCAGTTGTGAAATTAAAAATTTAAGCACAAAAATATTTTGAAAATAATGAAAAACTACAATAAAACAATTCGAAATTTTCAAAATAAACTTTAAAACAGACTTGAAACAATTCTAATTTTCCACAAAAAAAATGAAAAATTAACCTTTGTTGCTTCACTTAAAATAATTATTATTTTACAAAAATCTAAAAAAAAAAAGTTGAAATCGCATTTACACAGTTGCAAATTTTCTAATTTCAGCATTTCAAAACTCAAAGCAATTGAAAATCTTTAAAACTAGTTGTAAATTTCTCTGAAATTGCAATTAAAAATTTAAGCACAAAAAAAAAACAATTCAAACCGTAATAAAACAATTCGAAATTTTCTAAAAACAAAATATTGAAAATGCACTTTTTTATTAATTCAAAACTTTATTGATGTACATTAGAAAATAAAAACAAAATTGAGAGAAATAAATAAATAAAATAGCAAAATTGAAACTTGAAACAATTAGAATTTTTCGCAAACAAAATGAAAAATCAACATTTCACATTTCACTTTAAAAAAATTGTAATTTTACAAAAAAAACAATTGAAATCTCATTTACACAGTTGCAAACTTTCTAATATCAACATTTCAAAACTTATTTAGAATATTTGATACGAAAAGAAAAACCGAAAAATAAAGCAATTGAAATCTGTAATAAAGCATTTATAAATTTTTATTCTTTAAAAAATATAGATAGTAAAACAGTTGAAACAATTGAAATTACACAAATAAAGACTGAAAGAGTAAATAAAATATGTAATTAAATTTTTTTTACCTTAAAAACGCTTTTAAATATTCACTTAAAACAAATGCAATTTAATAAAACGATTGCAAAAAAACAAATAAAAAAACAATTGAAATAACAATTGAAAAAATAATTAAAAGATCAATAGAAAAAACAATTAACAATAGATTAATAATTACTTTATTGACGGGATTCACCCTATGTACGTACATTAGAAAAAAAATACAAAATTGAAAAAACAGTTGAAAAAAAAAACAATTGAAGAAACAATTGAAAAAAACAATTGAAATGTCTAATATAATAATTGTAAACTTTTTATCAAAAAATAAAAATTAAAAATTAAATTTAACAAAAGAAACTAAAAGAAATAAAATAAATTTAAAAAAACATTTGCCTATAAATAGTTGAATTTTTACAACCAAAAAAAAAACAAATAAAAATCCTTAAACAACCGCTGTACCTTTTTGAAAACTAAAACATTTGAAAAGTCTTTTAATTTTACACAAAAATCGAATTAAAAAAAACAATTATAAATTTTTCAAAATAATCAACGACTTTAAATAGAGTTGACATTTTTCAAAATCTTTAAAATTATATGTAAATTTTTAAAATTAACTGATTTAAACCGAATTTAATTTTACACAAAAAGAACAATTGAAATTGTAATAAAATAGTTGTAATTTTCTAAAAAAGAAATAAACATTTGAAAATTAACTTGAAACAATTGAAATTACACAAATAAAAACTGGAAGAGCAAATTAAAAATGTATTAGAAACAATTTACAGTAAAACACTTTTGAAAATTCACTTAAAACCATTGTAATTTTATATAACGTTTGCAAAAAAAAACAATTGAAAAAACAATTGAAAAACGATTGAAAAAACAATTGAAAAAACAATTGAAAAACGATTAAAAAAACAATTGAACAAAAAATTGAAAAACGATTGAAAAAACAATTGAAAAATAATTGAATAACAATTGAAAAAACAATTGAAAAAAACAATTGAATAAACAATTGAAAAAACAATTGAAAAAAAAAACAATTGAAATCTCTAATAAAATAGTTTTTTATGAAAAAATAAAAAGTCTTAATTAAATAATTAAATTTAACAAAAAAAAACTAAGAAAAAAGTATTGAAAAGAAAGTTAGAAAAACATTTGCTTACAAATAGTTGATTTTTTTTAACTAAAAAAAAACAAATGAACATCCACAAAAAAACGCTGTATATTTTTAAACATTTTAAAATCCTTTAAATTTTACAAAAAAATCTAATAATAATAAAACAATTATAATTTTTTTCAAAAAAAAACAATGACAAATTTTTAAAATTCGTTAAAACCATTTATAAATTTATCAAATAAACTGATTTGAAAGGAATTTAATTTTACACAAAAAGAACAATTGAAATTGTAATAGAATGGTTGTAATTTTCTAGAAAGAAAACATATTAAAAATTAACTTGAAACAATTGAAATATTAGAGAAAAAAACTATAATAAAACAATTCTAAATTTTCTAAGTCACAATCTACCAACTAGGCTACTACGACCCTTAAAAATTAAAAAAACAAATTAAAAAAACTGAAAACAATGTAAAAAGTATATATAAAAGTAAAATCTGCTTAGATGACTTCTAACAAAAAACAATTGAAAATCGTACAATACAAACAATCGGATTGGATTTTTAAAACTAAAACATTAGAAATATTACTTTAAACTATTTACATTAAAAGAGCTACAGAAAAACAATTGCAATCTAATAAAAGAGTATTTCTAGAAAAAAATATTGACTTCGAAACGATTGAAATTTTATGAAATAAACAAATGAAAATCTTTAAAAATAGTAGTAAATTAAAACAAAATATTTGTAACAATTCAAATTTTACGGAAAAGAGTAAAGAACATTTCAAACCTAATTAAACAATTGAAAATTTTCATTTTTTTTGTACTTGAAATATTATAAATTTTACGAAACTAAAACCTGAAATCTGTAAGAAAATCATTCTAAGTTTTCATGAAAAAACGTCTGTAATAAAACAGTTGAACCAATTGTACTTTTACAAATTAGAATTGAAAAACAATTGAAATGTATATATTAGAAAAAGTTTCAAATATTCACTTTAAACAAAAAAATTGTCTGAGAGAAAAAAAAAACAAATTTTCTAAAAAGCAAAAATTAAAAAAATAATTTAGATAATGCTGCAAATAATTGAAAAAATTTCTTCAATTGACTATAAAAAATTGGTTAAAAAAAATGTCTTTATTAACGTTAAAATTTGTCGAAAGTTGTGAAAATATTTTATTATTAGAAATGCTTAAATAAAATAAAATCTGTAAAAGATAAACGTCGACATCGTTATATCGTTAGAAAGGTAATTAAATTCTGCATTTGATGCATCAAAAAAGTTGGTAGTGTTATTAAAAAATATCTAGTTATCCATGATTGAAATTTAGTAAATTGGTGGGTGATTTATTTTAACACAAATAAAAAATATTGACTTTGAACGAACGGCCTTTGTTAGTACATTTCATCATTAGTAACAATGCGGAGTCACGGCCTTCTAAGTTTTATAATAGCTGCGATATTCAATTGTTACAGGACGTCTATTTTTTATGACGAATTGCGACTAAAAGAATTATTTTAAATACTATGTGTGATACATAAAGTCATACCAGAATTGATCCAGGAATACAAATATGCAATAATATACAGGGGATTTCATTTAAAAAATGGGACACCCTGTATAACAATTACAACTAAATAAGTAATTGTGGAGGCTTTCACTTCGTGATACATTTTGATAAATTCAAAATAAATAAACAATTAACTTTGTTGGTATCACTTTTTATTTACACGTGTAACTATAGTTTTGACAACTTCAGCTTGTCATTATCAAACAATATTGTTTGATAAGCTGAAGTTGTCGAAACTATAGTTACAGGTGTAAATAAAAAGTGATACCAACAAAGTTAATTGTTTATTTATTTTGAATTACAACTAAGTCGAAAATTTGTTGTAGCCATAAGGGTCCTCCACCTAGTCACGATTGCGAATTTTAAAAATGTACGTAATATGTTTGTGTACAATTATATATTTATTTATGTATGCATGTTAGATAAAGGTTAAATACAATATAATACAATAAACCCACAATCTTCCATTCAGACCCTGTATTGTTACTTCATTAATTTCTTTTAATTATTATTTGCGTTATTGTTAAAACTAGATTTGAAGGGTCTGCTGAAGAAATATTTTTGTTTTATGATTGATGAATGAAGTACGTGTAAAGTGCAAGTAAACCAGCTGAAATGGAATAATTTACGTACGGAATTACGCGGCTATAAAAGTCGGATACAAGAAAATAAACATAAATATTTGAATTTCGAAACGGGCACCTAGAAACGAAACTAGATCGCCGCGATAAATTAATAATTTTATCGTCCAATTACAAAGACGAGCGGAATTTTATTACAAAATCCATACCGGTTACATAAAGCGACATTTTTTTTATCGTGGATATTAATTCGAATCACTCATTTATTATATTAGATTACGGTCTTTACAATTATTATTACGGATAAATATTTTTTTTTTACTACCAGCACACCAAATTGTAATTTGTAATTGAAAATACGTGGCGCGTTCAATCACTGAAATTCCGTCCGAATCGAAGATATTCAATAAGGGTGGCCACGTCGGGGAATTTCAATTTGCGGCCGACTGGAACACAAGATCGAATTTGTTTATTGTGTTGTGTTTAATTAAAAGCCGGATTTCTTTGTGTGGCCGTGCGGTAATGAAAAATAGGCCGTGTTTGTATTTTTCCGCAACGCCGCACAACGCAATCCGTTTTTCAGGCGGGGGATTGTTTATTATTTATAACGTGCTTATCATTCGCGCACCGGTTACAATCAAAGGGTGGAAATATATTTCACCGCTGCAAGAAATGCACCGATTAGCCGCGCTGCACGACCTCAAAGACTTAACATTCGTAGACGGGCCAGCCAAGCAAACTGCAATTATCTCCTAAATGAATAATTCTCTTCGCCTCGGGGATGAACATGAATATAAACCCTACATACATACATATATTCATTTGTACTTCCATTACAGACACTGCTTTAGTTTCTTGAAAATAAGAAACAACAGTAATATTAGTTACAAATAAATAACTTCATATTCTCAATTAATTTATTGATTAGATGAAGGTGTGTTCATTAAAGATACGGCAAAATTTTAAAGGGTTGTTCTTTGGACTATTCTAGGAATAGTTTTTCACCCCAGAATCTAAGCAAGCAAACGTGGAGACAATCCGGAGAAGCTCCATCTCGTCTGTCTGACGAAAAAATTATTGCTTGTTGATTTCCTTCAATTAATGCTGAATGTTATTGATAACGTCAAATTGGCTTATAAACAGAGATAAAAGTTTTTAACAATAATATATACATACTTTTTTAACTAAATTCCTATTTATATTTGATTCACCCTCGTATAAACTCGAATAAATTTATCATAAATTTTACTTAAAATAATCTTTTCATTATCGATCATAAATTTCTAATGATAAATGGTTATTTCAAAAGAAAAATTGAATATGTCAATACGAGTTAATTGGAAATATTATCAACAAAAATCATCCGGCGCGATAATCGCGTTATCCTCGAGGCCTTTCACAATTAACACAATAAAACCCCCGCCACTTTCTACAACGTCGAGAGCGCGTGAATGCCCGCACATATTATTTTTTCCTACCTGGCAATTTGCTAATGACTTAATTCCACAGAAGCAATTTTTGACAGTCGATTATAACAGCGCGGACTTAATCGCCACCGCTGCGTAATTGAGGACACACTGAAGATAATTGTAATTGCTGAATTTTAACGTAGTTTTTCTGTTTCCTCCGCCATCCACTCTGCGCTAACTGTAATTTTCTATTATTAATCATGATTTACGGGTACTGAAAGGTGTCAATGGAGAAATTTCTCTTAACACCTCTATGCATTAGGAAATGGACGAGTGCGAATGGTAATTTAATTATTAATGATTTAAAATGAAAGTCGAGTTTAAAATTCGTAGAGTAGGCCAAACATAGCTAAAACTTATCATACACAGTACGATATTTCTAATTATTTTTATTTCCCTACAAAAACTCTTCATCAGTTTGACGAATAAAGTACTAATAACCTTCCTTCACACTTGTATCATCATGTAGAAGAAATCCTCATCTGGCAAAAGATTTTTGTAGAATAATTAAATAAATTTCGTTATGTAGTTTATTACTGTAGTCATAAATTTTTACGTTTTCTTACATATTTTTAATTAGTCTACTAAACATAAACTTTATTTTGGGAGACCCTATCTGAATCTAGATTTGTATGATGGGAACGCAGATAGCACGAAGGCCCTTTGTACGTCCTCCTATCGGAATCCTCATTCCTTACCACGGTCGAGCCAACCCAAAGCATTGGCAAACGCCAGCATCGCAGCAAGAAGGACTCTTAGGATATCTGGTAACTGTAGACATCTCTTTCCCATTGTGGATTTACGTAAGCTAGGTAAAACCGGGCAGTCCAGAAGCACATCCTCGCCGATTTGCACCCTTTAAAGGTTGAACTAGAGTGTAGTCTCAGTCTGTTCAGGTGAGATCTTAAAATGCAGAGCCCTACAACTTTCCGTAGGTTTTCTCTGGACAGTTGCAACAACCTATACTATGTGGACACTTCCTTCAAATTCCATCATCTTTGAGATCATTACATATTTTCTTCCGTTAGTTTTTTTATCAACCAGATCAAAGTTTTAACTTTGATAATACTTTGTTTTTAACATTATCGAACAAAACATGAATATTAATTTACGTTTTAATCAAGCATCAACTTTAACTTGTAAAAAAGTATATCCATCGTAATTTTCCATCAAACAATATTTATATTTAAGACAATAAGCGCCTTGTAAATACATAAAGCAAATATTTATTTATAGTAAATAAATAATTGTTTGGGAATTTCGCGAGAAAGGGGAAAATTAAATCGTTCGAGAGAGTAACGATCGTTCGGGCCGTTCATTAATTTTATTATGTTTCCTTTCCGAGCAGAAATTTATTAGTGCCCTTTTTCGCCTCCCCCATCAAAGGGAGTCGCCGTCGTCGTCGTCGTCGTCGTCGTCGTCAAAAGACTTGCGCTAATTAATCCGGCGCGCACGAGGATCCTAGACGAACGATGGCGGAGGGAAGGGTGGGACCCTCGCTTTTATATGTGTACAGTGTTATTTTTTTTTCTTCTCTCTGCATCGCCGTTCGGGAAAATATTGGGGTTGTCGAACTTCCCAGAATTGCCCGAAATAGTTTTTGGTGAAGATCTGCACGATTAATGTGTGGGGGTTCGATGGGGGATGGTTGGTGTGAGGTTATTTTTAAACGGGTTATTTTAGTCGACGGAAATGAAATACTAACACGTATTCATATCAAAAGAAACCTTTATTTAAAGCAATTGATAAATAAAACATCTATATTTTATCGATTGTATAAAATCTAAAACCAAAAAAACTTCAGCGGTTTTGGTGATGTTTTCATGCTTAAAATTTTAAACAAACAATTGAAGTGTTAGAGTATAAAACCAAAATTTACCTTTATGTTTAATAATTTATGTAGAATGGGTGGGTATCCACAATCCTACAATGCAATTTCTATAACATAATCCCTAGTCGATACTTGTTCTGCTACCCTCTTGATGGAACCAAATTATCATTTTGGGAGAAGTAAAACTCTTATGTTCTATTTCTTTATTTTCAGATAACTGACACGTGTTTCGGTTATTACAGATCATCATCAAAGTTAAAACTGTTTTTTAATTTTGATAATGATCCGTAAGGACCGCAACACGTTTCAGTTATCTGAAAATAAGAAAATGGAACATAACAAGAATTTTACTTCTACCAATTTGATAATCCATAGTTTTTCAGAAAGAATTTACATAGATAAATAATTTCTTAATAAATGAAATATTTTACTCTTAAAAATTCACTAAATTTTTTGCAAAGCTCTTCCTTGTAATTAACAAATTGGAGGGTATAATGGAGGTCACCCACTCACTGTATATTTACACAAAAATGTTATCCACTTCCTAAAGTATACAGTATAATAATTTTTGTCGATGTTATCTAGAATTTATTTTGTAATTTGTAATAAGCAGCTTTACACTTTATATTAAAAAATACCAAACCAAAAATTAGCTTTCCTACATTCTAATTTGTTTAACATAATCCAGCATTTTTTTAAAAGAAACTTCACCTAGAAAAATAATTTTCTAATAAATACTCCTAAAATATTACGCTTTGTAATATTTTGCCAAATTTTCTGCAATCATCTTGCTTGCAATTTATAGATTGAAGAATATGATACAATGAAAATTGAAAATAAATGATGATTAGAGAGTTCTGTAACGGTTAATATAATTTACAGTACTTTAGTAAATTCTATCAATAATTCAACTAAACTTTCTTCTTTCATGTGGTAAAATTTTTTAACAAAACATTTGCTAATTGTGTAGTAATTGGAGGGTTTGATAGTGGCCATCCACCCACCCTACATATATACAGGCACAAAATCTAAACAGTGTTTTGATTGTTTAATTATTTCAACGAAAATTATATTTTTATATTTTTCTGGAAACTATCGGTAAATGTTGTTTCATTGTATATGTAGGGTGGGTGGGTGGCCACTATCCCACCCTCTAATCACTACATCATTAGCGAGGGGGTTGCAAAATAAATCTATATCTTCATACTATAGCAGTACACTTTTAAATGAAAATAATGTCTAAATTCATACACAAAAATATATTATGAATTCAATAAATATTTCAACAAAACTCTTGCTTATGATTTAGTAATTTTAAGGTGGGATAGAGGCCACCCGCCCACCCTGCATGTACAGAGATACACAACCTAGACAGTGTTTTAATGTTTTAACTATTTCAACGCGATTTAGCTTCTTTTTTTTCTGAAAATCAAAGTCACTATCTGTAAATGTTGTTTCATTGTATATGTAGGGTGGGTGAGTGACCACTATCCCACCCTCCAATCACTACATCATTAACGAGGGGGCTGCAAAATAAATGAGTATCTCCATGCTATAGCAGTATATTTTTAGATGCAACAAACAGATGAAAATAATGTCTAAATTTATACACAAAAATATATTACAAATTCAATAAATATTTCAACAAAACACTCGCTTATGGTGTAGTGATTCAAAGGTGGGATAGAGGCCACCTACCCACCCTACATATACACAGAAATACAACCAAAAAATTTTTGAATAATTTCAATTCAATGCAAGTTTTTACTTTTGTGAAAACCAAAATCACTATCGATATATAAAGTATCGTTGTATCTGTAGAGTGGGTGGGTGACCTCTAATCCACCCTCCAATTAGTATATCATACGCAAGAGTTTTGCTAAGTTATTAATTACATTTATACATCTATCGCATATTTTTAAATGACATAAAATATTTAAAGAAATTTATACATACAATTTTGATGAATTTTGACAATATTTCAACAAAACTTTCGCTAATGACGTAGTGATTGAAGGGTGTGATAGTGGCCACCCACCCACCCTACATATACACAGGCACATAACCTAGACAGTGTTTTAATGTTTTAATTATTTCAACACGATGTAGCCTTTTATTTTTTCAGGAAACTAAAGTCACTATCAGTAAATGTTGTTTCATTATATATGTAGGGTGGGTGGGTGGCCACTATCCCACCCTCCAATCACTACATCATTACCGAGGCTGGTAGAAAATAAATTAGTATCTCCATACTATAGCAGTATATTTTTAAATGCAACAAACAGATGAAAATTATGTCTAAATTTATACACAAAAAAATATTACGAATTCAAAAAATAATTCAACAAAACTCTTGCTAAGGGTGTGGTGGTTGGAGGGTAAGATAGTGGCCGCCCACCCACCCTACATATACACAGACACAAAATCTAAGATACTGTGTTCATTTATTAATAATTTTAACTCAATGTTCAATTTTATTTTGTTGGAAACTAAACCACTATCAGTGATTGAACATGTATCGTAAATGTACGGAGGGTGGGTGGCTTCTAATACACTCTCCAATTAAATTATATGTCAGAATTTTGTTAAAATAATTATTACATTCATAGATTTATTGTATATTTTTAAATGACTAAGATAAGTGAAAATGTGTTTTAATTCACAGACAAAATTACATTTTGAATTCAATAAATATTTCAACAAAACTTTTGTCAATGATAAGGTGATTGGAGAGTGGCATGATAGCCACCCACTCACCCTACATATACCTAAATATATATTCTAAAATTTGGTTTTAATTTATTAATTATATCAACACATTGTTAGTTTCTATTATGTTGAAAATTAACAATCTGTGTAAAGTGTCATTAAACTTACAAAGTGGGTAGGTGTTGCCTAATCCACCCTCTAATCATTAAATCATTAATTAATGTTTATATTTATACTACCAAAACATATTTTTACTAAATGAACAGAGGAGAAATTAGGAGTCAAAATTAATATAGAAAGTATTGTTATGATTATAGAAATTTTTACAACTAAATCTTCACGTATTACGGGTAAGATAAAGGGTACCACCCACCCTACATATAATAAAATATGTTCAACTTAAAACAGTGTTTTTTATTGATAATATCCACACAATGTTAATTTTTCTAATGTTAGAAATTAAACACAAAGTAACTGATGTATCAGTGAATAAGCAGGATGGGTGGCCTATAACTCACCCTCCAATTATTAAATCATACGCGAAAGTGCGTATGGTGTTGTGGTTGGAAGGTGGGATAGTGGCCACCCACCCACCCTACATATATAATGATACAACATCAACAGATATTGATTTTGGTTTCCACAAAAATTAAAAAGCTAAATTGCGTTGAAATAATTAAATAATTGAAACACTGTTTGGGTTGTGTGTTTTTGTATATGTAGGGTGGGTGGGTGTCCACTATCACACTCTCTAATCACTACATCATTAGCGAAAGTGTTGTTGAAATATTTTCGTAATTCATAACAATTTTATGTGTAAGTTTACACATTTCTTTAACCTGTTTATGTAGATAAAAAATAAACTGCGTTTGTAAGAACATATTTATTAATTTAGGTGCACTCGCGTAATATTAAATAATTGGAGGGTGAGATAGAGGCCACCCACCCACCATACATGTACACAGATTCTTAAACTAAAACGTGTTTTAATTTTTTATTTATTTCAATGTTATGTTGTAGATTTTTATTTTTTATAAAAACGAAAATTACTATCGATTGATGAAGTATCTTTGTATATGTAGGGTAGGTGGGTGGCCTCTAATTTACAAACCAACCATTATATCTTACTGGAGAATGCTGAAAAATTTTTGATTACATCCAGACTCTTATGGTACATATTTTAAATGAAATGTGGGTAAAATTTTACGAAAATTTTATGTATAATTGTGTTTTAATTTCACTAAATATTTCAACAAAATTTTCGCGTATGGTAAAGGGTCGAAAGTGTGATAGTGGCCACCCACCCAACCTACATATACACAGACACAACATAATAACTCTATTGATTTATTAATAATTTTAACACAATGTTAAATTTCATTTTATTGGAAACTGAACCACTATTAGTAACTGAAGTTGTATTTTAAATGTAGGGTGGGTGGGTGGTCTCCATCCAACCCTCCAACCACTACATCATACGCGAGAGTTTTGTTGAAATATTTACTGAATTCATAATATATTTTTATGTCTAGATTTAAAAATTACTTTCACCTATTTATGTCATTTATAAATATACTGCAGTAGTATGGACATATTCATTTATTTCGCAACCCCCTCGTTAATGATGTAGTAATTGTAAGGTATGATAGTGGCCACCCACCCACCCTACATATACAATGATACAACATTTACTGATAGTGATTTTGGTTTTCACAAAAACTAAAAATTTATGTCGCGTTTAAATAATTAAAACATTAAGGCACTGTTTAGGTTGTGTTTCTGTGTATATGTAGGGTGGGTGGGTGGCCACTATCACACCCTCCAATCACTACATCATTAGCGAAAGTTTTGTTGGAATATTTTCTTAATTTATAACATTTTTATGTATAAATTTAAACATTTCTTTCACTTGTTAATGAAAATCAAAAGTTAACTGCGATTGTATGAACATAATTATTTATTAAGGTGCACTTTTGCCTAAGATTTAATAATTAAAGGGTGAGATATTGGCCACTCACTCACCCTACATTTAGAAAAATCCATAATCTAATGAATATTTTAATTATTCGATTATATCAATGTTATATAGCTTTTTTTATATATAAAAACCAAAATTCCTATCGTTATATGTATCATTGTAATATGTGGGGTGGGTGGGTGGCCTCTGATTTACATATCAAACGCCAGAATGCTGCAAAATTATTGATTATATCTAAACGCTTGCAGTACAAATTTTAAATGAAATGAATAAGTAAAAATGTTGAAATTATTATATAAAATTATGTTGGATTTAATAAATATTTCAACAAAAATTTTGCGTGGGGTGTAGTGATTGAAGGATGTGATAGTGGCCACCCACATACCCTACATATATAATGGTACAACATTTATAGATAGTGATTTGGTTACCATAAAAATTAAAAAGCTAAATTACGTTGAAATTATTAAAAAATTAAAACACTGTTTGGGTTGTGTATCTGTGTATATGTAGGGTGGGTGGGTGGCCACTATCACACCCTCCAATCACTAAATCATTAGCGAAAGTTTTGTTGAAATATTTTTTTAATTCATAACAATTATTTGTATAAATTTGAACACATCTTGTTCAAGTAAATTAAAAATTATCTACATTTATATGAGCATATTTATTAATTTAGGTGCACTCGCGTAATATTTAATAATTGAAGGGTGAGATAGAGGCCACTTAACCACCCTACATATACACAGATTCACAACAAAAAGAGTGCTTTAAATTTTTATTTATTTCAATGTTTTGCAGCTTTTTATTTTTTAATAAAACCAATTTCTATCGATACATGAAGTATCGTTGTATATGTAGGGTGGGTGGGTGGCCTCTAATTTACAAACCAACCATAACATCATACTCGAGAATGCTACAAAACTATTGATTACATCCATGCCCTTGCGATATATATTTTAAATGGAATGAATAAGTAAAAATGTTGAAATTATTATATAAAATTATGTTCGATTCAATAAATATTTCTACAAAATTTTCGTGTATGGTGTAGTGGTTGGAGGGTGGGATAGTGGCCACCCACCCACCCTACATATACAATGATACAACATCTACAGATAATGGTTTTGGTTTCCACAAAAATTAAAAAGATAAATTGCGTTGAAATAATTAAAAAATTCAAACACTGTTTGGGTTGTGTATCTTTGTATATGTAGGGCGGGTGGGTGGCCACTATCACACACTCCAATTTCTACATCATTAGCGGAAGTTTTGTTGAAATATTTTCTTAATTCATAACAATTGTGTGTATAAATTTATACATTTATTTGGCTTGTATGAACATCATTATTTATGTAGATCACGAAAGTGCTATATTTAATAATTGAAGGGTGGGATAGTGACCACCCACCCACCCGACTAATATACAAATCCATAATCTTAATAATGTTTTAATTATTTGATTATTTCAATGTTATGTAGCCTGTTTTATAAAAACTAAAATTCCTGTTGTTATATACATCATTTTATATGTAGGGTGGGTAGGTAGCTTCTAATTTACAAACCAATCATAACAGCATACACGAAAATGCTGGAAAATTATTGATTACATCCATACGCTTGGAGTACATATTTTAAATGAAATGAATAAGGAAAATATATTGAAATTTTTGTATAAAATTGTGTTGGATTTAATAAATATTTCAACAAAATATTCGCTTATGGTTTAGTGATTGGAGGGTGGGATAGTGGCCACCCACCCACCCTACATATACAATGATACAACATCTACAGATAGTGGTTTTGGTTTCTACAAAAACTAGAAAGCTAAATTGCGTTAAAATAATAAAAAAATTCAAACCCTCATTGGGTTGTGTATCTTTGTATATGTAGGGTGGGTGGGTGGCCACTATCACACGCTCTAATCACTACATCATTAGCATAAGATTTGTTGAAATAATTTTTAAATTCATAACTAATCTGTGTATAAATTTAAACATTTCTTTGGCTTATAAATGAAAATTAAATTAAATTGCAACTGTATGAACATAAATATTCATTTATGTGCCTTTTCGCGTAATATTTAAGAATTTAATGGTGAGATAGAGGCTACCCACCCATCCTACATACACACAAACCAATAATCTAAAGCATGTTGTAATTATTTGATTATTTCAATGTTTCGCAGCCTTTTCATAAAAAAAAACAAAATTCCTATCGTTATATGTATCATTGTATATGTGGGGTGGGTGGGTGGCCTCTAATTTACAAACCAACCATAAGATAATACGTGAGGATGCTGCAAAATTGTTGATTAAATCTAACGCTTGAGGTATATATTATAAATTAAATAAATAAGGAAATAATGTCGAAATTTTTATGTAGAATTGTGTTGTATTCAATAAATATTTCAACAAAATTTTGCTTATGGTGTAGTGGTTGGAGGGTGTAATAGTGGCCACCCACCCACCCTACAAATACAATGATACATCCACAAATAGTGATTTTGGTTTCCACAAAAAATAAAAAGATAAATTGCGTTGAAATAATTAAAAAATTCAAACACGGTTTGGGTTGTGTATCGTTGTATATGTAGGGTGGGTGGGTGGCCACTATCTCACCCTCTAATCACTATATCATTAGCGAAAGTTTTGTTGAAATAATTTCTTAATTCATAACAATTATGTGTATAAATTTAAACATTTACTTGTAAATGAAAATTAAAAGTAAACTGCGATTGTATGAACATAATTATTAATTTTTGCATAAGATTTAATAATTAGTGGGTGGGTTAGAGGCCACCCAATTGTTAATATTATTTATTATACTTTGCTGAAATTAATTTATGATATAATTGATATTTGTTGATGTTTTTCTTCAACAAATTTGATTGATGATGACCACATTAACATTTTTTAATATTTCTTGTTTAAATGAACCCTTAGCTGCACCTGGGGGTCCTGAGGAACCCCATCCTTTCTTAAAAGTACTTATTTATGTCTATTTATGTCTTTATTGCTGTGGCATTTAGTTTTTTTATTAAAAAATGTGCATTTTTTACATGAAAAAATCGTTTTATATATTTCACTGTAGTTTTTAGCAAGAATATTTTTTTGAAATATAGTATAAAACACACACCATTACCTACAATTTCAAGTGGGTTTACGAATTTTAAAGAAAAATGCATTTTAAGATTTTTCTAAACTTATTTTCTTAATCCTTGAAAAGAGTTAACTCTCTAGTAAGGCTGATTTTTCTAGTCCGTAATGTACCAATTAATACTTTTGTACAGTTCTGTAGTCCTATATAGAGGATAGAAGAATTTTTTAAGCAATTTTTCAACTTGGGGTCCCTGGAAGACCCCATGTGCAGTTATGTTAGTGGTGCAGCTAGGGGTTAAGATTTCGATTGAAATTGAATGAATGAAAATGCCGAAATAAATATGAAAACGAAGTGGAATAAATTGAAAATATATTTCTTCTACGGGAATAAATAATATCCTTCATTAATACGCCCCCCGAAACCCTTAATTACATAAACCGTAGCAGATTTTTCTCTTTCTCTGCCCCCTTACCATTCCACTCTCACCTCTCCCGACCCGCACAACAGCGGCAACGAAACGTTTCGAAGGAGTATAATGAAGCCATTAACCACCTGAACATATAATCTTTAATTCTTGCGGGCCGATCCACCAACCTCCCCCCCGCACACCTCTTCAACCCTACAGCGCCGCACACACCGTTTCGTCCTACCGGGAAAACTTACATTTACATAGACATTGTATTGTATTCGCTCCATCCATTATATTTTACATAATGGGGTTTATGTAACATAACCACTTACCCTCGGCCCGGAACGGCGCTTTTCCCAAACGTTCAATTCCATCCACTCATCCATCCATCCATACAGCCATCCATACAGACCATGCTGCTGCAACCCTAAACGAAAAGAGGATTCTATAATTATCTCAAAGGTAAATTGTATATTTAAAAGGTTGATACATGAAAAGATAATAATAAATGTCTTGAATTAAATTATTTATTGTAATTAATATTAAATAATTACGATGAATTAAATTTTCTCTTAACCCACGGTGAAACATTTTTATGTCAATTAACCTTCTAATTAAATTATTAAATGTTTAATTGTGGAGGTGTTTTTTATGGTAAATCTTGAATATAATGAAAGTTATCGTGTTTCCTTCTTCATTCAATAATTACCTTTGAAGGGTAAAACGTAAATATGATTCATAGGGATTCCTCACGTATCGATTATAGCAATTTCTTTTATACAAATTATATTTTATTGTTTATTGTTTATTAATTCTTTGTACATCTTTCTTAAAAAATACATTTCAAAACAAATTACAAAAAACATACATAAAATTTTGTACTGTACTGTACATAAATTCTCCAAAAATGTAATCGATTATAACATTTATTGTATTTTTTTTGTTCCTCCTAATGTTAATTTAATTATTTTGGATTGATGGCACGAAAATTCGGCAACAATTACACACAATAAAGAGGTAAAAACGTGTTTGAGTAACGTACGCGGATGCAATTAAAAAGTTGTATTCGCCCTCACCGAAAAAAAAATCCATTAGTGCTCCTCCGATTAACCACAATGGAAGATATGGGCGGCCTCGATGGAGCGAAGAATGCGCGGTGACAATGAGGTGTGCGAGTGTAATGGATTTCGCAAACAATGGCCGCGATAATTGAAACGAATGAGGGAAATTTTAATTTACCCAGAAATTCGTGGCTTTCACACAATGATAACCTACTAAATATTCTGATAGGCAGAAAAAAATGTGTATTGAAACAATTTTGCCTTTAGATGGGAATAGAAATCGTACGTAATTTTTCGCCAATCAATTCATGAATATAGTTTGATTTCATCTATAATTTTGTTAGGTAAAGAGTGTCCCAAAAGAAAGTTTACTTTTAATGAATTGATTAAAAAAAGTAAGCCATCTATTGAAAAAGTGTTTATTTTTAAATTTTACAAACTCGTGAACGTTTTGGACTTGTGTGACGTTGCTCCGTCTTGTTGACACCATGTTCTTTTGTTCTAGCCAAGAAAGTTTTCCAATTCAAGCATCAAGAAGTTAACTAACGCTGTGGATTAAACATCTTATATATTATTTAATTGTAATAATTTGTAATCATAAGAGGTAATAAATAAATCAAAAATTACATCGATAGTTCGCATAGAGATGATGAAAGCTACGTTACTATTGTTAAATGCCTGAGTATTTTCCCAGAAGGTCGATGGTGATATCTTTTTTCTTTCGTTAATAAGTTTGTCTTCCTTAAGGCATAGTTTGTTTTAATATTGAATTAATCAATTAACAATTATGTAATCAATAAACCAATAATATATTTCTTCTACAGCACGTAGCAATTTTGCTATTAAGGAAACCGATACACGAACAGATTGATATTTAGAGCAGAAATTTTTACAAGCTTCTAATTATAGGACATTGAATTAGATTCGCGGAATCGATGCGTGTGTATTGGTGATAAATGGTTGTTATTACGTTCGCAGAAGATGTAATAACAGGTTACGGAATGTCTTCACATCCGGAGAGTAAAACAAAGCGTCACCTAATACACATTTGATAATAATAATAATATCTATTCTTATAGTTGTAAATTTATTTATAAAGGAAAAAGTATTTTCATCATTTTCTTTATCTATCCACGTACGTATTCACCTAGCAATTAACAACTCCTTTATTTTATTTTAAATATTCCTCGTCGGCTAATAACTCTTCCTTCAAAACAACCCATTCATTCCAATGCCGGCGCAGATAAATCAATACCTACAACATAATTAACTCCATTATTTTATTGCCCCGCTAAAATTTTTCCGACGAGCCGAAGAAGAGAACCCGTTCAAGTGGCGATTTGCATAACTCCGTGCATACGAGTTTGTCCACTTTGATGTCACTCGAGTATACCTGTTCTTCATCTCTAGTAATCGAATAAATACGATATTTGCATCGGCTAGGCGAAGAACAAAGACGGCGAAGCCGTGAGGATGGAAATAATTTGAACGTGACCACCGGGAACAACACACACACACACACACATAGAGAAAAAATCTTCGGTGCGGTTTTTACCTCGTGAAGAGAACGTAAACTACCTGACCGGTGCCACTTTACGGTTTCCTGTTTCGAGATGTGGCCGTTGTTTTTTTTCCCTTCTTCTTGCGGCGGAATCGGCTTAACTCCGGTCGTTAGTTATTATGTCTCGGAAAATGAGGTATTTCAATCGACCGCTGAATTATCCCCGTCATTGCTGAAAAGAACAACTCCCGGAAACGTAATGAAAACATTTATTATGTATATTACGTTAATTACTTCACAGGAAAGAAAAGTTCTTACTTTTCTGCATTGAATTTTAACAACTAGTCCATCAACTGTTGGCCAAATCAGTCCTTTAAAATGTAATTCAGATTAATCTATTGAGAATATTGTTGTTGTTTGATTGTGCGTTTGATATGGAGGTAATTATCGTCCATTAATCAATAGTAATTGCAAACGCAAATATTATGTCATAATTATTAATATTGTGTGTCCGTTTGTTTGCTTATTAATTTCCTGTTATCATAATGCGTCCAAGTTAATATTCATTACTACAACGTGCATACGTTCGCAAAATCCCCTTGCTACAGACTCTGTTGGTAATTATAAACCCTGTTGATAAATGATTATGCAGTTCTTTAAAATTATCATTTTAATCAAATCTCTATAATCCATCCTCCGATTATTTAATTATAAATGTCTTATGTAGAAATAATCGTGGGTTTTTTAAATGTATGCAAAATAAAATCAATCAAACACTTGCGTAGGTTTTACTGATTGAAGGGTGGGATAGAGGCCACCCACCCACCCTACATAAACATATAACTTTCAGTCAATATCACTGCTTTAGTTTCCAGGAATAGCAAAAGTAGTATTACTCTTAGTATTCAGAAATTTCAAAGTCGTGTTTCAGTTTAAGTTAAAAAAACATATGTAGGGTGGGTGGGTGGCCTCTATCCCACCCTCCAATTATTAAAATCGACGCGAGAGTTAGATTAAATTTTAATTACATTCATAGCAAAACAAATGCATAAATTTTTAAGTAAAGGCTAAATTTGATGATAAATTCTAGATACTTGTCAAATAATTGTAGGGTGGATTAAGGTACGCTTATCCACCCTACACATAAAATTATATTTCTATTACAGTTACTGTTTCTATTTAATTATTATTTATTATTAATTTCTTGAGAGAACATTTCATTTTGTAGATTCAATTTGAGTATACATATTTACTTATTTATTGGTGGGTGGGTAACTTCTAACGAATTTTTTATTTAATTTACTATAAGGTATGTTTTTCGGATTTGAAGGTGGAATAGAGGCCACCCACCCACCCTACATATACATTTGAACTTCAATCAGCCCCACTGCTTTAATTTCCAAGCAAAATAAAATTAATTTTACTGTTGATGTTCAAAAATTTTAAAACACGGTTCTGGTTAAAGTTAAAGTATATTTGTAGGGTGAGTGGGTGGCCTCTATTCCACCCTCCAATCATTAAAATCAACGCAAGGATCAGATTAAATTTATATTGCATTCTCAACAAAGTAAATACATTGTGTTTACAAGTATACGCATAATATTATGGTAAATTTATGGATTATTCTAAAATAATTGGAGGGTGGATAAGGAACAAGCCACCCACCTTAAATATATAATTATATTTTTATCATTATTACAGTTTTTATCGTCAATTATTAAAACTTATTTACTATTATTGTTTACGACTTTAAAATCAGTGTTGAAGCAAAAATTCAAATATATATGTAGGGTGGGTGGGTGGCCTCTAACCTACTGTCCAATCATTTTTTATAAACGTGAGCTTATTGAAAATTATGAACACACAGTATAGGTTTTATGTATTAATAATCAGTTTTCTATTTATATATATGCAAAATAAATTAAACCAAACTCTTGCGTAGGTTTTACTGATTGAAGGGTGGGATGGAGGCCACCCACCCACCCTACATATACATCCAACTTTCGGTCAATATCACTGCTTTAGTTTCCAGGAATAACAAAAGTAGTATTACTCTTAGTATTTATTTATTTATTTATTTATTAGTTGCTTTGTTTCTCTTCATAAGTTAATCAAAAATACATACCATTATAAATAATATAAATAATATAACTAAAATTTAAATTGAAGAGACCCGGGCGGAGTTCATTTCTTCAAAATGTTCTTCCACTCTGACCCATTTAGCCTATTCTCATGAAGAATCTTCGTTGGGGTTCTTCCGGCGGCCATTATTCAGCTTCTAAGCTCATTTCTTCTTTTTATAAATTACTATTTCCATTAAATTAATTGATATTTCAATATGTAAAAATAATGTATATATTCTGTCAATATGACATTTTATAAAGTATTCAGAAATTTAAAAATCGTGTTTCAGTTTAAGTTAAAAAACATATGTAGGGTGGGTGGGTGGCCTCTATCCTACCCTCCAGTCAGTAAAACCTACGCAAATGTTTGATTAAATTTCGGATAGAGGCCACCCACCCACCCTACATATGTTTTTTAACTTAAACTGAAACACGATTTTTAAATTTCTGAATACTAACAGTAATACGACTTTTGTTATTGCTGGAAACTAAAGCAGTGATATTGACTAAAAGTTATATGTATATGTAGGGTGGGTGGGTGGCCTCTAACCTACACTCTAATTATTTTACTATAAACGTAAACTTATCGAAAACTATGAACACACTGTATAGGTTTTATGTATTAATAATCAGCTTTTCTTTAAATATATGCAAAATAAAATTAATCAAACACTTGCGTAGGTTTTACTGATTAAAGGGTGGGATAGAGGCCACTGCTTTAGTTTCCAGGAATAACAAAAGTAGTATTACTTTTAGTGTTCAGAAATTTAATCGTGTTTTAGTTTATGTTAAAAAACATATGTAGGGTGGGTGGGTGGCCTCTATCCCACCCTCCAATCGGTAAAACCTAAGCAAGTGTTTGATTAAATTTTTATTACATTCACAACAAAACAAATGCATTAATTTTTAAGTAGAGGCTAACGATTTTATGGTTAATTCTGGATTATTTTGAAATAATTGGGGGGTGGATTAGAGTACACCCATCAACCCTAAATATACAATTATTTTTTTGTCAGTATTACTGCTTTGATTTAATTATTATTAGATATTGTAAATAAAAAGCAGTGCGTTAATTTCCTGAAAAAAGACTTAATTGTGCAGTTTGTGCATATACATTTCATATCCAATCAGTAACACTGATTTAATTTCCAAGCAAAATAAAATTAATTTTACTGTTGGTGTTCAGAAATTTTAAAACATGTGTGTGTGATAACAACAAAGTGAATTTTATTTATCGTCCTAATTTTCAAAATGTATCACAAAGTAATGGCTTCAAGCATCAACTATATTTTAAAACAGTGTTCTGGTTAAAGTTAAAATATACATGTAGGGTGGGTGGGTGGCCTCTATTCCACCCTCCAATCATTAAAATCAACGCAAGGATTAAATTAAATTAGTATATCATTCTCAACAAAATAAATGCATTGTGTTATTCAAGTAAAGGCTTCACTATACGCACAATATTATGGTACATTTATGGATTATTGTAAAATAGTTGGAGGGTGGATAAGAAACAAGCCACCCACCTTAAATATACAATTATATTCTCATCACTATTGCTGTTTTGATCTTTAATTACTAACGCTAAATTACTGTTATTGTTAAGGACTTTAAAATCAGTGTTGTAGTTTAAATTTAAATATATATGTAGGGTGGGTGGGTGGCCTCTAACCTACCCTCTAATAATTTTATTATAAACGTAAGCGCATCAATAATTTTGGCCACACAGTATAGGTTTTATGTATTAATAATCATGTTTTTTTAAATATATGTAAAATAAATTTAATCAAACACTTGCGTAGGTTTTACTGATTGAAGGGTGGGATAGAGGCCACCCACCCACCCTACATATACATATAACTTTCATTCAATATCACTGCTTTAGTTTTCAGGAATAACAAAAGTGGTATTACTGTTAGTATTCAGAAATTTAAAAATCGTGTTTCAGTTTAAGTTAAAAAAACATATGTAGGGTGGGTGGGTGGCCTCTATCCCACCATCCAATTATTAAAATCGACGCGAGGGCTAGATTAAATTTTTATTACAATCACAACAAAACAAATGCATTAGTTTTTAAGTAGAGGCTCTTTAGTAACAAAATTTCAGTTAATTCTTATTTTATTTTAATTGCTTTTTGCTCTAAATATATTTAAACGCTGTTAAAATATGTTTTGATTGTAAATTTTTAACTGTTTCGATTATTAAATATTAACAATATTTCAATTGTTCTTTCTAAATTTCGTTTATTTATTTATCCAAAAATTTTAAGAAGTTTTCACCTTTCTTTCTTAAAATTTTTAGATTATTTTTGTAAATTTTAAAATGCAATTGTTTTATTGACCAGTTCCAATTATTTCTTTAAATTTTTTTTCGTTTTGAGAAATTAATTCTCATTTGTTTTCAAATAATAATATGTTTTAAATTGATTAATGATTGAGGCGTTAACTTCGTGATATATTTTGGAAAATTAAACAAAAACGTTTACTTGTGATATCAACAAAGAAACGTTTTTGTTTAATGTTTTAAATTGTTGTAATTTTTTAGCTGTTTCTATTTCTGTAAATTGAATTTTCAAACAATAAATATTATTATTATTATTATCACTTTTTTGGCAAAATTCGAATTGTTTTTATTCATTTCAACTGTTTTTGTTAACAAGCTTCAAAGAATTGAAATTTTTCCAAATACAAAAATTTCAATTGTTTCTCTTTCTCCGATTTATGTTTAGAGAGTTAATAAAATTTCTTATGTTACTTTTTTTTCTTTCAATTGTGTTTTTCTTCAATTATTTAACTATTATAATAATATTAATATTAAATGTTAAAATTTTCAACTATTTTGATAAGAAAATTTCAATTATTTTAAAAAAAAACATTACAATGATTTTATTCAATTATAATTTTAATTATTTTTTCGTTTTGATATAAAAAATACTGAAAAAATATTTGAAAGGTTATCAATTTTCAGATAGAGAAAAAAATAAAATTAAAAATTTGATATAAAAAAACAATTATAATTTGTCAATAATTCTTTCTAATTAATTGTTTCACCTTTAGGAAATTATCTTCTTTACTTTTGATTTTTTGTATTTTTATTTTTTTAAATAACTCTTTTCTCTTGTCACTTTTTAAAGAAATTTTTAAGCTTTTTAAAATTTTTAACTGTTTTATTTCAACCGTTTTTCCTCTCTGAACTTTGTTACAATTTGTGAATTCTGAACCGTTTTTTTTTTAAGTTTTTAAATTCAGTTAATTTCATTTTAAGTTAAATTGTTTCTTTTATCTGAAATTTATTTTTTTTTTTGCAAATTTCAGTTAATTTTCCTTTAATTGTCCAATTTCTTCATTAACAGTTTACATTAGGTTGATTGAGTTGCTTGAAGATAATAATCATTCTTAAATATATAAGAAAGCTTCGAAGTGTTTTTATTAAAGAAACAATTTTCAATTATTTTTTTAGCAAAATTTCAAATGCTCTTTTTAAACTAAATCGTTTATTTCTCTAAAATTTAGAAAGTTGTCAAATTGTTTATTTTTTGATAATTTCATGTTTTTGACAATCAATTTTTTTTTTGTATTTCAATTGTTTAATCTGTCTTCGTTTCTTTTTAATTATTTTTAATGTAAAATCAACTGCTGTTTATCAATTGTTTTCGTTTCAGAAAATTGCCCCTGTTCCCAATTTTAAGAAACTTTTAAATGACTTTTTTTTGCAATATTGATTTTAATGATTAAATATTTCTAACGAAATTGTATATGTTTAATCTTTGAGAACTTTCCTCATTGTTTTTTTTTATAATATTCAATTGTTTTAAATCAAATATTCAAATGTTTTCAACTAAACACTTTTGAACTGCTGAGAAATTAAGTTATATTTATACAATAATAATTTAAACTTTTGTCAACAAAAAATTATTCAATTACAATCCGTTTGCTTATCCATCACTTCATGAACGATTTTATGGTTAATTCAGGTTTATTGTGAAATAATTGGAGGGTGGATTTGAGTACACCTTAAATATACAATTCACACACTATTTATTTAAAAAGTGACTCGAGTTTAGATCAACAGCTGATCATTTTCAAACTTAAAATAAATAGTGTGATATTAACAAAGTGAGTTTTACTTTATTTAAATACAATTTTTTTGTCGCTATTACTGCTTTAATTTAGTTATTGTTAGATATTGTAAATAAAAAAAAAACGGTGCATTCATTTCATAAGAAAAGATTTAATTGTGTACGCTGGGTGAGTAGATTATAACCAACCCTTTATTTAATTTATTATAAGCGTAAATTTATCATTAATATAATAGTAAGATTTTTTTTTGAAAACATCATGACTATTTTAATATGTGAAATATAAATTTAATCAAACGCTTGAGTAGGTTTTACGGATTGGAGGGTGGGATAGAGGCCACCCACCCACCCTACATATACATTTGAACTTCAATCAGCACTACCGCTTTAGTTTCCAAGCAAAATAAAAGTAGTTTTACTGTTGATGTTCAAGGATTTTAAAACATTGTTCTGGTTAAAGTTAAAATATATATGTAGGGTGGGTGGGTGGCCTCTATTACACCCTTTAACCATTAAAATCAACGCAAGAATTAGAATAGGTTTGTATTGTATTTACAGTTAAAAAAATGTATTGTATTTTTCCTCAATCTAATCTTTCTTTTGGTAATGTCAGGAAGAAAACCTCTTTATGAGCCACATTCTACAGTAATAATTCTAGTGTTGATCTTTGTAGTATCCATCCTGTCAATATCTCTTCTTTTTGAAAGCCTTTTACACCAACGTACAGTTAATTTTTACTGGAAGTGTTTTTGTATACTTTTTTCTGGGTATGGTAATATTTTCTCGTCCTCCAGTGCTTTAAGTAGGAGTATTATTTGTTTTAATACAAACTACTAAATTTGACGTCCTTTGTAGAACCGCCTTTTCTTCAGATATTTTCAGCTCATCTGTAACATTTTCTACCAGCAGTTTTTCTAGAAATTTTCTTCTCCATCATTCAATAACCTCAAATAAACCTAAATTTTTGTTTATTGTTCTTTGCTTAATCCTACAGAACCACTTAATGACTTTGAGTATTCCTTAAATGGCGTAAAATTAATTTGAATAGTAATAACCATTGAATGACCTTAAAGGTTCTTAATAGACCATTTTAAAAAACAATGTATCCTTAAAAAACATTCCATGAAAATAATTGATTTCTGAATATCCTTAAACAACAAGTTTATAAAGTAAAAGACGTTTTGTTTTGTTACAGTTACAAAGATTTATTGTTGAAAACATCGCAACAATTATTTCACCATACAGTGGCTTCATCAGGCAGATGAACAAATATTCACGCAGTGCAGTATTATCAACAATAAATGTGTGTAAAACTCAAAAAACAAACTCGTTTTTATTTTATAAGGTTCTTAATGAAGTTTCACAAAGTATCACCACGATCGATCCAATAATTAAGTGATTGTTGGAATATTCAAGAACTGCCATTAGATCTTAAATATTTGTTGACAATTGAATAAATAACCCCTAAATAGTCTAAGAAATCATTTTATGGCCTAAAGTACCACTGAGAAAACGTTTCGTCCGTCTTAATAAAGTTTAAATGAGAATTGAATGATCTTAAGTGAATTTTAAACGACACCAAATGCACTTGAATGATCGTGGAATGTTCTTAATTATACTTTATATCTTTGAGTGATCATTGCACAAACTTAAATAATCATCGGATAGATTTAAATAACTTTGGTTGATCTCTGAATATCCTCAAACAAATTTAAATGATTCTTAATAAAACGTAAATTTATGATTTTATGATACTAAATATTTATGAATGCCCATTAGATCTTAAATATTGGTTAGATGATCTTAAAAAATCTTGAATCATCGTTATACGTCCTAAAGTAATCTTGAAAAAAACTTTAATTTTCCTTGATGGAGCTTAAACGACCCTTAAATGACCTTGAGAGATCGTTAGACGACATCAAACGTTCTTAACGGTTAAAATAATCTGAATTCTATGATAATTTTAAATTTGATGACTATAAACGATAATAGATTTAACTAATAATTTAAAATACAAAAATATTGTCTAAATACGAATACAACATGTTTTCAAATTATAAATTATTAGTTAACTTTCTACAATGACCTAAACGACTTGATTGTTCATTTTTATTACCTGAAATATTATTTAATGACCACAAAAATTATCAAAAATAAACTTAAACGACTATTAGATAATGATGAATGAGTCGAAATGATCTTGACTGATTCTTATGTGATTTTAGTGACTTTTCATGGCCATTGGATGACCGAATGATAGTTGATTTACCATAAATACACTTAATAGATCGTTAAGTAATGTTAAATAAATTGGGTTGTTTGAGTAAGTGAAAATGTTGATATGAGTAAAACACAATAAACTTTTAATAATCTAGTATGATCATTGAATATCATCTGAATGACCTTAGATTTAAGGTTACCTAATGTAATTGGAGAGTCCGTGAATGACCTTGAATGAGCTTAAATATAGCATATTTTGGCTTAAATAACTTTAAATTATCGTCAGATGATATCAAACTGAAATGACCTTAAATGACTAAATGACTTTTAATAACTATTGCATGACCCTAAATAAATTTGATTGATTTGGCCTTAAATTATCCTTAATGATCATTGGACAATCATAAATGACCTTAATGAACAGTTGATGACCTTAAATGTTTATTGAGTAAGCTTGTTTCATCCTTAAATATATTGCAATGAACTTGAATTACTATTGAATGACCTTAAACGATCTTGAGTGATCGAAGAACAACAAATAATTATAAATATTATATAATCACAAATAAATTTTGATTAAACATACAAAAATATTCTTATAATTGTTGGGTGAACTTGAATGATTGATGAATGAAGCCAAAAGAGTCCTATTGACCCTTAAATGGTTTTTGAAAACATTGTACGACCTTAAATATCCACTGAATATTCAACTGCACTTAAAAAGTTGAAGGATAATCTTATTTATTTATTGATGCGTTAATAAAAATAATTCAATCTTAAATAACCCTAAAGAACCTTAAATAACTATTAGATGGCCTTGAGTAATCATCAGTTAATCTTAACTGATCCTGAATGATCCTTGGACAATCTTAAATCATTTTTAATGCCCGTTGAATGACTATGTAGTCTTGATTGATCATTAAATAATAATAATAATCTTAAATGACCGTTGAATTTTCCACAATAATCGTTGATTGAATTTAAATGATCGCGAATAACGTAGCATGACAAATGACTTCAAATAAACTTGAATGACCATTATACAATCATTAAAATATTATTTATTAATCTTTTAAGGATTTTAATTAATCCTTAGGTAACCTTCCATAACTTTATATGACCATTGAAGGGCTTTTAATCATCGTTAAATGATCTTGTTAAATGAATTAATATAATTTGATAACTTTGAATTACCTTAGATAATATTTGATGACGTTAAATAGCTCTGAATATATTTTTAATATCTATTGATTGAGCTTTAACGACAATTAGATTATCTTGAATGATTGTTAGATTACATGAAATTGAATGGTCATATAATGAATATATCGAATGACTATTAAATGATTCTAAATGATCATCAGATCTTGAATGATCGTAGGACAATTCTATATAATTTCTAAAAGCTTAGGTATTCTCTAGTTCAGTTGGGTGACCGTAGATGACCTTATATAATTTGATTTTGAATAATCGTAGGATGACCATAAATAAATTTGAATATCTAGTACTGTCATGAATAATCATCTTATAATGACCCTAAATGATTTTGATTTGATTTGTTAGTTTAAATGAATTTATATTGATTGTAGAATGACCTTAATTAAATCTAGATTAACTTTAATGATTCTCATATGATTCTAAATAAACATAGGATGACCTTAAAAATTTTTTAATGATTTTTGGACAATTATAAATAATTTCCGATGACCTTAAGTATTTACTCCAGTAATCTTGATTGATCGTGGAATGACCTTAAATGATTTTGAATGATCGTAGGATGACCAAAAATAAATTTGAATATTTATCAATATCATGAATAATTATCTAATGACAATAAATGATTTTGGTTGATTCGTTAGATTCAATTAGTTTAAATGATCATAAAATGACCTTAATCATGTTTAGGTGAACTTGAATGATTATTATTTGATCCTAAATAAATATAGGATGATCTTAAAAGAAGTATCCTTGGAAAACTATAAATAATTTCCGATGAACTTAAGTATTCTCTACTCTAGTAACCTTGAGTAATCGTGGAATGACTTTAAATAATTTTGAATGATCACAAATAAATTTGAACAACTATTACTGTGATGAATAAACATTTAATGACCCTAAATTATTTTGATTGATTCGTAAATTATATGAACGTAAATGATCATATAATGACCTTAATTATGTCTAGATGACCTTGAATGATTATTATATGATCCTAAATAAACATAGGATGGCAGTAAGAAATCTTGAATCATCCTTGGACAATTCTATATAATTTCCGATGAGCTTGATCTACTTCACTAACCTTGACTTGATCAATAATCATCTAATAATGACCCTAAATTTTGATTTTTATTGATTCGTTAGATTAAATTAACTTAAATGATCATAGAATGACCTTAATTAAGTTTACATGACCTTGAATGATTTTTATCTGATTCTAAATTATATACCTTAATGGACAGGACACCTGCTGAGAAATGCCGGAAGACTGAATGTCACGAAGTCAGAAGGTCAATTGGAATGCTAAGAAAGTGTTGAGAAGAAGACGCCAAAAAAGGCTTGACGAAAAGTGGCAATTAACTGTACAGAATGGAGGAATAAATTAATGGAGGCCAGAGCCCGAATCGAAATTGTAGAGCCATTGAATCGAATGGAATTAAATTATATACAGATAGCTTTAAAAGATCAGACGGAGCAAGGAGGAGACATAGAATGGACATAGCTGAAGGAGGAAGTGGACGAGAATTGGTGGGCCAGAGCCTACCAAATAGTCGCGAAGAAGTTGGGGAAGTCCCCGAGCCCCACACCGACTCGATAGTCCCTAGAGGTACAAGGAAAGTGGTCTAGGTACTGTTTCTGAGAATAGATACAGGAGATCTACTAAGAGCCTGAGAGAAAGGCCCGATGAGGACTAGTTATTCACGGCAGAGGAAGTAGACACAGCGGTATTGGCCTTGCCGGGTCAAAAGGCACTGGAGCGTGCTGAAATCGCAAACGAAACCATCAAAGTGGCAGTGAGCGAAAACCCTCAACAAGTCACAGATATGCTGAAGAGTTGCCTCATCGAGGGAATCTTTACGAAGAGGTACAAGTAAGCCAGGCTGGATATTACAAACCTGGAGATTACCGCAATGTAAGCCTGTTCTATGCCAAAAGGAAAGTTCTTGAGCGATTCCTGGAAGAGAGAACAAAGGAGGAACTCCAGGGAGAGGTGGGGCTGATTGAACAGCAGTACGATGTCAAATAAGGTAGATCCACAACGCAATACTAGAGGTCAGAAAGATGATGGATAGGGAAAATTGCGGACCGCCGAGAGGAAGGAAGCACTTCGTAAACATTGCCCTTGATATTTGTTGAATTTGGTTCTCGTTTATCACGTGGTGATTTCTATAAACAACCCTTAATTGGCCTTGATGTCAAATATATGTTCAACTCCCTCGCATGGAGCTTAATCTTAAAGGCATTCAAGGGAAGAAGGGTTCCACACTACCTGCTGAAAATGTACCACAGCTACCTACATGGGACTAGAAGGGTCAAAGATGAAGGAAACAATGTATTGGGCAACTTTTGTGGAAAATGGCATATGATATCGTTTTTCCCCTGCCACTTCCAGAAGTGGCAGAGACCGTGGGATTTGCTGAAGACCTACTAATCTTGATGAGAAGGAGGAGCTGAAGCAGGCAGCCCAGACTGCATGCAATTTGTCACCGAATGGATGACAATGTTTGGCTTGGTGATAGCCACCAAGCGCATGGCTCTTAATGATGGCAGAACGCACTCTAAAGATATTGGATCAGAAAGTAGCGATAACCAATTGCCTCAGGTATCTAAGGATTACCAATGAGTAACGATCGAAAACATTCTCTTTATTACTGGGAATGTTTAATCATTTTAGGTATCATATAAATACTGTTTGAAATATTAATCCACGGATTAAAATTATAATTAAAATTTTAATAATGGGAATTATTCAAGTAGTTGAAAAATACAACTTTCTTAAACCGTTGAAATTGCATCTTTTGTTTATATTATAAAGAGGAGTAAACATAGCGCAGTCGGTAGGATTTTTTTCCCGTCCTATCGAAGACGAAACTTGATTGACCCAACTATAATGTCCACTAGAGAACCGCAATAAAGCACCCAACTATTCAGTGCATGCCCGAATATTGTTGTTCTTGGTTGAGTTAAGTTTGTTGACCGAATCGATCCAAGGGGTAGAGAGAGAGAGGGAGAAATAAGGAAAGATGGGGTTCGGGCCACTATAAACATTTACTTTTCCGTTTATTCCGTCTCGAATAAATTCGGAATTTATTTGCGCATGGAGAGGACGTCGGTGCGGCGTTTCGTGTCCAATCCGGGCACCGTCCCGCAGGACCGCATCACCGGTGTGTTTTATTACCTGAGGACCATTACGTTCCCACGGCTTCGATTTCTAAGTCACTTTATTGTATCACAACGTTACACGTCCAGGCCGCCAACTAATTCCGGAAGAAAACGTGTGCGTATCAAATATGTAGGTGCCCCGGATGATGATGATAATAACAATAATTCTAGGGTCGACCCCCCTGGGGGGTCGTTATCGGGTATCCGCCGTCGTGGCATTAAAAGTGTTCTGCTAATTGCCTGCGAGGAGAGAACGGCCGTAAAGTTTTCCTTGCGGACAATAATAGATTCCGGGTTATTAGATTGTGCTTAGTAGTATAATGTAGGATAAAACTGTATTAAAGGGTGGTTTTACTTTAGGTTTCGGGGCGGAAGCTGTAGGCGTATGACGTATTGTATTGATGGGAATATAATAAAGGTTTTAGTTTTGCGGTTTAATATGAAATTGATCAAAGATTTATAAACTATGCAAAGCAACTGGTTAATATTGGGTCTTACATAAAGGGTTTCCTATCTTTAAATTTAAATAAAACTAAGTGTGAGTGAGATATCATCGAAATTTTTTATTCGTTTGAAAGACCTATCGATGCCATTATGTATAGAATATAATATCATGTAAATTTCCACGCTGGGTGGAAATGTCCAATCATGACGCGCGTAAATCAGGCTGCATTTGACCAATGGCATGGATTACGTTGGTTTTGAAGGTCATTCTATTGTGGCTTATTCGTATAGATCTGAGATTTAAGAAAGACCCACAAGAAAAAGTCTAACGATGTCAAATCACACGATCTTGTTGGCCAGTTCACATCAGCTTCACGTGAAATGACCATTCCTTCAAATCGCGCGTGCAGAAGTTCATTTAGCATGAACTGTATGGCATGTAGCGCCATCCTGTTGTAATCAGACAGTCCACATCACCTCCACGTGAGATGGCACGAGCTGTGTGGCACGTAGTACCGTCTTGTTGAAACCACATGTTATTGGTGTCCATATCATCCAATTTAGGACGACCTTGATTAAAGTTAGCTTGATAAATATGTATATATTTTAACGTATGTGATGTATTAAATGATTTGATAATAAATGCAGCGGTTGTATGAATGGTCTGGTCAGTATATAGAATTGATGTCGTCCAGTTTATAACATCATCATTCCGGCGTGCAGTACAACGCGTCCGTGCAAGAAAAATTGAGTCGTGATAATTGAATGCAACAGCTGTGAGTAATATTTTGTGGAATTATTATCATTAATTCCGTTAGTGGAGCGGCAGTGGATAATTCATACGTTTCATACGGCCCGTTTATTGTTGTCAGAGCGTGAGCGGATTGTCACAAATAAAATTGTAAGCGCACTTTATGAATAGATTGCCTCTAATAACCGGCCGGAATGTTAACAACGGAAAAGAAAGGTCCAACTAATAACTGAAACGACATAAATCAACCGAGTGAAAATTTTTTTTTTGGCCCGTCCGCAAAGTTATAGTTTATAACGGTAAGGTCTGGCCGGTTATCAGGTGGATAATCCATTTGAATTAGTCTCGGGCATAAATCAGCCACGGTCGCAATTAAGATAGCATAATAAATTTATACAGTTGTTTGGAAGCGGCGGCGGCGGCACCGAAAACTTCACTGCGGGGCCGTGAGGGTTAAAGGGGGTTATTTACAGTTGGCAAAAAGCGATGTATTAATGACCCTAATACCGTTAGTTATGAACCCCGGCACTACGATTTTTTTCTGCGCCCACACACACACACGTTGCTTTTTGTTGTTGTTGTTGTTGTTGTAAATTTTCGCCACCGTAAATTCGAAACGAAACGTGTTGATAAATCACAGCAGGACATTTTATAATGTTGCAAAAAAAACTAAACTATTTTTTAACAAGATGGTGCAACTATGTATAGATGTTATAGGATGATTTGTTACGTAGATATAATAAAATTTGATTTTTCAAGTAAAGTTACAACTTAAGCTATATTTAAAAAATTGTGTATAGTAATAAAAACACGCCATTATGTTAACATTGGTCAATGACAATAAGGAAAGGTTTTTAGCATAAAAATCTACCCTTCAGTTAGTAAAACATCATCAAAAATTATTTAAAAAATTTGTATAAATAAATCTCAAAAAAATGCAATTATTTTGTGTTTATTTATATTTTCAACTTTTAATTAAAACCCTCGCTTATGTTTTACTGATTGGAGGGTGGGATAGAGGCCACCCACCCACCCTACATATATATGATAACTTTAATTGCTAATCGTTGATGATTTTGTGCTAAAAATAATGAAACCCTTTATGTAATAAAAAATAAAACAAAATCAAAATTTTCGTTTAATTATAAATGACTTTCTATAGCTAATTGTATCTAAATTATATTTAAAGTCTGCCCACCCATCATGCATACAAATTTTACTAATTTACTCACTCAAAATTTTACGTTTTGATTTTCTTTTTCATTCAAAAAGTTTTGTAATTATTTTTATTCCAAACGGCAAAACTATTAGTAATTAAAATTTATATGTATATGTAGGGTGGGTGGGTGGCCTCTATCCCACCCTCCAATCAGTAAAACATCATCAAAAATTATTTGATAAATTTGTATGAATAAATCTCATAAAATTGCAATTATTTTCTGTTTATTTATATTTTGAACTTGTAATTAAAACCTTCGCTTATGTTTTACTGATTGGAGGGTGGGATAGAGGCCACCCACCCACCCTACATATACATGATAACTTTAATTGCAAATTGATGATGATTTTGCTATTAGAAACAATAAAACCCTTTATGTAAAAAAAATAAAACAAAATCAAAATGTAAGTTTAAATATAAATGACTTTCTTTAGCTAATCTCATCCATTTTTGATTTAAAGTTTGCCCACCCACCATGCATAAAACTTTTAATTAATTTACTCACTCAAAAATTTTACGTTTTAAAATTATTTTTTATTAAAAAAATTTCATTAATTTTATTCCAAACGGAGAGACTATCAGTAATTGAAATTTATATGTATATGTAGGGTGGGTGGGTGGCCTCTATCCCACCCTCCAATCAGTAAAACATCATCAAAAATTATTTGAAAAATTTGTATCAATAAATCTCAAAAAATTGCAATTATTTTGTGTTTATTTATATTTTGAACTTTTAATTAAAACCTTCGCTTATGTTTTACTGATTGAAGGGTGTGATAGAGACCACCCACCCACCCTACATATACATGATAACTTTAATTGCTAATCGATGATGATTTTGCTATTAGAAACAATAAAATCCTTTGTGTAAATAAAACAAAATCAAAATTTAAGTTTTAATATAAATGACTTTCTATAGCCGATCTTATCTAATTTAATTTTAAAATCTGCCCACCCATTGTGTGTAAAAATTTTGTAATGTCCTCACTAGAAATTTTACCTTTTGAATTTCTTTTTTAATCAAAAAGTTTTGTAATTAATTTTACTCCAAACCGCGACACGATCAGTAATGGAAATTTATAAGTATATGTAGGGTGGGTGGGTGGCCTCTATCCCACCCTCCAATCAGTAAAACATCATCAAAACTTATTTGAAAAATTTGTTTGAATACGTCTCTACAAATTGCAATTATATTTTCAACTTTTAATTAAAACAATTAATTTTAAAGAATCTAAAATTGAGGAAATTATTAAGAATAGCCTTTTTGCGTAAACATCATAGTTTACGAGAAAAATATGCAAAAATTATTATGATGGACTCTTTTTTTGTAATAATAAATCACCCTAAATTTTGTGTAAAAAAAAATATTTGACAGAAAGACATTATAAAAAAAAGAGTGTAATTATCCACTTGATTTATACCTGCAATTATCCAAGTTTAAAGTATGTAATTAGCAGAAAATTCGTTTGTCGCCGGAATTTCCATGAATTCCAAATTAGCGGCACACCCATCCACCATTCTGTTTCCTTTTTTTTATTACGCACATTTTATTGCATTTTCCGGTATTTACGTTCTGCTCTATCGATTCCTTATGTAACGGTTTCAATCAGTCGCGAGGGAGAATTTTTTTTCAGGTCCAGGTCGACGGTGCTAATAAATTACCATTTTTTTTTTTTAATTAAAAGTCCGGCCCGCGCGTTTTTATTACGATACCGTAATGTTGTAAAAATTTTATTAGCGCCATCCCCCGCATACAGACACAATATTTTTTTGTAGGATTATCTTCATCCGTATGAAACCCATACGTCTTCTAAATTAATAGATTTTTGTTACGTTTGTATTAATTTAAAAAAAGTAGTTGCTTTACTTAATTTTAGAAATATTGCGTTGAGACTTAAGTCATCTGCATCTCCCTTTAAAGCACACACTGGTCTTTTGAGCGCCTCAACCTTTCTTGGACGACCTTCTTTAACTCTTTTGTGAGCAAACTAAGTCCACATGTGAACTCACTGTACCAACGATAATTAGTGGTTATGAATGGCGCTTTATCCCCAATTCAGTTGATTGATGCACTCTGCTTGAGTTAGACCACATCAAAAGTCACAATAAATCATAGCTCGAAAATTTTCGCGAGGTAATTCCATCTTTTTGAAAAAATTTAATTTTCAACTTATTGTAAACAATACAAATAGTTTTGTATGGTAAAAATCCATTATTTGATTTTGGAAGAAAGGTGTCGACTAGTGTACTTTCCAGCATTAAGGGTTGTTTATAGTAAGGCACTTGATTGGTTTCATAATTTTCACAACCAAGTGCCTTTCTATAAACAACCCTTAATATTAAAAATGTTTCACCTCGTGATAAACGAGAATTAAATTCAACAAGTATTTACTATTTATACATTTTATTTTCTATTTTGATTTTCCCGAAACTAGTACAGAAATTCAAATTTATAAATAGTAAATACTGGAAAGTACACCTTTCTTCCAAAAACACAAATAGTGCTCGCATGTCGAAATCTTCTAAAAATATTAAACTTTACGATGACAATGTAAGATTTTACCTAGCAATAACAGTCTGGCCAGTTCTCAATATATAAATGGCAACTCTGATAACAAAAACATTAATTTACCATCGATATAAGTAAATTAATCAATTAATTTTTCGCTGGGCAAAAAAAGGGATGGACACGAAACGCCCGCCACTCGTACGCAAGAGAACGCTGAAGTGGGGACTCAATTCGAGAACCGGAAAAGTGGAAAAGGTCTGGGAGGGGAAAAAATGGAATATGAAATTGGAAAAGGGACGCACTCGTGGGCTGAAAAAAATTTTTTTTTCGGACATGATGTTGAATGTTATTATTATAGATTGATATTCTAAGAGGCCCGTATACACAAAAATTATTTTAGCGAGAGCAGAAATTTCACAAGTCTTATCTAACACTTAAAATATGACAATTTTTTATACATACTTAATAGTGTACACGATTATCAATTGTTTAATTAAACGTACTATTAACTAAAAATTAGGTATAACACTTTTACTATTAACTATTTTTAATAACATTTCACAAATATTTCGCTTGATTCCAGCGTACTCTTGACCTACCTCACGAAACCATTGCATTTGCCAGCGAACATTAACCTAGCGTACTCTTGACCTACCGCAATAAACTGTACGTTGACCTAGAGCGTACTCCTAACCTTCGTAATGCGTTATAGATTGAGGTAGGTCAAGAGTACGCTAGGTGGTAAATTATTAATTTATTTTTTTATTTAAATTAAATATGATTAAAGTAGTTTTAAAATTAACAAAAATATAAATAAACTTTGCTCAGAAAAAAAAACAGATTACACAGAAAAAAGTTTGAAATTTGTTTAAAATAATATTTTTTTAAAAATACAGAAAATTGTTATTGTATTGTGATGCTTTGGATTACCTACAAATAACATAATAATAATATACACATAAATAAAAAAATACACTAAATTTTAGTTTCCTATAAATAATTGATTTATAACGTGTCAAACTTTGTCGAAGACGTATTGAACATGATGACAATGCTGATATTTCTGATCGATTGGCTGGAGAAAATATAACATCAAGCCATGTTCTGGTCAGATGTGGGACCAGATGTCGGATATGAAGCAATTGGCCTAGTAAATTCAGGATCAAGGTTACCAACTGTAGAATTATTTGCAAAAATTAAACCAACTAAAGTGATACCAGAAAAATTGGAAGAATAGGTTCCAGAGCATTGAATAAAATACTTAAATGAAGAAGAAAATCAGAAACCCTTAGAACCAAAACGAAAGAATAAAGAAGCAGTTAAAGCAGCAGAAAAGCTACGCAAGCTTGCAGCATATAATTCCCTTAGGAAACTATATATAGAGTAAAAGCTTTTACATTGTTAAAATCAATATTGTTAATCCTATAAAAATTAAAAAAGGTAAGTCCTTGTGAATACATGTAAATATAAAGATCTAAATGAAGTGGCAAAACTGTTCAACATACATGAAAAATAAACATAAACCATTGGAAAAGTAAAAAAGAACAATTAATTTTTAAAAAATTCAAAAATAGACATTTTTTACTAAACAATAAAATGGTTGAGAAACAAGTGAAACTCTACGGGCAATAGTAATTTTTATTAAACCAAAACATTTCTAAAAATTCACTTAAAACAATTGAATAAAAATAAATTTAAAAAAGCTGTTGAAATTATATAACAGTATTAAAAAAAATGAAATTCAATTCAAATAAGTTGGAATTTCCAAAAAAAATCACTTGAAAATTTACTTGACACAATTGACATTTTTCAAATGAAATACAAAAAAAATAATTAGTTTCCTTGCCTCTAACTGCGCTACACCAAAGAGATCCAAAATATACCGAAATTGGTAGGTGGTTGGTTGTTGACAGAGAACATTAATTAATGTGATAAAAGTGTATTTATTTTCCAAAATTAAATTAATAAATTCGAGATATTAATGTGAAAACACTAAGAAAAATTATGAATTAAAAATTAATTTTCAATTAAAAGAATATTAGAAAATTTACTAAATATACTGAAATTTTACACAAAATAATGAGAAAGAGAAAAAATCAGTAAAATCTGTAATCTGTAATCTGTATTGATAATGGTCACTTTGTGACCGAAATGTACATTTAGCTATAAAATAAACCAAGTGAAAAAAGTGCCAAACTAGTGTTTTATTTAATGTAACACAACAATTTTAAATTTTGTAAAAAAGAAAATATTTGAAAATATTCTTTAGTATTTTTTTGGGCCCAAAATTTTGAAAATTTTTATCCATTTTAGTCCAAATTTTAACAAAAAAAAACAATTTCCATTTTACACAAAAAAATTAAAGAAACAATATTTGACTTTACCTTTAATAATTAAAATCCTTCGTGAAGTTAATGTAAATTTTCTAAAAAAAATAACATTTTCCTATTATTCTTGTACAGCTACTGATAAAGTTTACATCGTAAACGAAATGTACATTTAGCGAATAAAAATAAACTGTGGAGAAAGTGGTTACAAGTGTTTTATTATTACTATTCATCTCACGTAACTCAACAATCAAAATTATTCTTCAAAACAGTTGAAATCGTATGAAAAAGAAACAATTTAAAATCTATTATAATAGTTATTAATTTTCTAAAGCAAAAAACCTGAAAATTTACTTAGTAATAGAAATTTTAGGAAAAAAACTGAAAAAAACATTTAAAACTGTAATAAAACAATACACAATTTAAAAAAAACATTAGAAAATAACATTTGCTATTTGACTTCAATCATTTATATCTGTAATGAAGTAGTTGTAAATTTTCCTATAAAAAAACATTTACTTCAAAACAACTATCAATTTCCTAAAAAAAATAACATTTGAATATTTATTTGAAATACCAAAAAATTTAGTAATTCGCTCAAACAATTAAAATCTGTAAAAAAACAAGTTGGAAATTTTCTTAAAGTATGTAATGTAAGAATTGTAAAATTTCTAAAAAAAATCACTTGGCAAAATTCTTAAAACAATTGAAATATAAGAAAAAGGAACTAAAAAAGAACTATTAAAACATGTAATAAAACAATTTGTATTTTTCTAATAATTTGAAAATTTATTCAAGACAATTAAAACTTTCCACAGGGTAATAAAAAATAACATTTGATAATCCATTTAAACAATTTAAATCTATTTTAAAACAATTGAAATATAAGAAAAATTAATTTAAAAAAAATAACTACTAAAAATTGTAAGAAAACAAGTTTTATTTTTGTAAAAATTTGAAAACAAATTTAAGACAATTAGAACTTTCCATAAGGTAATCAAAAAGAATAACATTTGATATTTCATTTAAATAATTGAAATCTATTACAAAAACGTGTTTTTTTCTCAAAAAAATATTTACTTCTGAAATTTTATAAAAAACAAACCAATTTTTAAATACAATTGTGAATTTTCTGTAAAAACAAACAAACAATTTAAATTATATGAAACAAAAAATTTGAATTTCTTCAATAAATTTTTTACAAAAATAAAGTTAAAAATAATGAAAATACTTTCTAAAAAAACAAATTTAAACTTGTATAAAGTATTGACAATTTATGTAAAAAACCAACACTTGAATATATGTAAAAAAACATCTATATTTTCTATAAAAAAATTATCAAAAAATATTAAAAAAACAATAGAAAACAATTTAAAAGTGTAAAACATTGTTATACATTTTATTTAAAATATTACTTCGAAGCAGTTAGAAATTTATTTAAAAAAGTTAAAATCTGCAATAAAAACACAGACTAACCATATTATTTCATTATTTATATGTTTACAAAAAATCTATATGCAAATGTGTTCGAATAAAGATGTTATTCTCTCTCTATACAATTTAAAATTTATCTCTCTAAAAAATAAATTTGTTTTGTAATGGTTGACAATAAAAAAATTACAATCTACAAATAACAGCTGTAGATTTTCTTGAACTATTTCAAATTTCACTTAAAACAATGGAAATTTTGCAACAAAATAACTAAAAAATTTAAATTCTAATAAATTAATTGTAAGTTTTTTTTAGGAAAAAGTAAAAGAAACCGTTGAAATAAAACACGAAAACGTGTTTAAAGTGTTTTTGTGTTTTTCTAATTATTAGTTAATTTTCTACAACCTAAAGGACTTTAATACATTTTTATTAGTTGAAAATCTTTAAAACTTAAATTTTGTAAAAAATAGCATTGAAATTTTAGACAAAAAAAAAATAAATCTGTAATAAAATAATTTTTAATGTTTTAAGAGGTACATACGAAAATTTACTTGAAACTATTAAAATTTTTATACATTTAATATTCCACTCAAGCAATTGAATTCCTTTATAAAGTAGTTGTATTAAAAAATACATTTACTTTAAAACTGTTTGAATTTTAATTAAAAATACAATTTAAAACTGTAATTAAAACGTTGTAAATTTTCTATATGTAAAATACTCGAAAATTAGCTTAAAACAATTGAAATTTTACACAAATGTAAAAAAAAATATTTAGTATTTCACCTAAACAATTGAAATGTATAATAAACCAGTTCTTTTTATTAACAACATTTAAAATTTTATGATTAAAAAACAATCAATAATCTTTAATATTTTGCATTTTTTTAACATTTTAGACATTAAAATCTGTAATGAAACAATTGTTAATTTTCTAAAAAGGAGAAACACTTGAAATTTCACACCAGAAAATAAAAAATAACATTTTGCCTTTCATTTAAACAATTGAAATGTGTAAAAAGCAACGGGAAATTTTCAAGAACAAACATTTACTTTAAACTTAATTAAAAACACAGTTATATTCCTTTCTTCACTTTTTACTCTTTACTTTGAAGTTAATGTTTTTCTACAAAATTTTTAATTGTTTTATTACAGAATTCAATTGTTTTTCTTTTTATTTGTTTGAAAATTTACGACTATTTTTGATAAATCTTAATAGTTTCAAAGAAATTTTACAAATATTTCACTACAGATTTAATTTACTAATTAATTTAATAAAATATATGTTTTTATTTTTATTTTTTGTGTTATTAGTTTTAACTGGATTTTGTAATATTATTTTTATTCATTATTTATTGAATTACAGTTTTCATTAGTTCATTTTCATTTTTTATTCCTAAAATTTCAATTGTTTCAGTAAATTTTTGAGTATTTTTTTTAAATATGTATTTGTTTTTTTAAATAAAACTTCTATTTTGTTCTTACATTTTTTGGTTAAATTTAATTGTTTAAAATCTTTATTTTTAGAAAGTTTTTTTTAATTGTTACCTTTTTTTTATAAGATTTCAACTGTTTTTAATAATAATAATAATAATAATAATGTTTTGAAGTAAATGTTTTTTTTTTTTTTAGATTGTTTCCAACTGTTTTATTGAAGTCTTTAATTGTTCCTTTTTCATAAAACTGTTTTGAAGTAAATGTTTCTATTAAAAAAGGTACAACTGTTTTATTACAAGTTTTAGTTGTTTAATTGTGAAATATTAAATGTGTTTTTTTAATTTTGCTGATGATACAGCACAGAACAAGCACGATGAAATGATATTAAAGGAACTCTTCAGGTGCTGATAGATACTATCCAACAATGGTTTACTCAATGGAGAATTTAACTTCTCCCTTCACTATTAAAACTAATTGAATACCAATATCTCTGCATCACAGGCTTGTAAATATTTGGGAATAACTTTTGATCGTAAACTCTTCTTCAAAAAGTCCATAGCAAAAACATGAAATCATGAAGAGGGCACAGCATTTCAGAGCCTTCTAAAATCAAAAACTATCTATTAAAACTGCATTTTTGTGCTAAAAAAACTATTCTTCATAAATTATTGACATTAGGTAATTGATTAAAAACACTTGGTTTGTTTCACAATTGCCTATTATTCCAAAGTATGTAACCACGAAGTAAATGAGAAAATCATTCGTGAAATTATTATTCTCTGCAATTATTCTTTATACCAGCCATACTTTTTCACTCCAACTTTTAAGTAAGTGAATTGTAATCAGTGTTTTAATTTAATATTCACTCGTGTTTTATTTTGAAATTATCACGAAAGTGGAAATTATTTAGGTCACATTAAAATCCAATGTATTATCCGCTCTTCTTTTTATTGATATACTTTCCACTAAACCTCCCCTAGCGAAATTCAATAACGCAATTATATTTTGAGCTCGCGCTCGCCTCTTTCAACCCCGAAATTAACATTATCAACATTCCGCGCATATTTTCACCGACCTCGGCAAACATTTCCGGCGCGAGTGGATGTTGTAAATATTGTATACGCAGATTAACACATCGTGGTAATAATTTATGCAAGAGCAGTCGGATGGATATCGTGCAGGATACTCTTTCTGATTTTCATGTTTCTATTTTATTTGATTTATTTTTTGTGTGTGTATGCGCGATGCAGGTCATAATAAGACTTTATTGCTCGGACATGTACATAAATAAAGGGTGAATTTAAGTTTTATACACTATACCCTGTTATTATTTACTGTTGTTTTTCCTTTTTACCTTTCCCATCGACCAAGAATGAATTCAAAAGTTTTCCTTAAAATTTAAACTAGCGTTGATTTTATAACTTTGCTATTTGTTTGTATAATTCAATATCTGTCGAGGTAGAAGCCAAGAAAACAGGTGTTTCAATAAGTGATTTGTTTTGTGGTCTTAATAAGACTCAATAGAAAAACATGTATTATGAGTAGAAGCACATAATATTTTATGAACAACTTTCTTATTTATCATTTGGTGAAAAATTTTAAACTTGTCAGTTTCTTTTGTAACTCACTCTTGATAATGCTTTTAAGAAAAACGAAATCGAGTAAATCAAAAGTAGAAGCTTTTTGTCTACAAAATATCTTAGTAAGACATGCTGACATAAACAGCTCAAATGTCTCCCCTAAAAATGGGATAAAAGGCAAGTAAAAGCCTATATAAAATAATTAAAGATGATCAACAGAATATTTGCTGCCTCAGCATCATAGAAGAGGAAGGGTTTGAGTGGAAGAACACGATTTACAATTGTGAACTCCGCCCGTGCTGCTTCCGCCCAAAATTTGACGTATGTTTTTTTTATTGTAATATTTGTAATTTTTAAGAAAGAAGACCAAAGTTTAATAAATAAATAAGTATAAATATTGTATTTTTAAATTAGTATAACGTACATTTAACTTACCTCAGCCTTACCTATCCTGATAAACTATGAATTAATTTAGCGCGTATTTTTGACCTACTACAATAAATTATTTATTATCCTAGCGTACTTCTGACGTACCTCAATAATCCATGCATTAACATATCGCATTGATGATCTTCAACTTTTATTTCTGGCGTACAACAACATGTTTATTAACGTAGAATATTTTTGAACTACAGTTTTAATTTTAATCAGTAGTTTAATTAATGATGAAACTCTATAATATAGTAAAATAACAGTTGAGAGGGTTTCACTTTTAATTGTTGAACACTGCAACATGTTTCACTACAAAGAGGCTTCATCAGGTGAAACATTGAAGTGTTCAACAATAAATAATTGTGAGAAGTAATACACTTGTTATGTTCCATTTGATTATTATCAATTACCTGATACTAAACAAATGGAACATAACAAGTGTATTGCTTCTCCCAATATGAAAATTTGGTTCCATCAAGAATGTAGCAAAACAAGTATTGAATTTAACAATAAATAATGTAAAACCCTCTCAACTGCGTTCATTTATTTCAATGAATCTGTTATATTGACTGAGGCCTTAATTGTAGAATAATTGCCACCTAAATTAGTAAATTATTTGGCTAGTTTATAATGTGGAATATTTAAAAGAAATCAGAAACATTCGCACGGTTTTTTTTTAATCGTTTCGTACATCTGGATTCGTTAGTGAGTTTATAATTAAAGTGCATTTTGAGTTTGATGGATCATAAGGGTGAAAAAACGTCGGGACTTGTTAGTGTCGTCGTACATGATGATTACCCAAGATTTCGGGTTGCCGCAACAGGTAGAAAATTCGTGTAAACAACCGGTCGAATGGGCAGGCCCGAACATGCAATAAAATTAGTGCAAACAACCACCCAAAACACATCTGCCACACAACGAATTTGTTCGCTTAAAACTGAAATTTATAAACAACAATTTTTTTTCTCCAAGTTAATTACTTCTATACCTAATGCGCCAATGTTATTAATAAATTGATCAGCTATAATAGAGTTTCTTTTTATACCGTAATTTACGATATTAAATTATAGGTCATGTTAATTAAACTCTTGGATTTTCACCAGGGTCATAAATTAGATAATAATATAAACGCATTAGTCTATCTAAATCTCCTTTCCGCCGTGACAAGGAAAGTCGATTAATACGTTTCGCCAAATTGGACGGATTATAATGATAAAGAATAATAATACCGTTTCGAAAATTCCTACCAATGAAGAAAAAAAAATCCGGTTCCATCGACTATAGAATTGCCAATTTCGTGCCCACGCAACACATTTTTTTTTAATGGTTTTGTTTTAATTGGGCCCTTTTTTTCTCACCTCGAGATTGTTATCTCGGTGAGGTCCGAGGATTTTGATTACCGACGAGAGGGGAGTGAAGAAAGTCGACGTTTTGTTTACAATCGGTTCGTGTTGACGTTATTAATGGGCGCTGAGTGGACATGGGAATGTTTCCAGGCTTATGATTGTGCGAAGTAAACGGTTTATAATTCAGTTTGATGTTTTAATGTTTTTAGAAGTACTCTAAAACCTTTTCTTGCTTTATTAATTAATATATAGAGCAATAGAAACCTTTATTCATATTTTTTATTAATGTTTTAATACTTAGAAGAATTTTTTAATTATTTATTATGTAACTCATCAAATTAAACTGATTTAGTTGGTTTGGTACACTTTTTTGGAAACCTGCTGATCTACGAGGGACGGTAGGAATATCTTTGCACCGTGCGGAGCGTTGTCAAATAATGTAGCCGCCGGATGTGTGCTAACACGTTCAGTTGATGACGGGCGTTCGGGATAGATGAACTGCCAATCAATCAAACTTAGCTCCTAACTGTTTACACAATTCAAGGACTTTTTGACAAGGAAGAAATGAAAAAATCTGTGATTGCGTATTTCAATATATTAGTGGTGGAGGAATACGAAGCTGGGATAAAAAATCTTATCACACGTTACGACTTAATGCTTAACGAACCTAAACCATATCGACCCATTAGCCTAACCACATTTCTCTTAAAGACTATGGAGAAAATAATCATTTGCGAGGTGTCTATGCCAACAATGTATAAATTGAACACTTGAATTCTTCAGTATTGTTGGTTTGAGTTTACGTGAAGTGTTTTATAAATGAAAATAAAACACAGTTTATTGTTGAAACAAGTGAAGTAATGTATAAGCTGTGTCTTACTTTCATGAGTTTTTCAGGATTGAATTTAAGTGTGTGTAATTTTGATCATATCAAAAGTGTGAATATTTAACCCAGTCTGTATATTCCATCCGCGTTTATAAAACAACGGGTGAACGACTCGATAGTTTAAAATGAAACAGTCCAAAAATACACGCAGACACATTTAACCGTCGGTTTTATATAGTCCGTTACTGCGGGACGTCTTCTGTACTTCTGTTACTAATAGACTGAAAATTAATTTTTTTTCTCCCCAAATTTATTTCCGTGTGCGCCTATTTTCGGAAGACGCATTCCTTCTTATTGTGGTGTTTTATTTTTTCATCGACGCGCCACGAACACCTCTTGATCACTTCGCACCTTATAAACTTCACTGATTAAGATTAAGACACAATAGCGCTTATTTTTTATTACTGTATTGATGCAGTGTAGATGTTATGAAGTAAAGATAAGTGTTTTATGCTTTCATGCTGTTTATATAGAAAGCGCACCCCTCTTTGCGGTGATAAATTTCACCATCACCACCCCTGAAAGAGCTATTTTGTATTTTCTATTTACTATAACAAGGAGACGGATGCACGCCTGGTGGGCCCCACAAAAGGGTAGGTAATTTACGACGGCCTCCCTTTGATATTTTCCACTCTATCGATAATAATTCATTAGCGCAGAAATTGCCATTGCCATCGCCATCGCCGTTTCCAGCTATACCAGTGATTTATTAACCCAAATTAACATCGTGACTGCGGCGCCTATTTTTCCGCCGCCGGAATTAAGCCGAATAAATTACCATATTATTCTAGTTTAGTTGTTTTAATATTATAATATAAGGTTTTTAATCGCGTAATTAATTGTAAACCATATTTCCAGCGATGGGGGGGCCGCATTAATATAAAAAAGTGCGCGGCCCGCGAAACGTAATTCAGGTAATTCCCCTTGAATAAATAAACGGCCCCATTATTTTATATTAAACCATTTTTTACGCTCCTAATTCCCCCCCTTTCTTTTTTTTCTCTCCCTACCTTTTTGTCGCCCACAGAAAGCAACTAATCTTCGAATATATATCATCGCTTTATTGGGCCCAATTACCAAATTTATAGCACCCTCTCTGCACCCTCTCGCTCTCCTCGCTCACTCCTTTTTACCATCGGCCGTACGCATAATCGGATCCTCAAACAATAATTAAATGCTCCAACAACATTCATTATGAAAATTATTTCGAATTAATTCGGGATTATTATGCTCGTACTTCAAACGAATATATTTCGTATTATAATTATCTTATAATTTATGGAATTAATTAAGATACGTCGGAATGTGTCTTAAATAAAGCTGTTGTTTTTCATATCGAATTTTATTAAATATTCACAAATTTGATTAAAACCCAAGGAATATAAATCCGAACAGATTGACGAGTTGAAAATAAATCCGTTTAAAATTAATTAGGTCAAAACTTAACAAACAATAAGAAATCCTTATAATCACCAATTACAGGGTCTATTATAAAAGTAATGTGCATTTTACGGAAAATATATATATATATACGCGAAAATAACCAATATTTTTATTTATTTTTAAGCCAAGAGCTGAGAATTACAATCACAAATTTGAACGTATATTAAAAATTAACGCCAAGTAGAAAATGTGTAAAAATCTCTAAATATTATCACAAAAGCCTTATTTATGTGATTATTATAAAATAATTGACGTACCATTGCGAAAACCAAAATGGCAACGGTCAAAATTGAAGAGAATTACTTTCTATAACTTGTAAGTTTATTTTAAAAATACGCCAAATAAAAATAGTTTTAAAATCTCTAAAAATCATCACAAGAGTCTAAATTATGTGATAACCTTAAAACAATTCATATACCGTGGTGAAACACAAAATGGCGACACTCGAAACTGAATTGATGTAAATGAGAATTGCGTTTTCAAATTTAAACGTATTCTTTAAATTAATGCCAAGTATAAATAGTTTCAAAATCTCTAAACATCATCACACAAGTTCTATTTATGTGATTACTATAAAAAAATTGACATACCGTTGTGAAAAATTAAACAACAAGGTTTAAAATTGAATTGATGCTAATAAGAATTACTTTTTGAAATTTGAAAATTTATTTTAAAAAGACGCCAAGTAAAATTAGTTTCAAAATCTCTGAAAATCATCACAAAAGTCTAAGTTATGTGATAGCCTAAAAACAATTGACATACCATGGTGGAAAACAAAATGGCAACACTTAGAACTGAATTGATGTAAATTGAAATTACATCATTAAATTTCATAATTATTTTTTTAAATGATGCCAAGGGAAAAATTCCTCAAAATCTATCATGCGTTATCACAAAGGTCTAATTTATGTGATTACGTCAAAATAATTGACATATTATTACGAGCAACAAAATGGCAACAATTAGAAATTAATTAAAGGAATTAAAAATTACACTCTGAAATTTAAAAATGTATTAATAAACAACGCCAAGTAAAAATTGTTTCAGAATCTCTAAAAACCATCACAAAAGTCTAAATTATGTGATAAACTTAAAAGAATTGATATACCGTGGTGGAACACAAAATGGCGACACTCGAAACTGAATTGATGCAAATGAGAATTACGTTTTCAAATTTGAACGTATACCAAAAATTAATGCCAAGTACAAATAGTTTCAAAATCTCTAAACATCATCACACAAGTCCTATTTATGTGATTACTATAAAACAATTGACATACCGTTGCGAAAAATTAAATAGCAACGAGTAAAATTGAATTGATGCTAATAAGAATTACATTTTGAAATTTGAAAATTTATTTTAAAAAGGCAACAAGTAAAAATAGTTTCAAAATCTCTGAAAATCATCACAAAAGTCTAAATTATGTGATAACGTTAAAACAATTGACATACTATGGTGGAAAACAAAATGGTAACACTTAGAACTGAATTTATGTAAATAGAAATTACATCATTAAATTTCATAATTATTTTTTTAAGTGATGCCATGGAAAATATACTTCAAAAACTATCATACGTTATTACAAAGGTCTAATTTATGTGATTTCGTCAAAATAATTGACATATTATTACGAGCAACAAAATGGCAACAATTAGAAATTAATTAAAGGAATTAAAAATTACACTCTGAAGTTTAAAAATGTATTAATAAACAACGCCAAGTAAAAATTGTTTCAAAATCTCTAAAAATCATCACAAAAGTCCAAATTATGTGATAACCTTAAAACAATTGACGTAACAAGGTAGAAAACAAAATGGTAACACTCAGAACTGAATTGATGCAGGTAAGAATTGCGTTTGAACGTATACTAAAAATTAATGCCAAGTACAAATAGTTTCAAAATCTCTAAACATCATCACAGAAGTTCTATTTATGTGATTACTATAAAACAATTGACATACCGTTGCGAAAAACTAAATAGCGACGCTTAAAATTGTATTGATGCCCATGAGAATTACTTTCCGATATTTAGAAATTTATGCTAAAAAGACGCTAAGTAAAAATAGTTTAAAAATCTCTGAAAATCATCACAAAAATCTAAATTATGTGATAACGTTAAAACAATTAACATACCATGGTGGAAAACAAAATGGCAACACTTAGAACTGAATTTATGTAAATTGAAATTAAATCATTAAATTTCATAATTATTTTTTTAAATAATGCCAAGGGAAAATTACTTGAAAATCTATCATACATTATAACATAAGTCTAATTTATGTGATTGTGTCAAAACAATTGATATATTATTACGAGCAACAAAATGGCAACACTTAAAAATTAAATAAAAGAATTAAAAATTACACTCTGAAATTTAAAAGTGTATTAATATACAACGCCATGTAAAAATTGTTTCAAAATCTCTAAAAATCATCACAAAAGTCTAAATTATGTGATAAACTTAAAACAATTAACATAACTAGGTAGAAAAAAAATGGCAACACTCAGAACTGAATTGATGCCGGTAAGAATTGACTTTTCAAATTTGAACGTATGCTAAAAATTTATGCCAAATACAAATAGTTTCAAAATCTCTAAACATCATCACAAAAGTTATATTTATATGATTATTATAAAACAATTGACATACGGTTGCAAAACACTAAATAGCGACGCTTAAAATTGTATTGATGCCAATGAGAATTACTTTCCGAAATTTGGAAATTTATTTTAAAAAGACGCAAAGTACAAATAGTTTCAAAATCTCTGAAAATCATCACAAAAGTCTAAATTATGTGATAACGTTAAAACAATTGACATACCACGGTGGAAAACAAAATGGCAACACTTACAAATGAATTGATGTAAATTGAAGTTACATCCTTAAATTTCATTATTATTTTTTTAAATAATGCCAAGCGAAAATTACTTGAAAACCTATCATACATTATAACATAGGTCTAATTTACGTGTTTATATCAAAACAATTGACATATTATTACGAGGAACAAAATGGCAACACTTAGAAATTAATTATAGGAATTAAAAATTACACTCTGAAATTTAAAAATGTATTAATAAACAACGCCAAGAAAAAATTGTTTCAAAATTTCTAAAAATCATCACAAAAGTCTAACTTATGTGATAACCTTAAAACAATTGACACAACAAGTTAGAAAACAAAATGGCAACACTCAGAACTGAATTGATGCAGGTAAGAATTGTGTTTTCAAATTTGAACGTATACTAAAAATTAATGCCAAGTGCAAATAGTTTCAAAATCTCTAAACATCATCACAGAAGTTCTATTTATGTGATGACTTTAACACATGTGACATACCGTTGCGAAAAATTAAATAGCGACGCTTAAAATTGTATTGATGCCAATGAGAATTACTTTCCGAAATTTGGAAATTTATTTTAAAAAGACGCAAAGTACAAATAGTTTCAAAATCTCTGAAAATCATCACAAAAGTCTAAATTATGTGATAACGTTAAAACAATTGACATACCATGGTGGAAAACAAAATGGCAACACTTTAAACTGAATTGATGTAAATTTAAGTTCCTTCCTTAAAGTTCATTATTATTTTTTTTAAATAATGCTAAGGGAAAATTACTTGAAAATCTATCATACGTTATTACATAAGTCTAATTTATGTGTTTATATCAAAACAATTGACATATTATTACGAGGATTAAAATGGCAACACTTAGATATTAATTAAAGGAATTAAAAATTACACTCTGAAATTTAAAAATGTATTAATAAACAACAAGTAATAATTGTTTCAAAATCTCTAAAAAATCATCACAAAAGCCTAAATTATGTGATAACCTCAAAACAATTGACATACTACTGTAGAAAACAAAATAGCGACACTCGAAACTGAATTGATGTAAATGAAAATTACAAACTTAAATTTGAAAATGTTTAAAATAAACAACGCCCAAGAAATATTCTTTAAAAATCTCTAAATATCATCACAAAATTCTTATTTTTGTGATTATCTTAATATAATTCAGATAGAGTAGCGAGAAAAAAATAGCAACTTAATTTATAAAATTAAAAATTACATTCTAAAGTGTAAAAATGTATTAAAAAGTAATGCTAATGATATATAGTTTTAATATATTTTTAAAAATCATCAAAATAGTCTAATTTATGTGAATACCATAAAACAATTGACATATCATGGTAGAAAACAAAATGGCAACACTTGAAATTGAATTGATGCAAATGAGAATTCATTTCTGACATTTAAAAATTTATTTAAAAAATAACGACAAGGAGAAGTAGTTTCAAAATCTCTAAGCATCATCACAAAAGTTTGATTTATGTGAATACCTTAAAATAATTGACATACCATGTTGGTAAACAAAATGGCTACACTCGAAACTGATTGATGGAAATTAAAATTATATACTTAAATATTAAAAAAAAAACAACGTCCAAAAAATATTGTTTAAAAATCTCTAAATATCATCACAAAATTCTTATTTTTGTGATTATCTTAACATAATTCAGATAGAGTAACGAGAAAAAAATAACATTTTGAAATGTAAAAATGTATTAAAAAGTAATGCTAATGAAATATAGTTTTCAAATATTTAAAATATCATCAAAATAGTCTAATTTATGTGATTACCGTAAAACAATTGACATACCATGGTAGAAAACAAAATGGCAACACTTAAAATTGAATTGTTGCAAATGAGAACTCATTTCTGATATTTAAAATATTATTTAAAAAATAACGACAATGAGAAATTGTTAGATTTATGCGACTACCTTAAAACAATTGAGACACCATGGTGGAAAAGAAAATTGCAACAGTTAGAATTGAATTGATGCAAAAGTAAACATCCTAAAATTTGAAGATTAATTAATAAACAACGAAACAAGTAGAAATAGTCTGCAAATCTTTAAAAGTGTTCACAAAAGTCTTATTTATGTGACTACCTTAAAACATTTATTATACTATGATGGGAAACAAAATAACAACAGAATTGGTGCATTTAGAATTAAGTTTTTAAAGTTTAAAATTGATTTAAAAAATAACGCCAAGTGAAAATACCTTCAAAATTTCTTTAGCATCATCACAAAAGTCTAATTTATGTGATTATCTTAAGATAATTTATGTATCGTGACGAGAAACAAAATGGCAACGCTCGTAACTGAATTGATACAAATTAAAACGTTCAGAAATTCGAAAAGTGTTTAAAAAAGAAACGACTCCAACAAGAAAGAGTTTAGAAATCTCTATAATCATAATCACAAAAGTTGAAATTATGTGATTGCATTAAAAGAATTGATTTATTATAGCGGAAAACAAAATGTCAACATTTGATGCAAATGGCAACATTCTGAAATTTGAAAAATAATTTTTTTAAATTAAAAACATTATCAAATTCTCAAAACATCACAAAAATAGTGTACTACTAAATAATTTAAAATACCGTAACAAAAAATAAATTGCAACACTCGAAAATGAAAAGTATATTATTAAATGTGAAAACATGTTTTAAAAAAATAACACTGAGTAAAAATGGCTTTAAAATTTTTAAACATCATCACAAAAATATAATTTTTGTGATTTTCTTAAAATAAATTAACACACCGTGATGGAAAACAAAATGGTAACACTCGACCCTGAATTGATAATAATAAAAACTGCATTCTTAAATATTTAAATTTATTTGAAAACGACACTAAATAGGAATGCGATAACTTTGTTTGTATAACTTGAAAACTTTTTTATTGTGACTAGTTTCGACAAATTTAGCTTGTCATTATCAAACACATAGTGACAAGCTAAATTTGTCACAATAAAAAAGTTTTCAAGTTATACAAACAAAGTTATCGTGTTTTATTCAATTTACAAAAATGTATAACGAAGTGGAAGCCTCCAACATATATAACAAAATAGGAATGCCTTCAAAATTTCTAAGCTTCATCAGAAAAGTGTAATTTATGTGATTTACTTAAAACAATTGACATACAGGGGTAGGAAACAAAATGGCAGCACTTGAAATCGAGTTGATGCAATTGAGAATTACATTCTTAAGTTTGTAATTTTTGGAAAAACAACTTCAAGTAAAAATGGTTTTAAACTCTTTAGAGATTATCACAAAAGTCTATTTTATGTCATTACCTTAAAATAATTGATGTACAGTGGCGGAAAATAAAAGAGCAACGCTCGAAACTGAATTGATACAAATGAAAACGTTCAGAAAGTTGAAAATTTATTTAAAGAAAAACATAGCTTTGAATTTTTTTTAAATCATCACAAAAGCTTTATTAATATGTTCAGCTTAAAACAATTGGCATACTGTAGCAGAAAACAAAATGGCAACACTCGAAACTGAGTTGAGGAAATTGTAAACATTCTTAAATTTGAAACTTGGTTTAAAAAAAAAAACAACGCCAAGTAAAAGTTGTATTTGTTATCACAGAAGTCAAATTTTTGTAATTGCCGTAAAACAATTGACCTATACGGGTAGGAAACAAAATGGGATCACTAGAAATCGAGTTGATGCAAATGAGAATTACATTCTTAAGTTTGCAATTTTTGGAAAAATAACGACAAGTAAAAATAGTTTTAAACTATTTAGACATCATCACAAAAGTTTATTTTATGTGATTACCTTGAAACAATTGATGTACAGTGGTGGAAAATTAATGAGCAACGCTCGAAATTGAATTGATACAAATGAAAACATTCAGAAAGTGGAAAATTAATTAAAAAATAAAAACACGCCAACAAGAAATGGCTTTAAAATCTCTAAAAATCATCACAACAGTTTTATTAATGTGACTGGGTTAAGATCATCGGCATATAATAGCAGAAAACAAAATGACGACGCTCGAAAATAAATTGAGGCAAATGTAAACATTCTTGAATTAGAAACTTTATTAAAAAAACAACTCCAATTAAAAGATGTCTCAAAAATTGTGTATGCGTTATCACAGAAGTTTAATTTTTGTGATTACTGTAAAACAATTGGCATATTCGGGTAGGAAACAAAATGGCAGCACTAGAAAGTCAGTTGATGCAATTCAGAATTACATTCTTAACTTTGCAATTTAAGAAAAAAAAATAACGCGAAGTGAAACTTTTTTAAAGTAATTAGACATTATCACAAAAGTTTATTTTATGTGTTTACCTTAAAACAATTGATATATAGTGGTAGAAAATAAAACTGACTTCATACAAATGAAAACATTCAGAAATTTGAAAATTAATTTAAATAAACAAAAAACTTCAACCAGAAATACTTTGAGATCTCTATAAATCATCACAAAAGTTTTATTAATGTGATTAGTTTGAAACAATTGACATACTGTAGCAGAGGCAAAGGTAAACATTATTCCATCTCCTGCACTGTGACCTTGAAATCCTTGAGAGTCTCTTGAAGCATCTGGAATTTTTCGGTTGCATTTTTTCAAGCCGCACAAAAATACTTGATTGCGCATCGCTGTCGTACAAAGTCGAAAATTACAAATCACGCATGTTTTTTTAACCAAAATATAAGGAGCAAACTCGCGATCAGCTGCACACATCCTTCACCATAGTTTCTGATCTGTTCTACCAACACAATAAAACTATACGCATTACTTTCATTAAAGACCCTGTATATATGTTATATCGTGGGTCATGGAAACTTATTCGCCAATTTTATTTAACGAATTTTCTAATTACTTTACTCATTGTGTGTTCCAATTTCTATCAATTTCTATTAAATTTTATTTAATACAATTTACTAATTGTGTTTCGTTGATCTTTGTTTTTGATTATTACATTGCACCTGTCGCCATTCTAAGACAAATAAACCTTTCGGCTTAGTTTAGATTTTAGTTTCTCCCCCTCGGCAAGAGCTACTAAAGATAGAACTGGTAACTGGTCGTATCTCTGTGTGTGTGTAAGTAATAACACCGATTCCGGGGCATTATTGATATTAATTCGTCGCTATAAATCCGAGACGGCGGCCGCGGAGAAAAACCTAAAATTAAATCTCTGATATTTACGAGGATTTTATAGGAATATGAATTCGGATTGGGTAAACACGGGAATTATTTATGGGCGGCGGAGTGCACTTTGCGCCCGGCTAATTCGTTTCTATTTCTGTGCGTCTGTACTACTGCTACTACTAATACACAACCCCGAAATAGCGAGCACTCGGGGTGAAATTATGAAAATCAAATTGCGCGCGCAATCACTATCGATTCGAAATAAATTTACCATAAATAAAGGCAGAGAAAAGAATTGTTATATCGTAATTTTTTTAAATCCTATTGATATTGATTGAATATTTAATGTAAGAATTACTTAATTTTTAAAATTATTCAGTATAAATGAGGATAATTGCTAGTCTTCTTTACTGAAACCAATCCACCTTTATGTGCTGCTATTAGACATGGATTAGACAGGGTCAGGAACGTCACAGAAGAAAAACACATGAACTTGAAAGTGATTATAGGGTGGGATAGAGGCCACTCACCCACCCTACATATACATATAAACTATAATTCCTCATCGTCTCGCGGTGTTCCAGTTTTTAATGATAAAACCTTAAGTTTGCAGTTTCATCTCAAACGGATGTTGTTTGGAATACAATATTTCAAGAGATTATCAACCACCTGCTACAATTAATACCACGAAATGTAAGGGAGCCAAACCAATAATTTATTTTTGTTTTATTTCAATTCAAATTCAATGTTTAATCTATCACCATCTTTTAATAATTAAACGTTTGTGCCAAGTTTGTTCAAAAAGTTTTTACAATTTTAATATCATTGAGTACATATATATCCAACACGAAACTAAATAAACCATTATATTTAATAAATCAACAATTTTATCAATTAACCCAACCCCTCGAGGATTTCACCTTCCTTTAACGACCCCACAAAATGACTCCATATTCCCGCACTGTATGATTTTTTAATTGTGAAAATACGCACGGGGATAATAAAAAAACAGTATTTCCTTTGTGTGTATGAGTGTACGTAGCGGGGGAGGAAAGAGCGAACCCCGCACGGATCAATTAGTGTTAAATTTTAAGCGAGCAAAAGAGGACGCTGGTTATTGATAAACAAATTGGACTTTCGGCTCTGTGCGTGTGTATTATTTTTTTTTGTGTTCATTCACCACCGCGGAAACTGGGGTGAGGGGGAAGGGGAAACGTCATTAAATCGTTTACAATATGTGGTGTTTTTATTTGGTACACAACAACAAAAAAAAAGTTGAAACGGTATTATCACTGGTGAGCCCAGATTTCACCTCCTCTTTCATAAAAAAAGGTGTATTGTCGATTCGTGTATTTCGAACGTTGTTATGTGGGGGCGGTGTACAGGATTTTAATTAACATTTTTTAATTCGCGAAAATAACTTCGGTGAATTCCCTCAAAAACAACAAAAAAAAATGAAAATCCAACAACAAGAAAATAATTTATAATGAAAATAATAACAATTATTATAAATGACTTTATTTCTAAGATTCTTAAATAAAAGATATTACCATAATGGTGTCAACTATTGTCTAGCGTTGCACTACGTTATAAAATAAAGTATTTAAATAAACTGTGTCAAGAAAGGTTTTTAGTGCTTTATTTTACAATCAAGTTTATCTTCACGTAACTCATCCAATTAATTTACTGTTGTACTAAGTATCTGTTTTAGTGAATATCCACCGACAAAATGATTAAGTTCAAAGCTTAGATAATAGATGGCATCATTATGGAAATATCTTGATTGATGGTTTACTCGAAGAGTTAAATACTCCAAAATTAATCTCATTTCTTTATATCCAACTTTCAATAATCCACTTAATTTTCTTAAATTCTTGAATATAATTCACGAATTCGGGGATGTAATATTGGACACCCCACCTACTCTACATATAAATTAAAATTTTTAAACACTCACCCTCTCAGTTTAAAAAAAACAACAATATTGGAATTTTAATTCTCTTATTAAATTATTAAATATTAATTCAAATTCTTCTTCAATAAAAAAATCCAAGAAAACACAACTCTTACAGTTGATGTTGGTAAGAATATGAAACCTAACTTAACGTTTATTTATAATTGTATATGTAGGGTGGGTGGGTGGCCACTATCCTACCCTCCAAGATTTTTAACATAATCGAACGTTTCTGTAATAAAAAAATGAGCATAAAACAATCGTTTCCTAATTAAATCAAAAACTAATCTTTCAGTAATTCATTAAATTTCCAGCAAACCCCTTGGATGTAACACATAGAATTAAAGGGTGTGATAGTGGCCACCCACCCACCCTACATATACACATATATTTCCATCACTAAGACGTTTAGTTTCCAAAACAAACACAAGCAAACTTTATGTTGATGGTTTTACAGATTTTAAAATCCTCTTCGACATAAAATTTCCCAAAACAGCAAAAGTTTTTAGGTTTTGTTACAAACATATATAAAACGTAATTTTACCTTTATATTTAATTGTATATGTAGAGTGGGTGGGTGGCCTCTATCCTACCCTCCAATTTTTATAACATAATCGAGTGTTTCTGTAATAAAGAAAGAGCATAAAAGAAGTGTTTCCAAATTAATCAAAAAATAATCTTTTAGTATTTCATTAAACTCCTTGAGTGTGATTCATAGAATTGGAGGGTGTGATAGTGGCCATCCACCCACCCTACATATACATATAAATTTTCATCACTAACACGTTTGATGTCCAAAAAATCACAAGCAGAATTTATGTTGACGGTTTTAAAGAATTTAAAATCCTCTTGGACTTCAAATTTCCAAAAACAACACAAGTTTTACAATGTATGCTGCTAAAATACGAAACCTCAGATTACCTTGTTGTTTAATTGTATATGTAGGGTGGGTGGGAGGCCTCTATCCCACCCTCCAATTTTTATAACACGAAGGAGTATTTCTGTAACAAACGATGCATAAAAAAATCATTTCTTAATGAATCAAATGTTAATTTTAAATAATTAATTCAATTTACAGCAAACTCCCTAGCTGTAATTTAAGGATTAGAGTGTGAAATAATATGTGGTGGGTGGGTGCACCCAACATATGAATTTAAATTTTTATACGCTGAAATATTTGTGGTAGAAAACGTAATAAGTGTTTTATTCAGTGTGATAAAAATTACTTTTTGTATTTCATTAAATCTTCTGCAAACCCCCTGGATGTAACACATAGAATTAAAGGGTGTGATAGTGGCCACCCACCCACCCTACATATACACATAAATTTCCAACACTAACACGTTTGGTTTCCAAACCAAACACGAGCAAACTTTGTGTTGGTTTTACAGATTTTAAAATGCTCTTCGACTTCAAATTTACAAAAACAGCAAAAGTTTTCAGGTTTTGTTAAAAATATATAAAAAACTTAATTTTACCATTATATTTAATTGTATATGTAGGGTGGGTGGGTGTCCACTATTCAACCCTCCAAGTTTTATAACATAATCGAGTATTTCTGTAATAAAAAATAACATAGAAAAATGGTTTTCTAATCAATAAAATACTAATCTGTTAGTAATTCAATAAACTTTCTGCAAACCCCTGGGGAGTAATTCATGGAATTGAAGGGTGTGATAGTGGCCACCCACCCACCCTACATATACATAAAAATTTTAATCACTAACACTTTTAGTTTCCAAAAATTCACGAGCAGATTTTTTGTTGAAGGTTTTGAAGAATTTAAAATCCTCTTGGACTTAAAATTTCCAAGAATAACAGAAGTTTTACAATGTATGCTGGCGAAATACGAAACATCAGATTACCTTGTTATTTAATTGTATATGTAGGGTGGGTGGGCATCCTCTATCTCACCCTCCAATTTTTATAACATAGAGGAGTGTTTCTGTAATGAAAGCTGCATTGAAGAATCGTTTCCTAATGAATCAAATATTAATCTTAAATAATTAATTGAATTTTCAGCAAACTCCTTAGGTATAATTTAAAAATTAGAGTGTGGGATAGTGGGCACACACCCATAAAAATTTCAATTTTTATACGCTGAAAAATTTATGTTAAAAAACATAGTAAGTGTTTTATTCACTGTCCTAAAAATTACTCTTTATAATCCATTAAATTATTTGCAAACCTCTTTCGTGTAATGTATAAATTGGAGGGTGTGATAGTGGCCACCCACCCACCCTACATATACATAAACAATTTCCATCACAAGCACGTTCGATTTCCAATAACACACGAGCAAAATTTTTATGAATGATTTTACAGATTTTAGAATCTTTACGACTTTAATATTTCCAAAAATAGCAAACGTTTTTCAGTTTATGTTCCAAAAAAATTTAAACCTAATTTTACCTTTATATTTAATTGTATATGTAGGGTGGGTGGGTGGCCACTATCCTACCCTTCAATTTTTATAACATAATCGAGGGTTTCTGTAATAAAAAAGAGCATAGAAGAAAAATCGTTTCTTAATTAATCAAAAACTAATCTTTTAATAATTAATATTGAAATTTCTACAAGCACTTTGGGTGTAATTTAAAAGGTATAGGGTGGCATAGTGGCCACCCATTCTACATATAAATTTAAATTCTAAACTCTCTTGGTTTCCAAAAAATAGACAATCAGAATTTGATTGATGTTTTCGTACAACTCAAATTCTTTTTGACTTCAGATTTCTAAAACTAATAGAAGTTTTTCACTTTATGTTTGCCTTTTTATTTAATTGCATAGGTGTAATAAATATGTAGTCACCATCCAACCCTCTAATTTTCATAATATTATAGAGTGTTTCTCAAAAAGAAAATGTATAAAATTATATATTTTTAAATCGCATAGGTAATTAGGTTTTAGTAATTCAGTAAATTTCTTGAAAATCTCTTTAGTGTAATTCATAAATTGGAGGGTGTGATAGTGGCCACCCACCCACCCTACATATACATATGAAATTTAATCACAAACACGTTTGTTTTCCAAAAAAACACGATCAAAATTTTTGTCGATGGTTTTACAGATTTTACTATCTTTACTACTTAAATTTTTCAAAAACAGCAAAAGTTATATAGATTTTGTTAAAAACTACATTAAACCTAATTTTACCTTTATATTTAATTATATATGTAGGGTGGGTGGGTGGCCACTATCCCACCCTCCAATTTTTATATGATTAAAGAGTGTTTCTTAAAAAGAAATTGTATAAAATAATATTGAAGTTTTAAATCAAATAATTCGGTTGTTGTAATTCATTAAATTTTCTTCAAAACTCTTTGGCGTAATTTATAAATTGGAGGGTGTGATAGTGGCCACCCACCCACCCTACATATACATATAAATTTTTAATCACTAACACGTTTGGTTTCCAAAAATAAAACACCAAAACTTTTGTTAATGGTTTCAAAGATTTAAAAAACGTTACGTCTTTGAGTTTCCAAGGAGAACAGAAATTTTATAGTTTAAATTTGTAAATATTTTACAATTAATGTAACGTTTAGAATTGTTTAATTTTTTAGTAAAGAAGTCAATTCTTTACCTGTTATTTTATAATGTTATGTGAGAAAATTATTCAAGAAACACGAGTTTTAGTTTTCAGTTCCTATAACTTTGAGTTTGTAGTGTTGCCAACATTTTAATAGCCCTAATTCGTATATTATTTTTTCAAAGTATTAAAACTACATTAATTTAAAGTATACTCAGCAATTTTAAGGCTATTTCTGTGCTTGGATTTTTTTTATAACGTTTCAAACTATGAGTTGGAATTTTTGTTTTCTACAACTTTATGTTTACAGTGCTGCTATTATATTAATAACTAAAATATGCATATAATTTCTTAATTTTATTAAAACTGTATAAATTTTGAGTATATTCAGCAACTTTCAAACTATTTCCACGATTAATGTAATTTCAAGAATTTTTCAAACGGCGAATTGCAATTTTCGTTTGTCGTAATTTTATGTTTGCAGTGTTGCCATTTTATTTAGAGCCAGAATATATAAATTATTTTTACTTATTGTCAAAAACACATTAATTTTCAATATGTGTAGCAATCTTGAAGCTATTTGTATGATTCATGTGATTTTTACAACGATTTAAACTATGAGTTGCAATTTTCATTTTTTGTAGTTTTCAGTTTGCAGCGTTACTATCATATTAATAGCTAAAATACTTTTATTATTTATTAAAATTATAAAAAATATATCACTTAGAAGTGCTTTTCTTAAATTTAAAGCTATTTTCATGATTGGTGTAATATTTAGAATTTTTTAAACTACGAGTTGTAATTTTCGTTTCCTGTAACTTTGAGTTTGTAGTGTTGCCATTATATTAATAGCCAAAATGCGTTTATAATTCTTTTAAATTATTATAAATATATTAATTTTGAGTATATTCAGTAATTTTAAAGCTACCTTTGGTGAGTAGTCAAATTTTTATAACGTTTTGAACTGTTAGTTGTAATTTTTGGTTTCAGTAGCTTTGAGTTTACAATGTTGCAATTATAATTACAGCCAAAGTGTGGATGGGATTTTCTAATTTTATCAAAACTTTATCAATTTTGAGTACATCTAGAGATTTAAGAAATGTTTTCATGTTTTTTGAAACCAAATTTCGAGATTTTGTCTAATGTAGTACCAATTTATGTTTCTTTTAGTTGATTTTGAGTCGACTTTCTGCATCCTCTGTATTTAGATGTAAATATTATCATTAATTACAATTTTAATTCTGAAGAATGTTAAAGGAAAAAGAGTCTGGGTAATGACTACTAGCAAAAACTCTAGTATCATTACCAGTGTTATAGGTGAAATAATTATATTATGTACTAATTTAAAATTATCCTTGCAATAAATTGCACGTTGAGAGTGGTCAAACCAGCTCTTTGCTACACGCCGAGGATGAAATTGGATCGTTCGGTCGCGGGTCGAATATCCGGCGGACGACGGACAAGAATTAACATATCGAAATTCATCTCGTCCCTCTCATCTGTCGTCGAAGGCACGCCATGATCGATTGTCCCTTAGATAATCTCCTCTCGCTCTCTGGCGGTGGTAAAATCTTTTAATCTTTTTAGGGCCTCTGCGCTGCAACACTAAAATTTCATCAGAGCGAATCTTCTCCTCTCGGCATACCGATGGTTTTAATCTCTTTATTGGGAAAAAAATGTGAGTGTCGATTCCTTTCAACACGTTTTAACCATCACGCCAGATGATAATTAATATCGACTTTTAAAAATTTTGTTGCTTCAGAAAAACATATTAAAGCAGCACAAGTTTTATATCCTTTGTGCTCTTCTTCATTGTATAGTAATTCTAATTTATAAGATAAAAGTAATTAAACAAATGTTTAATAATTACCTGTCTCAATCAAATTAAACTTGATGTTCATTTCGGTAAACAAATATCGTTCCTCTTCAAAATATAGTTGCTCGTAAAACATATCTTTATTTGTGTTTGTGAATAAATAGCCTGTGAAAATATTGATTGTGCACATGTATGAAATTTCCATGTTGTAACTGTAAATACAGTGCGTGTGCTCTGTGCAAAATTTATTGGCGTTTTATTTATTTTTTTCGAAAACATTTTGCGATTTTAATGCGTGGGATTTTCCGATGGGCGTGCAAAAAAAACGAGGGGAGGGTAAATAAACAAACAGACGACATGTGATTTATTGTGACGAGTCCATACCTGTTGTGGCCTTTCGATACTTTACATATTACACACGCACTAGATTAACGCAATTCAATTCGTGATTGTTAACTGGAGAGGTGCATGAAACTGCAATGTAAATAATTGCACGAACTAGAAAGCAGAGTTGTTGAACGTGTGTGATGTTGCTCCATCCTGCTAGAATCATGTTCTTTGATTATAACCAGGAAATTTTTGCATACATTTAATTAAAAATGTTTACTACATATTAAATTCTTGATTACGACGTTTTGTTTTTAAATTAAATTTTTACCATTAAAATATAAAATATATTTATTTGAGACTTATAAATACATTTTCGTTCGGATTTACAGTAACAGTAAAAACAAACTTTTCCCCCCCATTCCTGAGTGGCGGCTTTAAATGCTCCTTTTCGAGTGTATAGGTGTTATTCTAAAGTGGCAGAGGTTTCCTCCTTACTTTTTTTTCTTTCCTTTAAAGGTGGGGGTGCGAAACGTGGGAGGGTCCGTGTAGGGTGCCGAATGCATTAGCCACCCTCTAAATAAACTTATTTAGAAGAAGCAACAGATTTATAGGCGGGGAACCTATTTCTGGCGGCCGGGAACGTGTAAATGATTTACTCCAGCCAATTTACTCCCATTTGTTGTATAATGGAATCGAAATTTCACACGAAATTCGAATTACCGATCGACAATGGAAAATGCTGCAATGGCACGACGATAACTGAACCGCCGGCACTCGATGGTGAATTACCGGTCGTGTGTGTATGTATGTGTGTGTGTGGGATTTTTTTAGGGAAATTATATTATTTGAATTAATAATGACTCCTGGAAATTCAATACATCATTTATTAATGGTACAACATTAGGTCGAACAGGATAATTTGGGCATGAATTATTTAATTCTATAGTGGATTGAATGACACAGTTACTGATTCAGAACACCATTACACCAATGATGAAATCAACTCACACTTTAAATTATTTTAAAAATTACAAGAATCATGAAAATAGTTTCAAAATCGCTAAACGTACTCAGAATTGATATGGTTTTACTAAAAGGTAAAAATAATTTTCATATTTTGGCTGTCAATAGAATGGCAACATTGTAAACTCAAAGTTACAGAAATCAAAAATTACTACTCAAAGTTTAAAACATCATAACAATCTTACCAATCACAGAAATAGCTTTAAAGTTATTGAATATACTCAAAATTTATATATTTTTGATAATTTGAAAAAATTATATACATATTTTGGTTTTACATATAATTACAACGTTGCAAACTCAAAATTAAAGGAGACGAAAATTGCAACTCTTGGTTTGAAAATTTCTTGACATTAAACCAATCACAGAAATATCCTAAGTATTGCTAGATATACTCACAAATAATTCAGTTTTGATTAAATTAGAAAACTATATTGATATTTTGGCTATAAATAGAATGCAACATTGTAAACTCAAAGTTTTAAAAAACAAAAATTGCAACCCACATTTTAAAACATCATAAAAATGTTGTCAATCACAGAAATAGCTTCAAAAATACTGGATGTACTCAAAATTTATATATTTTTGATAATTTGCAAAAATAATTTAGGTACTTTGCTTATTCTTATAATAGCAATGTTGCAAACTTAAAATTTAAAGAAACGAAAATTGTTACTCGTTGTTTGAAAATTTCTTGAAATTACACGAATGGCAGAAATAGCTCAAATATTGCTAGATATACTCAAAAATAATACAGTTTTGATAAAATTAGAAAATTATATTGACATTTGTGCTGTAAATAATAATGCAACATTGCAAACTGAAAGTTACGGAAAATAGAAATTGTTGTTTACAGTTTAAAACATTATAAATATGTTACTAATCATAAGAATAGCTTCAAAATTGCTGGATATACTCAAAATTAATATATTTTTTATAATTTAAAAAAATCATGTACGTATTTTGATTTTTACACTTAATGGTAACCTTGGAAACTCAGAGTTACAGGAAAGGAAAATTGCAACTCGTAGTTTAGAAAATTCTAAAAAATTATACTCATCACGAAACGAGTTTAAATATGGCTAGATATACTCAAAATTGATATAATTTTTATAAATTCGGAAAATACTATTGTTATTTTGGGTACAAAAATAATGACAACGCAGCAAACTCACAGTTATAAAATTTGAAAATTCAAATCCACGGTTTTAAATATTGTAAGTCGTATAATAATCGTGAAAATAGCTTCAAAATTCTTAAATGTACTCAAAATTAATCAGTTTATGAAGTTTTTATAAAATAATTTATATATATTTTAATTATAAAATTATTGGCAAGGCTGCAAACATAAAATTACAGTAAAGAAAAATTGCATCTCCAAGTTTGAAAAATTATAAAATTCACACCAATTACCAAAATTGGTTTAAAATTACTTGATTTACTCTAGATATAATATATTTTTGACAAAATGAAAGAATAATCTACTTATTTTAGCTATAAACCTAATGACAAGTCTTTAAACTTAAAGTTACAGGAAATGAAAATTGCAACTCACGATTAGAAAATTTCTAAAAATTATACCAATGCTGTGAATACCTTAAAACATTGTAGATATACTAAGAATTAATCAGTATATATACAATAAACACGCTGTAAACTCAAAGTTATATGAATCGAAAATTGTAACTAGAAGTTTATTTTTTTTTAAACTAAATTAATCACAAAATTAGCTTTAAAATCGCTACACATACTCGCAATTAATATTATTTTGATAAATTGGAAAAGTTTTATATGTATATTAGCAATAAATTGAATGGCAAAGCTGCAAACTTAAAGTTACGAAAAATGAAAATTGCAACTCGCGGTTTAAAACATTCTAAAAATCACATTAATAACTTATATACCTTCAAAATTACGGCATATACGTAGAATTAATATATTTTTAATAATTTCAAGAAATAATATACGTAATTTTGTTTTCCTAATAATAGCAGCGTTGTAATCTAAAAGTTAGAAGAAACGAAAATTGCAACTCATAATTTAACAAATTATAAATACTAAACTAATCGCAAAAATAGCTCTAAAATTTTTAAATTAAGTCAAATTTAATATCGTTTTGATAAAATAAGAAAATAATATTGATATTTTGACTATAAATATAATGGCAACGCTGCAAAGTCAAAGCTACCAAAATCAAAAATTGCAACTCACAGTTTAAAAAATTATAAAAATTCAACCAATCACGTAAATAACTTGAAAGATCTAAGATATTATCAGATTCCATATACTTTTAATAAAATTAAATAATTATATACGAGTTTTGGTTTTAAACATTATGGCAACGTTGTAAACTCAATGTTACAGGAAACGAAAATTGCAACTCTTAGTTTGAAAAATTGTAAATATTAGAAGAATCACAGAAATAGCTTTAAAATTCTTAAATTAAGTCAAATTGAATATCATTTTGATAAAATGAGAAAATAATAGTGATATTTTGGTTATAAAAATAATAGCAACGCTTCAAATTCAAAGCTTCAAAGATATAAAAATCGAAAATTGCAACTCACAGTTTAAAAAATTATAAAAATTAAACCAATCACGTAAATAACTTGAAAAATCTATCATATTATCAGATTTGATATTATTTTTATAAAATGGAATAACTATATACGAGCTTTGGTTTTAAAAATTATAGCAACGTTGTAAACTCAAAGTTACAGGAAACGAAAATTACAACTCACAGTTTGAAAAATTCTAAAAATTACAAAAATTGTTAAAATAGCTTCAAAACTGATATACGTACTCAGAAATGATATACTTTTTATAATTGTGAAAAATAATATATGTATTTTGGTTATGAAAGCAATGACAACGCTGCAAACTTCAAGTTACAAATAGTTAAAATTGCAACTCGTGTTTTAAACCATTCTAAAAACTACACCAATCGTATATGTAGTTTTAAAATCGTTAGATATAACTAAAAATAATATATATTTGATGATTTTAAGAAATAACGTACGTAATTTTCTTTTTCAAATAATAGCAACGTTGTAAATTGAAAGTTACAGGAAACGAAAATTTCAACTCTCAGTTTAAGCAATTCTAATAATTACAAAAAATGTCTAAATAGCTTCAAAATTTGCTAGATATACTCAGAAATAATATATTTTTAATAATTCTAAAAATAATGCATGTATTTTGGGTATGAATATAATGACAACGTTGCAAACTCAAAGCTACAAAAAGCGAAAATTGCAACTCACAGTTTAAAAACTTATAAAAATTACACCAATCATGTAAATAACTTAAAAACTTACAGATATACTCAGATTTGATATAGTTTTTATATAATAGGATTTTTATATACAAATTTTGATTTTAAACATTATGGCAACGTTGTAAACTCAAAGTTACAGGAAACGAAAATTTCAATTCTCAGTTTAAAAAATTCTAATAATTACAAAAAATGTTTAAATAGCTTCAAAATTTATAGGTATACTCATAAATAATAAATTTTTAATAATTAGGAAAAATATTGCATGTATTTTGGATATGAATATAATGACAAAGCTGCAAACTCAAAGCTACAGAAACAAAAATTGTTACTTACAGTTTTAACATTTCATAAAAATTATAACAATCATTAAAATACTTTCAAAATTTCTAGATGTGCTTAGAATTAATGTATGTTTGATGGAATCATAAAATAATTTGAGTACTTCAACTATCAACATAATGACAACACTGCAAACTTAAAGTTACAAAAAACGAAAATTGCAATTCGTTGTTTAACAAATTCTAAATATTAAACTAATGAGGGAAATAGCTTTAAAATGCTTAATATACTCATATTTAATATTTTTTTAATAAAATGAGAAAATAATATTGATACTCTGGCTATATATATAATGGCAACGCTGCAAACTCAAAGTTATAAAAAACGAAAATTGCAACTCATAGTTAAATTTTTTTTTAAATTATACCAATTATGTAAATTACTTAAAAACTTGCAGATATACTCAGGTTTATTATATTTTTTAATTAATGAAAATATTATGTGTCAATTTTGATTATAAACATCATGGCGACGTTGTAAACTTTAAGTTATAAGAAATGAAAATTGCAGCTTACAGTTTGAAAAATTCTAAAAATTACAAAAATTGTTGAAATAGCTTCAAAATTGGTAAATGTACTTAGAAATTATATATTTTTAATAATTGCAAAAAATAATATATGTATTTTGGTTATTAATGCAATGACAACGTTGCAAATTCAAAGCTATAAAAACAAAAATTGCTACTTACAGTTTAATCATTTCATAAAAATTATATCAATCATCAAAATACTTTCAAAGTTAATAGATGTGCTTAGAATTAATGTATGTTTGATTGTATTATAAAATAATTTGAGTATTTTGATTGCAAACATAATGACAACACTGCAAACTCAAAGGTAGAAGAAACGAAAATTGTAGCTCGTAGTTTGAAATTGTTTTAAACTTACATTGATTGAGGAAATAGCTTTAAATTTGCTAGATATACTCAGAATTGATGTAGTTTTGATAAAATGTCAAACTAACATACGTGTTTTGTTTATAAATATGATGGCGAGCCTGTAAACTTAAAGTTATTAATGGCGAAAATTGCAATTAAAACTTTGACAATTTATAAAAGTTACGCTAATCGTTGAAATGGTTTAAAAATTGCTGGATATACGTAGAATTAATATATTTATGATAATTTTAAAAAATAATTTATGTTTTTTTGATTATAAATGTTTTTACAACGTTGTAAACTCAGAGTTAGACGAAGCGAATTTTTACAGTTTAATTATTTTGGCGTAAATTTAAAACTGATAGTTTTAATTGGATGAAAACCAGTAGATTAAAGTTATAAACTTGAATGCGGCCAATCAGATATTTTTTTTCTTATACGAGGGCGATACGTGAGCGTAGGGCAACATCGGATGAATCTTCTTCCACCCCCGAGTTAGATCAGGAGGAAATGTTTGTAAGTTTATATATTGCCGCAATAATTTAGTGTAGCCCCGGATGAATTCGAGCGTTTTAGGGAAATAAAAGAAGCAGTGAAAAATTCGGGGAAAATTAAATTGGAGTAAATAACGCCGACGACCAGATATCTCCTCTTCTTCTCCGCCGTTCTCCCACTGATTCCGCTGAGCTGCAGTGAGGGAAGGAGGCGGCCGAAAGTATATTGAGGCAATTTAGGGACCTCACAGCCGAATTTATTATCCCTTCGAACCTGAATTATGGCGAGTATTTTAAATTGTCCTAAGTGACGTCTCTCCTCTCCGTCAGAACTTATCTACCGAACAGACGCGTCTCCGTCCCGATCGAAATTATTTATTCGCCCGCAGAGGGAAACCGCCACCGGTCGTTCATTAAAGAGGGAAAAACTACTCCGTTCGTCCGGATTATAAAAGCGGGAATACTTCACGCACCGGTAAATACGGGGTAGCCAATAAAGTTTACGATCTATCATATTTTCTTTTCCGTAATTTTATTTTAGGTTGCCGAAATTGCGCGCTCGGGCAGAAATTTAAGATGGAAAAGGAGAATCAAAGCTCAATATTATTGATAATAAATAATTTTACTGCTGATTTTGAATCAACATTTACTTTTTTTAAATAAAATAGTGACACAGTATATTGGTATTTTATGGATATGGAATTTGAACAAGTAACAGCCTCATCAATCCAGTATTTACTTCTTTTTAATAACTCAAGTTATTACATGTCTATTTAATCATATAGCTGGGAGAAAAATCCTCTTCGCAGTTCATAAAGGGTCTTACTTTATGAACTGCGAAGAGGATTTTTCTCACAGCTATATGATTAAATAGACATTGGTTAAACCATTGTAAAAATAAAAGGTCTCCAAAAATTTGACTTAAATAATGATTACAAAAATATTACTCTTTAGTGTAGCCTAATGAGCATTATTACAATAGGTCGAGTGGAAGAATACAAGAAGTCTTCGCCTTCAAGATCTATATTCCAAATTTTAAAATGATTATTTAATATATTTATGTATGTATTTTTTTAAATAGATTTTGTAAAGCAAATGAACTAAATCAAATTAACATTAATATTTCTAAACTTCTGTGGCTAATGATCAATAGAATAAATATTTTATCAGGGTGAATACAATTTTCATACGTTTGATATTTAATAATAAAGAATTAATTGAGATTTTTTGTTTTCACCACGCTATTCAAATATCAAAAACCCTCTTCAAAAAAGAAATAAACGTATTTATTCCATTCATCATCACTCAATTTCATTGTTGGTTAACATTAACGAAACTCGAACTTTTTCTTTCTTTACCCCTCTCACTCTCACTCCCTTTATGTTACAATGGAATTACGGTGTTGATACGATCTAAGTGCGTTTTATTGCCACCGTTATTAACACTCGGCCACACAACAAAACGTCTTTCATCGTCGAATTTTATGCATTAGAGAAGAACTCGCCGCCTATTAGTGTGACGTGTTTTATTGTCGTATTAATGGTCGATTGTGGCGAGTAATTCATAACATGGAGAATGTACTGTTGTCTCAATAGGTCACTTCAATATTTACCATGTGTGATCGATTCAATGGATGAAAATTATTTAAAAAAATGTAGTACAGTTAGACACGAGTCCAATTAACCAGATCAACAGCAGGAAGTGTGTTAACTCCTTCGCCCACGCCTCGAATGATTGACCTCTCTGGATGATCTCATACACCACGATAACGCACCCAGAAATATCAATATCGTTCGGAATCGCTCATCATCATCGCCTAGAGATAATGACATCCACAAACACGGGCGCAGCTTTTCCAATTTCTTTCCAACCACCCACCCCCATTACGGAAACACGCGAATGGAAAATCGCTATTTTTAGAGGTCTTTTCTTCACAGTTTTAGCACAATTCGGTTTTACGGTTTCCGACGGGGGCGCGCACCCTCGTCCTAATTATCAATTTGGGTCCCGCATGGAATTACTTACTCGTCGTGTCTGAAGGGATTTAAATCGTCCGCGAGGAGCACGCGAGTATTATTGCAATTTACATCACGCGTGATTTTAATTTTGAAATTATTCAAGCCTCACAAAATTCGCCATTCTATTTATTCAGAGGGCAAAACCGTAATGCCCCTGGGGCGTTCACCAGACGCCGTTTAAATATATGCGTGTGGCGAAATTAGAAGTATGCAAGAGGGATAAAAATGGGGGAGGAATGTTCGCCGGAGTCCTTGACATCGTCTGCAAGCCAGAGCCCGCGGAGGGACTAATCCAGAGAGACAGAGGGAGAGGAGGGGGGCTAAATATAGCCTCTCCGGTAATGCCTCTATGTACACATTTATGAGCTCCAGCTGAATACCGCACACATGCGGGACTAACTGGGAAAAGGGCGCTGCAAGAAGGATATTTACATCTTGGTATTTACATCACCACCCCAACCCTACCTACACATTCGTATGGGGTGGCGTAATTTTTTTTTCTGGCTTCAAACAACTTAAAAGATATACCCAGCAGGAAGACCTATGTGATAAAATCAAAACGTTACAAAAAATTCCTTTCCTTTGTTGAAAAAGCTCACATAATGTTTCACCAAGTGGAAAATGAGAATCATATACAAGATATTATAATCATATACTTAGCGGAGATAAAATTCCACTTTATACTACCTTATTGTAGAAAAACAGTACTTTATTTCACACTTTATTATTTCTTAACTTTGAGAATAATTATTTACTGTTTGTAAAAGTATCGTAAACTCTATTTACCAACTGTGTAAATGTTTCCGATCGAATTTTTATTTCCTAGACTCAGTTGCAGAAGACGTCTTACCCATCCCTCCGTTCTTATTCTTCTTCTTCTCCCCCGTTTTTTTTTTTATATTGTTCGATTGTTGGAGTTTTGTTGGTGGCGGACGGCAAACATGGGCGTTAAATTGTGCGAAGGAGCGCCGAGTTTTAAATTTGTTTGCTCAAGTTGAAATTAAACACGTCCAAGAGACAGCGGGAAGTGCCGCCGCCTCTGACGTGCCGCTGCGGGGCACGCGGAGCGAGGGGGCAGGACGGGTGGACGCGTCGCGACGTCGAGCGCTCAAATATTTTCGCTGCAGATTACCAACCGCACTTCCAGATAAATCTCGAATCATCATTGCCCCCCTAACAATACGTTAGAATTCTTATAGATATATAAAAATTAAATTATGTTTTTATTTTTCCATCAAAGTAGTTGAATTTATATTATTTAAAATATAAGAAACATTAATATTTATATATAAACATTTCTTTAATTACAGGACTTACAAGATACGCATGTAGAAGCATCAACTAATTTAATGGTAAGTTATAGAATTTATTTACATTCATCAATTAAATGCCATCCACATAAACACACACTATTAGTAAGTCGAAATTGAACGATTTTAGTTATTCGCAATTATTTTTCCATTTTATTTCTAGTCGATAACCTTGAATGACCCCTAAATAACCTCAAAGGATGGCTTCAAAAAATGGAACTTCAACGAGCTTTGAAAGATCTTGAGTGATCCTAAATGATCAAATACACTTAAATGGTCATAAGAATACTTTAAATAATATTGAATGACCATTATACAATTTTAAATAATCATCAAACATACTTAACTGATATCAATTGATCGCTGAATATCCTTATTATTTATATTTACTTATTAATATCCTTTAAACTACTTGACTGACACAATTATGATTGGGTGATATTAATTATAAATGAATGAACATTAGATCTTGAAAGACCTATGGTTAACCTTGAATAATCATTGAATTGCCTTAAAAGATCTTCAGTGATCGTTGTATGGCCTAAAGTAACCTTAAAAATGTCTAATGTTCTGCAATGGACCTTAAAGAAGTTTTGAAAGATCTTGAGTGATCCTAAATGATATCAAATACACTTAAATAACCATTAGATAATCACAAACAACATTGAATTACCATTAAACATTTTTAAGTAATCAAAGAACAAACTTACATGATAACAATTGGCTTCTGAATATCCTTAAATAACTTTAATGACAATTGGAAGACTTTAAATTCTGATTGGATGGTATTAAGCATCAATGAATGACCTTAGATCTTGAATGATCTATGGATAACCTTGAATAACTATTAAATAAACTTAAAAAAGCTTTAATGATCGTTTTATGACCTAAAGTAAACTTTAGGGAAGTTTAATGTCATAATGGAGCTTCAAAAAACTTTGAATGACCTTGAGTGATCCTAAATCATACCAAATACACTTAAATGACCTTAAATAACATTGAATGACCACCATACAATTTTAACAATCACAGAACAGACTTAGATGATATCAATTGATCTTTGAGTATATTCAAACAACTGCAATTAGGCTTCAATGGCTTTGAATGATCTCGAGTGATCTTAAATGATATCAAATACAAGATTAAACGATCATAATACAATTTTAAATAATCCTCGAAAACTTAAACGCTACCAGTTAGTCTCTGAATATTCTTAAACAACTTAAATGACTGTGAAGTATAATTGGATGACATTAGATCATCACGAATGACCATTAGAACTTGAATGACAGATAAATAATCTTGAATCTTGATTTTGATCATTGAATGACATTAAAAGATCTTCAATGATCATCATATGACCTAGAGTAACCTTCAAAAGAGTTTATTGTTCTGTAATGGAGCTTCAACAAGAACTGAATGATCTTGAATGATCGTAAATGACATAAAATGCACTTAAATAGTTGTGAGATGGCCATAATTAATTAATGTCTTACAATGGAGCTTCAACGAAACTTTGAATGACTTTGAGTTATCCTACATCATATCAAATACACTCAAATGACCTTAAACAACATTGAATGACCACAATACAATTTAAGTAATCATAGAACAGTGTATCATCCTTTGATAATAGTTGTAATTAACCGAAACACGTGTCAGAAAACTGAACAATAACAATAATTCAAATGTTTCGACCATTAGAACTTGAATGACTGATGGATAATCTTGAATCTTGATGTTGATCATTGAATGACGTTAAAGATCTTCAATGATTATTGTATGATCTAAAGTAACCTTCAAAAGAGTGCAATGGAGCTTCAACAAGAACTGAATGATCTTGAGTGATCGTAAATGACATTAAATACACTATAAAGGTTGTAAATAATATTGTGTTTAATGTGTTACAATGGAGCTTCAACGAACTTTGAATGACCTTGAGTCATATCAAATACACTTAAATGACCTTAAACACTGAATGGCCACCACACAATTTAAGTAATCATAGAACATATTTAGATGATATCAATTGATAATTGAATATGTTCAAACAAATTGCATAACTGGGACTTCAGTGTCTTTGAATGATCTTCAGTGATCTTAAATGATATCAAATACAAGAATTGAATGATCATAATACAATTTTAAATAATCCTCGAAGGCTCAAGTGATATCATTTAGTCTCTGGATATTCTTAAACAAATTAAATGACTGTTGCAAGACTTAGAAGCAAAATTGAATGATATTAGATCATCATGAATGACCATTAGAACTTCAATGACCGATGGATAATCTTGAATCTTGATGATGATTATCGAATGACCTTAAAAGATCTTCAATGATTATTGTATGATCTAAAGTAACCTCCAAAAGAGTGCAATAGAGTTTCAACAAGAACTGAATGATCTTGATTGATCGTAAATGACATAAAATACACTATAAAGGTTGGGAGTCGGTTGTAAATAATATTTAAGGAAGTTTAATGTCTTACAATGGAGCTTCAACGAACTTTGAATGACCTTAAGTAATCCTAAATCATTTCAAATACACTTAAATGACCTTAAATAACATTGAATGGCCACCATACAATTTTAACAATCATAGAACCGACTTAGATGATATCAATTGATCTTTGAATATCTTCAAACAACTTGCATGACCGCAATGGGGCTTTGAATGATCTTGAGTGATCTTAAATGATATCAAATACTAGATTGAATGATAATAATACAATTTTGAATAATCATCGAAGACTTAAATGATATCATTTAGTCTCTGAATATTTTTAAACAAATTAAATTACTGTGAAGTATAATTGCATGATATTAGATCATCATGAATGACCATTAGAACTTAAATGACCGATAGATAATCTTGAATCTTGACGATGATTATCGATTGACCTTAAAAGATCTTCAATGATCATTGTATGACCTAAAATAACCTTCAAAAGAGTTTAATGTTCTGCAATGGAGCTTCAACGAGTTTTAAATGATCTTGATTGACCGTAAATAATATTAAATACACTTATATTGTCATAAAAAGATATTAAATAACATTAAATTACCATTGTACAAATATAAACAACTCTGGAATAGCCTTAAATGAATGAATATTTTTAAACAACTTGAATGACTTGCGAATTGATTAAATTATAATTCCTAAAGATATATAAAAATTTAATAATAATTTAATTTATGATTTTTTTATGAAAGTAGAATATTTATATAAACATTTTTTTTTAATTACACGACCTACAAGAAACGCATGTAGTATCAACTAATTTTAATGGTAAGTTAAAGAAATAATTACAATTAAAATTTATTTACATTCGTCAATTAATACCTCAATTCAATGCAATCTACGTAAAAACAACTATTAGTAAGTCAAAATTGAAAGATTTTAGTTATTCACAATTGTTTTTCCAGTTTGTTTCTAGTCTACAAGCAACATGGATAAAATTAATTTCAGTTGAGTTTTTAAAGGTGAATATCTTAAAATTTCCTAAATGAATATTACTAATTCTAAGTGAATAATTAAGCCACACTATCTATAAATCAAAATTGAAAGATTTGAGTTGTTAGCAACTGTTTTTCCAAATTATTTCAAGTCCAAACAAATAACAAATATAAATTTCATTTCAGCCGAGTTTAAACATTAATTATCTTAAAATATCATAAAATTTTTTTGCTGATTCTAGTTAAATTATAAAACACGAGTATTTAAAAGTCTAAATTGAAAAATTCGAGTAGGTGGCAATTGTTTTTCCAATTTGTTTCAAGTCCATAATAAAAACAAACTTAAAATTAATTTCATTTCAGTTTAAACATGATTATTTCAAAACTCTCCCCAATAAATATTGCTGATTCTACCTAGATTATTAAGCACAAATATTTTAAAGTTAAAATTAACAGGTACGAGTTGTTGGCAATTGTTTTTTTCAATTTATTTCAAATCAAAACAAAAAGCAAATATAAAATTAGTTTCAGATGATTTTAAATGTGATTATTTTAAAATATCGTCGAAAAAATATTACTGGTTTTATTTAAATTATTAAGCACAACTATTTATAACTCTAAATTATAAAAAAAACAATTGTTTTTAAGTTATTTTAAGTTCAAAAAAATCAAACGTAAAATATATTTCAGTTGTACTTTTTAACATGATTATTTTAAAATTTTCCCAATAAATTTTGGCTGATTCTTAAGATTATTAAGCACAAATATTTTAAAATTCAAATTAACAGATACGAGTTGTTGGCAATTGTTTTTTTTCAATTTATTTCAAGTCAAAACAAAAAGCAAATATAAAATTAGTTTCAGTTGAGTTTAAATGTGATTATTTTAAAATATCATCGAAAAAATATTACTGTTTTTTTTTAAATTATTAAGCACAACTATTTATAACTCTAAATTAAAAAAAGCGAGTTGTTGGCAATTGTTTTAAGTCCAAAAAAAATTAAACGTAAAATTTATTTCAGTTGTGCTTTTAAACATTATAATTTTTAATTTTCCCCAAACGATTTTTGCTGATTCTGCCTAGATTATTCAGCACAGATATTTGAATTTTTCCAAATTGAAAAATTCGAGCGGTTCGCAATTGTTTTTTCCAACTTGTTTCAAGTCCAAAACAGAAACAAACGTAAAATTCATTTCAGTTGAGCTTAAACGTAATTATATTAAAATGTCATTAAAAAATATTGCTAATTCATATATAATTATTAAGTATAACTATTTATTACTTCAATTTAAAAAAATCTAGTTGTTGGCATTTGTTTTTCCATGTTGTTTTTCGGCCAAAACAGACCAATGTAAAATTCAGATTAAACATGAATATTTTAAAATTTCTTAAATGATATTTGCTTATTAAAAATAAATATTTCTAAGTCTAAATTATAACATTCGAGTTGTAGCAATTGTTTTTTTTCAATTTGTTTCAAGTCCAAAACAGAAACGAATGTAAAATTCGTTTCAGTCGAGTTTAAACGAGATTATTTTAAATTTTCCTTAAAAAACTTTGCTGAATCTACCTAAAATATTAAGCACAAATATTTGTTGAGTCCAAATGGAAAGATTCGAGTTGTTGGCAATTGTTTTTCACAATTTGTTTAAAGTCCAAAACAAAAACTAACGTAAAATACATCTCAGTTAAGTTTAAACGTAATTATCTTTAAATATCATCGAAAATAATTGCTTATTGTAGTCAAATTATTAAGCACAACTGGTAATACCGTAAATAAATAAATAAACTATAAAGTTGAAATAAATTAAAAAAATCAAGTTATAAAAATTTGTTTTTTTCATTTAAGTCTAGTCGACAAAAAAAAGACAAATGAAAAACTCATTTCAATTGAGTTTAAACTTGAATATGTTAAAATAAATTTTTTTCTGAATTATTAAGCACGCAAATCTGTAAGTCTAAATTAAAATAATAGTGTTATTGGCAATTGTTTTTTCCAATGTATTTAAGGTCCAAAAAAAATTAAACGTAAAATTTATTTCAGTTGAGTTTAAACCTGAATATTTTAAAATTTCCCCAATGAATTTTGCTGATTCTACCTAAATTATTAAGCACAAATATTTAAAAGTCAAAATTAATAAATTCGAATTATTGGCAAATGTTTTTTTCCAATTTGTTTCAAGCCGAAAACAAAAATAAATGTGAAATTAATTCAAGTTGGATTTAGACGTGATTATTAAAGAAAATCATATATAAATATTGCTGATTTTGGCTAAATTAATAAGTACGACTTTTTGTAATTCGAAATTCGAAAAATTTAAGTTGTTGGCAATTGTTTCTCTATTTTGTTTCTAGTCCAAAAAACGAAACAAATATAAAATCTATTTCAATTGAATTTGAATGTAATTATCATAAAATTTCCTTAATGAATATTGCTAATTCTATCTAAATTATAAAGCACAACTATTTATAAGTCTAAATTTAAAAAAAACGTTTTATGGACATTTGTTTTAGTCCGAATAATGACCAATGCAAAATTAATTTCAGTTGAGATAAAACGTGATTATTTAAAAATTTCCTCAATGAATTTTGACTGCAATGGCTTCGAATAATCTTGAGTGATCTTAAATGATATCAAATACAAGATTCAATAATCCTTGAAGACTTAAATGATATCAGTTAGTCTCTGAATGTTCTTAAAATAAATTAAATGACTGTTGCAAGACTTAGAAGTATAATTGGATGATATTAGATCATCATGAATGACCATTAGAACTTGAATGACCGATGGATAATCTTGAATCTTGATGATGATCACCGAATGACCTTAAAAGATCTTCAATGATCATTGTATGACCTAGAGTAACCTTCAAAAGAGTTTAATGTTCTGCAATGGAGCTTCAACAAGAACTGAATGATCTTGAGTGATCGTAAATGACACAAAATACACTATAAAGGTTGTGAGGTGGTCGTAAATAATATTTAAGGAAGTTCAATGTCTAACAATGGAGCTTCAACGAACTTTGAATGACCTTGAGTAATCCTAAATCATATCAAATACACTTAAATGACCTTAAACAACATTGAATGACCACCATACAATTATAACAATCATAGAACAGAATTAGATGATATCAATTGATCTTTGAATATCTTCAAACAACTTGCATGACCGCAATGGGGCTTTGAACGATCTTGAGTGATCTTAAATGATATCAAATACTAGATTGAATGATAATAATACAATTTTGAATAATCCTCGAAGACTTAAATGATATCATTTAGTCTCTGAATATTCTTAAACAAATTAAATGACTGTGAAGTATAATTGGATGATATTAGATCATCACGAATGACCATTAGAACTTGAATGACAGATAAATAATCTTGAATCTTGATTTTGATCATTGAATGACCTTAAAAGATCTTCAATGATCATCATATGACCTAGAGTAACCTTCAAAAGAGTTTATTGTTCTGCAATGGAGCTTCAACAAGAACTGAATGATCTTGAGTGATCGTAAATGACATAAAATGCACTTAAATGGTTGTGAGATGGCCATAATTAATTAATGTCTTACAATGGAGCTTCAACGAAACTTTGAATGACTTTGAGTGATCCTAAATCATATCAAATACACTCAAATGACCTTAAACAACATTGAATGACCACAATACAATTTAAGTAATCATAGAACAGTGTATCATCCTTTGATAATAGTTGTAATTAACCGAAACACGTGTCAGAAAACTGAATATATTAATATGGAAAATAACAATAACAATAATTCAAATGTTTCCGACCATTAGAACTTGAATGACTGATGGATAATCTTGAATCTTGATGTTGATCATTGAATGACCTTAAAGATCTTCAATGATTATTGTATGATCTAAAGTAACCTTCAAAAGAGTGCAATGGAGCTTCAACAAGAACTGAATGATCTTGAGTGATCGTAAATGACATTAAATACACTATAAAGGTTGTAAATAATATTGTGTTTAATGTGTTACAATGGAGCTTCAACGAACTTTGAATGACCTTGAGTCATATCAAATACACTTAAATGACCTTAAACACTGAATGGCCACCACACAATTTAAGTAATCATAGAACATATTTAGATGATATCAATTGATAATTGAATATGTTCAAACAAATTGCATAACTGGGACTTCAGTGGCTTTGAATGATCTTGAGTGATCTTAAATGATATCAAATACAAGAATTGAATGATCATAATACAATTTTAAATAATCCTCGAAGGCTTAAGTGATATCATTTAGTCTCTGGATATTCTTAAACAAATTAAATGACTGTTGCAAGACTTAGAAGCATAAGTGAATGATATTATATCATCATGAATGAACATTAGAACTTCAATGACCGATGGATAATCTTGAATCTTGATGATGATTATCGAATGACCTTAAAAGATCTTCAATGATTATTTTATGATCTAAAGTTACCTTCAAAAGAGTGCAATAGAGTTTCAACAAGAACTGAATGATCTTGATTGATCGTAAATGACATAAAATACACTATAAAGATTGTGAGGTGGTCGTAAATATTATTTAAGGAAGTTCAATGTCTAACAATGGAGCTTCAATGAACTTTGAATGACCTTAAGTGATCCCAAATCATATCAAATACGCTTAAATGACCTTAAACAACATTAAATGACCACCATACAATTATAACAATCATCGAACAGAATTATATGAAATCAATTGATCTTTGAATATCTTCAAACAATTTGCATGACCGCAATAGGGCTTTGAATGATCTTGGGTGATCTTAAATGATATCAAATACAAGATTAAATGATCATAATATAATTTTGAATAATCCTCGAAGACTTAAATGATATCATTTAGCCTCTGAATATTCTTGTGTATGACTGTGAAGTATAATTGGATGATATTAGATCATCATAAATGACCATTAGAACTTAAATGACCGATAGATAATCTTGCATCTTGACGATGATTATCGATTGACCTTAAAAGATCTTCAATGATCATTGTATGACCTAAAATAACCTTCAAAAGAGTTTAATGTTCTGCAATGGAGCTTCAACGAGTTTTAAATGATCTTGATTGACCGTAAATAATATTAAATACACTTATATTGTCATAAAAAGATATTAAATAACATTAAATTACCATTGTACAAATATAAACAACTCTGGAATAGCCTTAAATGAATGAATATTTTTAAACAACTTGAATGACTTGCGAATTGATTAAATTATGATTCCTAAAGATATATAAAAATTTAATAATAATTTAATTTATGATTTTTTATGAAAGTAGAATATTTATATAAACATTTTTTTTTAATTACACGACCTACAAGAAACTCATCTAGCATCAACTAATTTTAATGGTAAGTTAAAGAAATAATTACACGTAAAATTTATTTACATTCGTCAATTAATACCTCAATTAAATACAATCTACGTAAAAACAACTATTAGTAGGTCAAAATTGAAAGATTTTAGTTATTCACAATTGTTTTTCCAGTTTGTTTCTAGTCTACAAGCAACATGGATCAAATTAATTTCAGTTGAGTTTTTAAAGGTGAATATCTTAAAATTTCCTAAATGAATATTACTAATTCTACGTGAATAATTAAGCCACATTATCTCTAAGTCAAAATTGAAAGATTTAAGTAATTAGCAACTGTTTTTCCAAATCTTTTCATATCCAAACAAATAACAAATATAAATTTCATTTCAGCCGAGTTTAAACATTAATTATCTTAAAATATCATAAAATTGTTTTGCTGATTCTAGTTAAATTATTAAACACGAGTATTTAAAAGTCTAAATTGAAAAATTCGAGTAGGTGGCAATTGTTTTTCCAATTTGTTTCAAGTCCAAAAAAAATCAAACGTAAAATTTATTTCAGTTGTGCTTTTAAATGTTATTATTTTAAAATTTCCCGAAACAATTTTTGCTGATTTCGCCCAGGTTATTCAGCACAGATATTTGAAAGTCCAAATTGAAAAATTTGAGCGGTTGGCAATTGTTTGTTCCAACTTGTTTCAAGTCCAAAACAGAAACAAACGTAAAATTCATTTCAGTTGAGCTTAAACGTAATTATATTAAAATATAATAAAAAATTATCGCTGATTCTCATTAAGATATTAAGTATAACTATTTATTAGTTCAAATTTAAAAAAATCTAGTTGTTGGCATTTGTTTTTCCATGTTGTTTTTAGTTCAAAAAAGACCAATGTAAAATTCAGTTTAAACATGATTATTTTAAAATATTGCTGATTCTACCTAGCTTATTAAAAATAAATATTTCAAAGTCTATTATAACATTCAAGTTAGTAGCAATTGTTTTTTTCAATTTGTTTCATATCCAAAACAGAAACAAATGTAAAATTCATTTTAGTCGAGTTTAAACGTGATTATTTTAAATTTTCCTTAACAAACTTTACTGAATCTACCTGAAATATTAAGCAAGAATATTTGTAAGATTCGAGTTGTTGGCAATTGTTTTTCACAAATTTGTTTAAAGTCCAAAACAAAAACTAACGTAAAATTTATTTCAGTTAAGTTTAAACATGAATATTTTAAAATTTCCCCAATGAATTTTGCTGATTCTACCTAAATTATTAAGCACAAATATTTGAAAGTCCAAATAAATAGATTCGAGTTGTTGGCAATTGTTTTTCACAATTTGTTTAATGTCCGAAACAAAAGCTAACGTAAAATACATTTCAGTTAAGTTTAAACGTAATTATCTTCAAATATCATAGAACATAATTGCTGATTGTAGTCAAATTATTAAGCACAACTATTTATAAGTCCAAATTAAAAAATTCAAGTTGTTAAAATTTGTTTTTTTTTTCATTTAATTCTAGTAAAAAAAAAAATAATAATGAAAAATTAATTTCAGTTGAGTTTAAACTTGAATATTTTAAAAATTTTCCGATAAATATTACTGATTTTGCCTAAATTATTAAGCACGTATATCTATAGGTCTAAATTAAAATAATAGTGTTATTGGCAATTGTTTCTTTTTAATGTATTTCAAGTCCAAAAAAATCAAACGTAAAATTTATTTCAGTTGAATATTTTAAAATTTCTCCAATGAATTTTGCTGATTCTACCAAAATTATTAAGCACAAACTATTTCCAAGTCCAAATTGAAAGCACAAAGTTCAAATTAAGAGATTAAAGTTGTTGTTTTTTCCAATTTATTTCAAGCCGAAAACAAAAACAAATGTGAAATTAATTCAAGTTGGATTTAGATGTGATTATTAAAGAAAATCATATATAAATATTGCTGATTTTTGCTAAATTATTAAGTACGACTTTTTGCAAGTTGAAATTAAAATAATTGATTTGCTGGCAATTGTTTTTCTACTTTGTTTCCACCACAAAATCGGAAACAAACATAATATCTATTTCTCTCGAGTTTGAATGTAATTACCTTAAAATTTTCTTAATGAAAATTGCTAATTCTACCTAAATAATAATACACAACTATTTTTAAGTCTAAATCAAAAGATTCTAATTATTGGCAATTGTTTTTATATTTGGTTTTTAGTCTAAAACAAAAACAAATGCGAAATTAAATTAAGTTGACTTTAAACGTGATTAACTTAAAAATTTCTCGATAAATATTACTAATTCTCCCTAAATTAATACGTACAAATATTTGTAGGTACAAACTGATAAAATCAAGTGGTTGGCAATTGTTTTCCTATTTTGTTTTTTAAGTCCAAAAAAGTATAGAATTGATTCCGCTTGAGTTTAAACGTTTTTAAACTTTTGCAAATAATATTGCTGAATCTACGTTAATTATTAAGCCAAAACTATTTCCAAGTCCAAATTGAATTATTTAAATCGTTAGCAATTGTTTTTTTTTTAATTTTGTTTCTAATCCAAAACAAAAACAGAAATAATTTTTTGTTGAGTTTCAACGTGATTATTTAAAAATTTCTTAACTGAATTTCGCTGATTCTAACTAAATTTTTAAGCAAAAGTATTAATAAATTCAAATTGAAAGATTTTAGTGGTTGGCAATTGTTTTTAAATTTTGTTTCTAGTCCAAAAAAAAACAAGTGCAAAATTTATTTCAATGAGTTTAAACGTGATTATTTCAAAATTTTCTCGATGAATATTGCCGAGACTCATAAAATTATTAAGGACAACTATTTATAAGTCCGAATTGAAAGATTTGAGTTGTTGGCAATTATTTTTCCATTTTATTTCTGGTCTAAAAAGAAACAAGTGTAAAGTTAATTTCAGTTAAGTTTCAACGTGATTATCTTAATTTTTTCTGGATAAATATTATTGATTTTATCTCTATTACTAAATAAAACTTATTATGAGTTTAAATTAAAAGATTTGAGTCGTCGGCAATTGTTTTTAATTTTGAAACAGAAACAAATGTAAAATTAGTTTTGGTTGAGTTTAAACGTGATTATTTTATAATTTCCTGGATTAATTTTGCTGATTCTAACTAAATTTTTAACCACGACTATTTGCAAGTTTAAATTAAGCTATTTCAGTTGTTGGCAATTGTTTTTTCTTACTGTTTCCAGCCCAGAAAAGAAGTCAATACAAAAATTAATTTCAGCCGAGTTTAAATGTGATTATATTAAAATTTTCGAAAAAAAATTGCTAATTTTATATAAATTATTAATAAACACTATTAATGAGTCTAAATTGAAAATTTTGATTTATTGGCAATTGTTTTTTCAATTTATCTCAAACTCAAAATAAAAAGAAATGTAAAATTAATTTCAGTTTAGTTTAAACGTAATTATCTTAAAATTTTCTTAATAAATTTTGCTGATTCTATTTAAATTATTAAGCACTATTATTAATAAGTGCTAATTTGAAAAATTTGAATTGTTGGCAATTGTTTTTCCACTTTGTTTCTAGCCGAAATAAGAAAACAAATGTAAAATCAATTTCAGCTGGGTTCAAACGTGATTATGATAAAATTTCTTAGATAAACAGTGATAAATATCAAGCACAACTATTTTAATAACTAAATTGAAAGATTTAAGTTGTTGGCAATTGTTTTTCCTTTATGTTTTTGTCCAAAAAAATAAATCAAATGTAAAAGTAAGTTCAGTTATTTTTAAAGGTGATTAACTTAAAATTTCCTCGACAAATATTGCTGATTATGACTAAATTATTAGGCACGACTATTTATAATTATAAATTGAATGATTTAAGGTGTTATCGATTATGTTTTCATTTTGTTTTTACTCCAGAAATTAAAATATATATAAAAGTAATTTCAATTGATTTTAATCGTGATTAGCTTAAAATTTTTTGGATGAATTTTGCTGATTTTAAATGAATTTTTAAGCACGATTATTTATCGGTCTAAATTTAAAAAAAATGAGTTGTTAGCAATTGTTTTTCTATTTTGTTTTTTATCCAAAAAAGAAAACAAGTGTAAAATTATTTTATGTTAAGTAAAGTAATTATCTTAAAAAATCCTTTATGAATATTGCAGATTCTTCCTAAATTATTAAGCGCCATTATTTATAAGTCTAAACTGAAAAAATCAATTGCTTTTACATTTTATTTTTAGTCCAGAAATTGAAGTAAATGTTAAATTAATTTCAATTGTGTTTGAACGTGATTATCTTAAAATTTTCTGTAATAAATATTATTAATTTTTTCTATTTTATTAAGCACGGTTATTTGTAGGTCGAAAATGAAAGTATTGAGTCGTTGGCAATTGTTTTTCCATTTTGTTTCCAGTCCAGAAAAGAAGCCATTGTAAAATTAATTTCAGTTGTATTTAAATGTGATTACCTTAAAATTTCGTGGATATATATATTGCTGATTCTACCTACAATTATTAAGTACGATTTATTATGAGTCAGAATTGAAAGGTTTGAGTGTCGACATTTGTTTTTTAAATTAATTTCTAGTCCAAAATAAAAACAAATGTAAAATTAATTTCAGTTGAGTTTTAAACGTGATTATCTAAAAAAATTCCTGTATGAATATCCCCGATTCTGCCTTAGTTATTAAGCACGTCTAGTAATAATTCTAAATTGTAAGATTTGAGTTGTTGGCAATTGTTTTTTCTAATTTGTTTCAAGTCCAAAACAAAAACGAATGTTAAATTAATTTCAGTTGACTTTAAACGTGATTATCTTGAAGTTTTTTAGATGAATATTGCTTAAATTTGTAATTACGAGTATTCCTTACTTAAAATTAAAAGACTCAAGTTGTTGGCAATTGTTTTTCTATTTTGTTTCCAACCAAAAACGGAAATAATTTTAAATTAATTTCAATTGAATTTATACGTTATTTTTCAAAAGTTTTCTATAGGAATATTTGCTGATTCTATTTAAATGATTAATGATTGAAAAAATCATGATGATCGGCCACCCATCCTACAAAAACAATCAACCTATTTGATTTTTAAATTAATTAAAACTCTTCGTCAATAAAATTACTTGGTGAAATATTTTGAGGTAATATATTCATTCTCATTTAACTTAAATATTAATTTTTTTAAAATTACTAATTGTTATGACAATATTTGGTTATATCTAAATTAGGAATCGAATTTATTAGCGGCAATTCGGGAATCGGACGGATTATTAATTTATGTCGACCGGGACGTGTCGTAAAATTGAAAACGTCAGCGGTAACATTTAATATTGAACATTTAATTTTACCGCCAATTTTTACGCGGCCCGAAAAAAAATAATGCCCGTCCCCAGCAGTCGGATGTGGATAAATGTTAAACCCGACACGTTCGCCCTTAAATAACTTACGGTTTTTAAATTTACACCGTGAATAATTGAAACACGTCGAAACAAAAATATATTTGGATGAATTGTTAATAACTGAAATTGGATTTTATAGTCATTATTAATATTAAATATTATTTTCCAAAATGTTAATAAATCATTTTTTCATCAAATTCAGTATATATAATAATGATAGTAACTATATTAATGGGATTCCCCGTATAGATTTAAAAAAATACAGTATAATATGAATAATATGTATTTTGCAATAATTATTTGTGCTTAAAACATAGTGAATTTTTCAATTCAGAAAAATATATGTATTCTTCTATAAACTACAGTTTATAGGAGAAGGCATATTTTTTATACTATTATAATTTCGAGTTTTAAACATTTTATTTCAGAGAATTCTCAACGTTTCAATATTTCATCATCGGGACGCATTTGATGTTTCTTTAGCTTCGGCCTTCGGGCCGGCTCGGATGTGAGTGCCATTAGGTGTAAGGGTTAATAAATTTCTTGTGATATGCACTTTTCGGGGGTAGAGAATAGAAAGGGTGGTACATTGACCGTGACGAAAGCAGACATGAGTCAGACCGATCGAATCCTCGGTTTCCTGCACACACACATAAAGACACAAACAAGAGGACCTTCTAGTGTTGTTGGTCGCTCCACTTTCACGGCTTCATTAACTCAATGCCAGGAAATTATATCCTTAATAATCATAAGATATTTTACATCGAGCAGATTATTACGATTAGTTTTATGTCTTTACTGTATAAATAATAATAACAATATAAATATTGTTTTCTCTTATATTGTTTTGATAAGAGACTACCACATAGTAAAGGTCGTTTTGATCATCTTCGCCAAAACATAGTTAATATATTATTTAAGTCTCTTCTCCTATAAATGCCTCTCCTAGCGGAGGCTGGCGACCACTTTAGTACATTATTTCCTATTTGTTGTTGCTCTCATCAAACCCCATTCTTGTCGACTTCCTAATGTTCCAGAGCCACGACATTCTTTTCCTTCCAATGCCTCTCCTTCCTTCCATCTTTTCCTGGATTATCAGACGAAATAATTCGTAGCATTCCTGCCTCATTACACGGCCAAGGTAAGCTGTTTTTAGTTTTGATATTGAGTAGGAGTTCCCCACTCTTCGAAGGACTTCTTCATTCGATACATATTTAAATTTAAATCATTTTAATTTCAAAACTTACGAAAAATAAATCAATTGATGTAAATAACATAGCACCATCCTGTTGAAATCTTAAAGTTGTAATGATTTTTTCAATTTCAATTAAGTGCTGTAACGGTCGCAACCATCCTTAAAGTTATGTCCATTTTATTATGGGATATATATGTTATGTTATGTGTGTGTGTTATATATCATGCGGTTAGTCATGATGGAAGCAGTGTAGAGTGGAAGGGTGGTATGTGCGTAATTAATTTTCATTAGTCACACGGGAAGGGTTTGTGTGTGAGTAACCGCTGAAAATATTAACGTGGCACCTTTAAAACTGCCAAGGCAAGCACCGGAGGAGCACTTTGGCAACTTTCGTGTTTGCGCGGGCGGCGGCGGCGGCGAAAAGGGCCCCACCGCCGGATATATAAGGGCCTTTGATGGCCGATCGATAATCTCTGGGCCCTTTGTTTTAACCCTTTCCGGCGTTCGTGTTTTTTTTTTCGCTCTGTTTTTCTGTCCGCCCTTAAATCGGGGATTTTGTTTTTAATTAAACATTATCACGCGCCCCGATATTTTGCATTTTACGGCCATCTTCCTGCTCTAAATCAAATTGAATGAAATAAAATTAACGCGAATTAATTGCACTCTTTAAAGTATTTGTTATAAGTTATAAATATACAAGCTGAAATTTATAAAATAAACTGCATTGGTATTAATATAAGCATTGAATTATTAATTAAAACCCTGAATTGTGCTATAATGATTGGATGGTGAGATAGAGGCCACCCACCCACCCCACATATACATACATACTTCAGTTACTGATAGTGATTTATTTCATAATGTTTTACCAAGAGATAAGTGAGAAAATAATTCAAGAAAATTCATTTAAGTCGTTTAATAGATTTTCAAAGATCAATTGATATCATTTAAGGCCATTCAAAGATTATTTAAGAATGATAAATAGTCACTTAATATGATTTAGGGTGATTTAACAATCATATAAATGTATTTAATGGCATTTACGATCATTCATGATCATAGTTTTTAGAAGCTCCATTGCAAAACATTTGTTTAAGGTCATGCAACGATCATTAAGAATTCGTTAAGATCATCCGATGGTCTTTCAAGGTTATCCATCGGTCATTCAAGTTCTAATGGTCATTAACATCTAACTATAATTCTAAATCTTCCAAAAGACATACAAGTTGTTCAAAGACATTCAGAGAATTGGAATAATTTAAGTCTGTTTTATGATTAGTTAAAATTGTATAATTGTCACTCAATATTGTTTAATATCATCTTATGATCATTTAAGTGTATTTGATACCATCGAGGATTACTCAAAGTCAAAGTTTTTTAAGATTACTTTAGGTCGTACATCAATCACGTAAAATTTGTTAAGGTCATTTAATGGTCATTCAAGGTTATCAAAAGACCATTCAAGATTGAATGGTCATTAATTGCTACTTAATATCACTTAATTTTAATTTTAACTCATTAAAATTGTTTAAAAACTCAAAGATGCACAGACTAATTGCTATCATTTAAGGTTATTCGATAAATTTATAGAATGATCATTGAATGTAGTTTAAGGCCTTATTATGATCATTTAAGTGTAATTGATGTCATTTAAGATCACTCAAGATCTTTTATAACTTATTTATGCTCCATTGCAGAACATTAAAAATTTTTAGGAGTACTTTAGGTCATTAAAATTTCATTGAAGTTCATTCAAAGCACATTGAAGTTCCATTGCAGAACATTAAACTTTTTTTTCAAGGTTAATTTAGGTGTTATAATGATCATTGAAGATCTGTTAAGGTCATTGAACGATCATTCAAAGTTATCCATCGAGCATTCAAGATCTAATGGCCATTCATTGATACTTAATATCATCTAATCATAATTGTTAATCTTGCAACAGTCATACAAGTTGTTTAAAGATATTCATAAATCAACTGATGTCACTCAGAGCCATTCGATGTTTAATTTGTTTAATGTTATTTGATGACCTTAAACAACATTAAACACATTTAAATAATCATCGAATGACCATTTAAGTGTATTTGATGTCATCGAAAATCATTCAAAGATCGTTTAAGTTTAATGGAGCTTTTAATGTTACTTCAGGTAATACAACGATCAGGTAAGATTTGTTAAGGTCATTCGATGGTCATTCAAGATTATCGATCGGTTATTCAAAATTTAATGGTCATTAGTTGATAGTTAATATCATCTAATCATAATTCTAAGTCATTCAATTTGTTAGAAGATATTCAGAAACTGATTGATATCATTTAAGGCTATTCGATGGTTATTTATATTTGTATAATGGTCATTGAATGTTGTTTAAGGTCTACTTATGACTATTTAAGTGTATTTGATGTCATTTACGATCACTCAAGGTAATTCAAAGTTAGTTGAAGCTCTATTGCAGGACATTAAACTTTTTTGACGTTTATTTTAGGTCATTCGACGATCATTGAGGATAGTTTAAGGCCATTCAAGGTTATCCATCTATCATTCAAGATCCAACGGTCATTCATGATGATTTATTATCATCCAATCATACTTATAAATCTTGCAAGAGTCATTTAATTTGTTTAAGATAATTTAGAGACTGACTGATATGATTTAAGTCTGTTTGATGACTATTTAAAATTGTATAATGGTGTAAGGTCATTCTATGGTTCTTCAAGGTTATTTAAAGATCATTCAAGATCAAATGGTTCTTTATTGATACTTAATATCATCTAATCAAAATTCTAAGTCTTCCAACAGACATTTAAGTTGTTTAAAGATGTTTAGATATTAATTAATATCATTTAAGGTCACTCAATGATTTTTTTTGACATGTATAGGCTACTTATGTATGGCACTTGGCAATTTTTAGAACCTCTGAAGCAAATATCAGCAAATTGCCGTAAACATTAGTTCAAATTAATAAGTATTAGAGAATTACAGCAATTTGAAAAAGAAGTTATTGGATTTTTGTGGTAGAAAAAAAAATCACCGAGATAGCTATAAAATTTTAGATTTGTTGTAAAAAAAATTTATAATTTGGTAGAAAAAATACTTTTGAAATAATGCAAAAATAATTATTTTCAGGAGCTTAGAAATTTCTTGGAATGCTAGAAAACTTGTGTTTTTAGACGATAAAGTATTGAACAATTCCGATACGATAAAGAGAGAAACGGGAAATTTCTGAAAAAGTGGAAAATAAATTTCTGAAATTTTCAGAATCCCTGAAATAATATCAAAATATAGTACTATTAAATAATTCTAGAAATCTAAAAGAAAATTTGTTGGAAAATTACAATTAAATTAATAAATAAAGTGAAATTCTTTAAAATATGGGTTCAATTTTAATTATTCCTCTGCAGAATTTAGAAATTACTATAATTGAAAATACAAATCATACAATTTTTTGAAAGGTCAAAAAATATTTAAAAAAATTTTGTGATTACGATGACTATTAAAAATAAGTCTGCTCTTTGATTCTACACAAGATTTTTCGTATTCATCGACACAATTTAGAAATAATCGTAGACAAAACTGAATATACATTTCATTAAAAATAATTTAAAAAAACAAATGCTGGACGGATCTTATTCATACTGGCTTAATAAGATTAATTTAGGCTTCAATTTTATTTAAAAGAAATTAAATATAACTCTGCTGAATTTAGAAATATTCATGGTTGAATATGGGATTAAGCATCGAATTAATTCTAATAAGAAAAATATCATAAAACAAGAGAAAAAATTAATGCTGAACAGGTTTCATTTAGATTTGTTTGAAAAGATAAGTCTAATCTTTAATTTTACTGAAAATTTTTATATATTACTTTGCAGAATTAGAATTTAAAAATATTCGTTGTTTTTTTCTTCGGGAATTTGCGTAAATTTCCCTTTTAAATTCATAATTTTCCTTCCGTTTTCTCAAAAAAAATCCTTCTAAATTTTGAGAATTAACTTGTAGGGTTCTAGATTTTATATATAGATATGCTGATTTCTACAATATTTCATTAATTTCTCTTACCAATTATTATAGAATATTCCTATATTTTTTCCTCAATTTTTGATAAAATTTTTTCTTTCATTGTTCATGAGTTTTGTAATTTATTTCAAGGATAGTATTTTCTTGTATTCTTTTCTCATTAGTTTATAGTAGTTTCTTTCAAGAAATTTAAGAATTTTCATCCAGATTTCTTCGAGAATTTAACAGGAATTCTAATATTCCAAACGTATAAAATTCTCCGTTAATAATTTCTCCAGATGATTAGATTATTTCATTATTTATTCTTTTATGTTATCAAAATTTTCCAGCAACTTTTACAGTAATTTATCTTCAAAATTGTGAAAATGTTTTCCAATTTTTTTAATCAATTTTCATCATTTTCTCCTCCAGACTTCTATAATTTTGTTACACTTCTAGTTTTATTCCTTTTTTTTAGAATAGACATATATTAAGTGTTTAACTGAATGGATTACCACATAGTAACGGTCGCAATCATCATCATGATTTTTTAGAATTTATCTCAACTCATTGAAGCACTTACTTCGTAGCCTAGAGAGAGAGAGAGAGAGAATAATATCTTTATTCGAACACTTACAATTTTGTAAAATATATACAAATGATTAACAATAATGGTTAGTCTGTTCGTTTGGGCTATCGACCATCGGTCTTTCTGCCCTGTCTTGACTCTAAGTTGTATGTAGAAAATAAGTTAAGTTGCTAGCTAGCTTAACCGTCTGGATGATTCGAACTAATGAATTCATGAAGGGTGATTGATGGATTCGTAGTCTATTTTTTTAGAATTTGTCTTTTTTTCCATTGGTTGATATTTTTAAAGAAATCTTTATTCTAAAATGCGCGAATCTTTCAACACTTATTCTTAGAAAATTTCAGCAATCTCTCGTACACTATTTTCGAGAAATTTGCAGGAATTGTGAGATTTATAAATATTTTTAGCATTTGCCCCAAATCTATAAATTTTTTCATTAATTTTGAATCTAGATATTTTGAAGATTGAAGCATACTTGTTTTACTTAAGAGGATCTTTAATAAATATGTAATAATTTTTCTTCCAAACTGTTAGAATTTTCTTTCAAAGTTACAGATTATATTTCGAACATACAAGGATTTGTTCAATGTCTTAATTTTTTTATACAGTCGATGATTTTTGTTTGTCCTCTAATTGGGCACATTATTTTTTTTACATTCGTTGATTTTCAAACCAATATCTCTTGGCCCCGCCTTAATTTTTTGGAAAGCTTCTTTGGCTGCTGTCGCTGTTATGGCCAGGAGGTTAAGATCATCCACATAGGCCACTATTTGGACATAATCATCTACAAACTGTAGGACGTTGTTTGAGGGGCCGAAGAAACTTTGGTTAGGATTGTAGAGAACATGGCAATATATATTATAGAGTAAGGGATATAAGAGAGAGCCTTGAGGAATACCTGTTTTTATTTTAATTATTGCTATTTACTATTTAAATCATAAGCATAAAAACTGTTTAAATTACTTAGTTTATTAATTATGTCACGAACTTTACATTCGGGCAAGTTTTGGATTCTTATATGATTTTGTCTTTCTTAATTTCTCACTATTTTTCTTGTATTTTTCAAGTAGAAGAATGCGAGGAGAAATTAACTCTGCCTTAAGATCAATGCTCTAAATTTTTATACATACCTTTTCAATAGATCTTGTAAAGTTAATACAGTAAACTATAATTTAATTAAGGTAAAAATATGTAGTTAAAAAATATTTACGTAATAAAAAGTGTATTAAATTAAAACGAGATCTGCAGTAATAATAATAATATGATTATTTACCTTAATTAATTTTTGCAACATTACACTCTGAAAAAACTGAATGTAGAGCGACGCGGCGTTCAACTCAAAAAAAGAAAAAAAGAAAAAACTTGATTTTAATTAATTCCTGCCGAGAGTAAAGAGGGAAACGAGGGTAAGTGGAGGAAGGACAGAAGCAGGTGTAAAAATGCCAGTTTCTCTCCTTTCACGCGGAATCGGCGATCGCGACTAATTAGATCTCCGTCCTGTTTCCACCCGGATGAAAAAAAGGAGGGAGGAAATGCGAAACGTAATGTAGTACACGCGCGGATTTGTTTATCGCAAAAATTTCTGTTGGTTTTTTTTTTATATCAAGCGGATAGATAAGGGTCTTTCGGGGGTGGTTTCGAGGGGGGAGGGCGTCCGCCCTTTACCCGCTTAATTAAGACCGGGGCAATTTATCTAAATTATAACTCTATTCTCTATACACGAGTTTGTCTTCACAAACTCAGATAGAAATACATGTTTATGTATGTATGTGTGTGTGTGTGTGTATGTGTGGGGCGCCTAATTTTCTTCTTCGGCTCCGTCCCTCAAGCGCACGCATAATTACACGACTTTCCATCAAAACTGTTATTAATTTCGGGGATTCACTAATTGCCACCATTACGCGCGTTAATTTTAATGAGCGATCCGAAACGACTTTTTACTAATTGCACACACATACACATACACACGCTCGTATTGTTACGTAATAACCGTCGCGGTTCGATCGGTAATCTGATCACGTTCGGTAATTTATCGATTGAAAAATTAACCACGAAAATAAAATTTATTAGTGCAGTTAAAATTTATGAACGTGTAAATAAATTAGGTTTGAAAGGAAAATATTATTTTTCAGCAAGATGGAGCTTCTAACTCACTAAATTATAATGATTTTTAATAGATTCTACAAGGCAGACAGATCCAGAAGAAGCCTTAAGAAGTTTCCAGGATATGTATAGCAGATCTCAGCGGAGGACAGAAAAGTGACTTTCGTTAATACTTCATCTACGTTAATGTTACAGGACTATTCACCGAACTTTATTGTCAGAGGTTGTATAAGTTTAATGAACCTACTGAAACTGTTCTTCCATCATTACTTCTTCATATAATCACGTATCACTTTTGCAAACCTTTCCTCTTCCTTTTCTCTAATTTTAGTTATTCTTATTCTTCATCTTCTTCTTCAATCATCATCAATGTATTGTACTTCAATCTGGCGGGCAGCAGACGGAAAAAAATCGGGCGGCGGGGATTGTGGATTGTGGAAAAGGCCGACAGACAGACAGACAGACGTACAAACGGACGGATTGTGAGTTAAAATAGATGGCAATTAACATGACCGAAAAATGCCGGGAGTTTCTATATTCGGCCGTCATTACGGGGCGGAAATTTTTCGTCGGGGAACGACATGCCGGTGCACCATTATAGCGGAGGACACGCCGGATTTTCAGCATTCCCCCCGAACGCCCAATTAATTAGTCCGGTGCGGTCCGATATGTACATTTGTATTGTCGGAATGCAATCTATACGTCTTCATCACGAACGAAAATACTTTGCAAATAATTCAACATCTCAATTTCAAACGTTGAAAATGGAAAATATTTACAAGATCGATTCTCTTGTTTACCCTCATTACAAACCAAACATATTGACTAGTAAAATAAAACATTAAAAACCTTCTTCACACAGTTTATTTGAAACACCATATAAAGGTTTTTAAGTGCTTTGTTTTATAATCAAGTTTATCTTCACGTAACTCATCCAATTAATTTAATATTAACCAGTAATATTATTGATGCTTGAGGCTTCTAATTCGTTATATATTATAACATATAAAATAAAACACTTAACCAAGTAATCTTCATTATATTCAAGATGTACCATATTGTAAAGGCCTCCATAATTAAACACTTACTCACTTTGTTTGATTTGCTGAAACTATAATCAACAACATTGTTACACAAACAAAATAACTGTTGTTGTAAGCGTTTTATTTTATATATTCAATGATTCTTTTTTAATATCGATTAAACAATAATTAAAGGATTTATTATAAAAACTAATCAAGCTTTTTCTTTACTACATAATAAACCCCTCGTAACTTTATGTTGAGCATCCGTTGATGATTTATATTTACGAACAAACAGAATCAACCTGTTTTTTTTTTCTATTTGGGTAGCCAGTGTGCATATATTATTGCATTTAAAACAAACACAATTTCACGTGTTTGGAGGTTCCCCTCCAAAAATAAATAGAGAGAAAAAAGGGCATAACAAACACGGAAACAATAATGCGCTTGACAATAAAACGCTCTCAATACCAAATGAAAAACGTAAAATAATACATCGCTTATAAATGTTTGGACCAGTGAAAATAAATTCTATTCAAAAGAAATATTACATGATTATTAAAAGGGGTAGAAATATTCTGTAACAATGGAAAACATTCTCACAATTTGGAAAAGCATTATTAGCAAATTCTACAACTTATGGAGGTCAAAATGGCAGAGGAAAGAAGCCTATAAAATAGATCTGAAGAAAACACTAAATATTTTTATAACCAATTTAATTAATACACTTTATAAGTTTGTGTCTTATTTAAATTTATTTGTTGAAAAGTTTTGATAGTATAAAACAAGAAATAATGGAATATTCTAATCATCTGGAGAAATTAAAAACGGAGAATTTTAAAAATCTGGAATAGAAAATACAAAAAATTATAATTCTTGTGAAATTCTCGAAGAAATCTGGAAGAAAATTGTACTGAAAACACTTTCTAAAAGATTTCTCTTCCAGATTTCTTCGATGAAAATTCTTAAATTCCTTGAAAGAAAATACTATAATAAATACTTTAAATCAATAAGAAACAAATACAAGAAAATACTATCCTTGGAAAAAATTATAAAATTAACGAATGATGACAGAGAAAGTTCAAAAAAATTCTGAAAAGTTTTCAAAAATTGAGGCAAAATATATAGGAATATTCTATAATAATCGGTAAGAGAAAGTCATGAAAAATTGTAGAAATCAGCCTATCTTGAAATTTAAAGCTTTTCAAAGATATTCTCAAAATTTAGAAGAATTTTTCTGGAATACTCTTGAGAAAACAGAAGGAAAATTATGAATTTCGAAAGGAAATTTACTAAAATTCTCGAAGTAAAAATCTTTAAGAAACCTTTCGCAATTAAAAAAAAAATCCTGGCAAACTCTATTCAAAACAAGAAAGAGAACTTACTCTAAGAATTTAAAACAAAAACTGGTGAAAAATTCTAGAAACTTGAAGAATTGCTAAAGAATATAAAACCCTGGAAGAAATTTCCTTTGATCCAGGAAATATACTAAAGAATTTTTCAAATTTGAAAAGGAATTTATAAAAAATTAGTTTTTCTATAAAAAAATTTAAGAATTTGAAACAAAAATTGCTAAGAAAATTCTAAAAATTTCGAAAATTGCTACAAAAAAAAATAGGAATTTGGAAGAGAAATTTACTAAAATTCTCGACGAAAATATCTTTAAAAAATCTTTGGCAAAAATTCCTGGCAAATTCTTCTAAAAAAATTAAAGAGAATTTACTCTAGAAATTTACAACAAAAACTGGTGAAAAATTCTCAAAACCTAAAGAATTACTAAAGAATATAAAACGCTGGAAAATATTTCGTTCGATCCAGGAAATTAAGTAAATAAATCTTCAAATTTGAAAAATAATTAATAAAAAATTATCTTGTCTATTGAAAACTAAGAATTTGAAACAAAAATTGCCAAAAATAAATTCTAAAAATTTGGAAAATTGCTACAAAAAAAACTGCAAATCCTTAAAGAAAATTCTTACAATATAGAAAAAATTATGAATTTCTCAACAATTGGAAAACTCTAGAAAACTTTTAAGGATATTGTAAAAATTTTTAGACCCTCGAAGGAAATTCCTGTAATTTTAAGTCCTTTATTTACAAATCCACTCAGATCAAGAATGTAGCAGCGGAAGTATTAATTTTAGTCGAAAAGTAGAATAATGAATGCTGGAAAATTGTAATAAAATACAGCAAGAAATAAAGTAAATATAAGAGTTGAGAGTTCCCTTGATTTGTCGGTGTTTATTTATGTCACTCGTTTTTATTAACAATTTTTTCAAATTGAAAGTTTTTTAGATCGATTTACAATTTTTTAATTCTTTAGAATTAAAAAAATCCAAGAAGAATTGTTGATAGTTCTAAAACCTAAAATATTCTAGAAATCTCGAAAATAAATTACTCGAAGAATATGTTAATTATGTGCAATTAAAATTATATTATATTATATATTTTAGAGATTGAAGGGTGGGATAGAGGCCACCCACCCACCCTACATATTTTTAGAAACTTTAACTACAACAGTGTTTATGATACCTAAATTTTTATCAAATTTTTTAGTAATGTTTTCTTTTATCACTAACGAGTGTAATTTATGTTAAAAATATATGTAGGGTGGGTGGGTGGCCTCTATCCCACCCTACAACCAGTATAATATACACAGGGGTTTTACAAACTTTCAATTAGATTAATAATAGCAATGCTTGATTTTTTTAAAACTAATTAATCAATTTGATGTAATTTAATTATTTATAGGATCCTTGCATATATTTTTTAACCCACCCTATATATTTTTGGAAACTATAACTACAACAGTATTTATAATACCTAAATTTTTATCAAATTTTTGATTAATGTTTTCCTTTATCACAAACGAGTGTGTGTAACTTATGTTAAAAAAAAATATGTAGGGTGGGTGGGTGGCCTCTATCCCACCTTACAACCAGCACAACATACACCAAAGTTTTACAAACATTTTGATTAGATTAATAAGAGTAATGCTTGATTTTTTTAAACTAAATAATCAATTTGGTGTAATTTAATTTTTATAGGACCCTTGCGGGTATTTTTGAAATTGAAGGGTGGTATAGAGGCTATCCACCCACCTTACATATTTCTAGAAACTTTAAAGACAACAGTGTTTACGATACCTAATTTTTTATCAAATTTTTGATTAATGTTTTCCTTGATCACAAACGAATGTTTGTAATTTATGTTAAAAAATATATGTAGGGTGGGTGGGTGACCTCTAACCCACCCTACAACCAGTACAACATACACAAAGGTTTTACAAAAATTTTGATTACATCAATAATAGCCATGTTTGATTTTTTTAAACTAAATAATCAGTTTGGTGTAATTTAATTTTTGTAGAACCCTTGCGTATATTGTTGAGATTGGAGGGCGGGATAGAGGCCACCCACCCACCCTACATATTTCTAGAAACTACAACAGTGTTTATGATATCTAATTTTTTATCAAATTTTTGATTAATGTTTTTCTTTATCACAAACGAGTGTTTGTAACTTATGTTAAAAAATATATGTAGGGTGGGTGGGTGGCCTCTATCCCACCTTAGAATCAGTACAGCACATAGAAATTTTTACAAACATTTTGATTAGATTAATAACAGCGATGCTTGATTTTTTAAAACTAAATAATCAATTTGGTGTAATTTAATTTTTATAGGACCCTTGCCTTTTTTTTTAATTGGAGGGTGCGATAGAGGCCACCCACCCACCCTACAAATTTTTGGAAATTATAACTACAACAGTGTTTATGATACCTAAATTTTTATCAAATTTTTGATTAATGTTTTCCCTTATCACAAACGAGTGTTTGTATTTATGTTAAAAAAATATATGTAGGGTGGGCGGGTGGCCTCTATCCCATCCTCCAATTAGTAAAACATTCACAAAAATTTACCAAATTTTGATTAGATTAATAATAGTAATGCTTGATCATTTGAGGCTAAATTATCAATTAAAGTGCAATTTATTTTTTGGAGAACCCTTGTGTATATTTTTTAAATTGGAGGGTGGGATAGAGGCCACCCACCCACCCTATATAATTAATGAAACTTTAACTACAACAGTGTTTATGATTTCTAAATTGTTCTTAATTTTTTGATGAATGTTTTCCACCAAAAATTGCTGAAAAAATATTGGAATTGTAGAAATCACGTTCTTTAATTCTAGAAAACCCTTGGAAAAAAATTTCAACCATGATAAATATATTCACTATTTGTTTTGAGTTATGTGAAGTAATAATCACTAATAAAACACGATTTTATTTCCTTTTTTCACTAATTTATTTAAACGTTAAATGTACATTTTGAGCACCATGTGCTCATTTTCAATAACTGAATAATAAATTAGTGAAGATAGGAAATCAAATCGTGTTTTATTCATGATAAATATAGGGAAATTGACAAAAATTTAAATGAAAATATGCTGGAATTTTGAAAGAATTTTTCTACAAATTCAAATGGAGATTCTTGCAAAAGTTGGATAAGTTTGCAGAAAAATTAATATTAGTTAAACATTTTTTCTTAAATTAAACAGTCTAGTGAACTGAAGAAGAAAACATTAAAGCTTTTAGTGTTGAATAATACATTTTAATAAAGAAGTCCAAGAAAATTAAATCTATTGCAAGAAAATAACGCTGAAAATGAAAAAAAGAAAATTCCCAGAATTCCAAAGTTTTAAAAATAAGGAATCAATAAAGAAGAAGAAGAATGCACTTGGTTACCTACAATCTTCAGAGGTGTATGTTCTTGAAGAGCCCACTACTAGCATTTTAGAAGTAAAAATAGAAGAAGAAGAAGAAAACCTAAAATAACTTTGGCTACAATTTTCAAAAGTGAACAATTTCTAAAAAACTACACCTAGCACTTAAGAAAAAAAAAGAAGAAAATGTTGCAAATTACTCCCAACTAGACAGTGTTTCTATGATAATGATTAGTTAGAAAATTAAGGAAGTGAATAAATTAGGAGAAGTTAAGGGTATTGAAGAATAATTTTAGAAACCTGATGATTTACGATACTACTCGAAATAAGAGGTTGAAATACAAGAAAATTGAGAAAATTGCGAGGAAATGTGTTTAATGATTTTACTAATAAAAGTGTGTTGATCGTAATTCTTTTTAAATATTTAATGTTTATAAATGAATTTTATAAATTTTACTATTTTTTTCTTACAGATTAATAGAAATGTTTAAGAATTTTTTTACAAGTTTAATAAATAATTGCTTAGGACTAATTTTTTTTCTTGATTTTAAAAATTGGGAACAAATTGCAAGAGTTTTCTTCAAGACTTCTATTTTATAACAATTTATCCTTCACTGGTCCAAATTGTAAAAATTATTATTTCTAGTGTGACAAAATATTTCTTCTGGCTATCGATTATTTTGTGTTTTTTTATAAATTTTCTACAAGATTCACAAAGAATAAATTACTAAAGAGTAGTTTCTTCTCTTCCTAATTTTGTTTTAACTTTCTAAGAAGAAAATAACTTCCGATTAAAATAGTTTCCTCAGACATTTCTATTCTCCAACAATTTTTTTTCCAAATTTCTCGAATTTACTTAAGAATATATATATATACATCTTTATTGACAAATATGTACAACAAAATTTAACATTTAAATAATAAATAATTGATGAGGTGTTAGTATGTTAATATGTCAAATGGCTATCGACCAGAGGTCTTTCTGCCTTGTTCTGTCTAGTCATATGGCGTCAGTCTTTAATGAGTAGATGCATGAAATAATGAAATGAAATCATAAATGGTAGAATGAGGGTTTTTAAATTTAGGGGTTAGATTTGGGTTTCTAGGAATACAGTATAGGGATAATATGTGAAAGTTGAAAGGATTTTTGGAGAATTTCTCTGATAGGAATCGAAGGCGTTCTAGGATGGGAATAACTGAGGTAGTATCATAAAGGAGCTTATTAGAAGGATTATATAAAGGATTGAGAGGATGACGGAGTTTTGTTAGGGTACGAAGGGATGCTCGCTCGCTAACTTGAATATTACGGGAGGTTGGATTGGTGGGATTGGAATAGAGGACACAACCATAGTCCAGTAATGGGCGACAAATCATTTTATATATTTTTACTGCAGTTTTAGTAGTAATGCCATTATTTTTATACGTTAAGCATCTAAAATGTTTTGCCCTGATGGTAATTTTGTTTTTCGTTGTAGCAGTGTGTTTTTTAAAATTGATTTTTGGATCTATGGTTATGCCAAGGTACTTTACGGAAGCTGAGGGGGGGATAATAGTTTGGGAGATTGAGACAGTGTAAGGGGAATTATTGGTGCGGTGGTATGGAATAAGGAGTTGTGATTTATGGGGATTCATTTTAATGCGCCATTTTGCAAACCAGTGCTGAAGGGAGTCAATAAGCTCTTGGAGGATTTGAAGGGCTTTTGGTAACGTGGGAGCATGGGAAATTAGGGCAGTGTCGTCTGCAAATTGTAGGAGATATTTAGATGGATTGAAGTAGAGAGGATCAGGATTATATATGTCGAAGCTAAAAATATTGTATAATAGAGGTGAAAGGGGAGAGCCTTGGGGAAGTCCTTGTTCGGGGGTAAAAGAAGAAGAGAGAGAGTTATGAATTTTAACTTTTAGGGATCTATTACAGAGGAATTGTTTGATTATATAAATGATGTGAGGAGGGATGTTTAGGAGGTGACATTTGTACAATAAGCCTTGATGCCATACAGAGTCAAAGGCTTTCTGGACATCTAGAAATAAAGCTGCAGAGGCTTTGCCTTCGAGGTGGACAGTCTGAATGTTGGAGGTTAGGATAGTTAGAGGGAGGGAAGTTGATCGACGCGGAAGGAAGCCAAATTGGTATTTGGGGATGTGGTTAGAAATTAAAGAAAGGATTTTGTTTTTAAGAAGGGATTCATACAATTTTCCAATAACAGGAAGGAGTGTAATGGGGCGATAGCTGGTTAGTAAGGAAGAGGGTTGGTCGCGTTTGGGGATACAAATAATAATTCCCATTTTCCACACTTCTGGGAAATATTGTTTTTTGTATAGGAAGTTAATGTTACTTAGGATGTGGTCGTGTATATGGGATGGAAGAGATTTTAGGATATGTCTGTGAATATGGTCATGTCCTGTCGCTGTATTTTTTCCTTTCTTTAAAACCTCAAAGTATTCGTCGTTCGTAAAAATGTCCGTCGGTTCTGAACAGTTATTTTTTCGAAATATTTAACGTACCAGTCATTTACTCTACGAAAATGTGAGCTGTCAAAGTTTGGATCTTGTGACATTGTATAAGTCTTATTAAAATTGTCGGCAAACTTTTGTGCAATTACGTCCAAGTCGGTGATAGTCTCATTGGTTAACGGGTCATAAATGCTTTGCAAGTTATCTGTCTTTTTGTATTTACTGAGTTTGTTAATCTCAGTCCAGAATTTTTTTCCCTTTGAATCGTTAATTTTGTTACAAGTATTTAACCAAACGTCCGTCTTGAATTCAGTTATGAGTCTTTTAATGTCTTTGTTAAGTTTATTAAATTTTTGTCTAAGTTCAGTTGTGTCCGTTAGTTGTATGTCTCTGTACAATTGTCTTTTAAATTTAATGAGTCGTAGGATGTATTTTGGGAGGGGGTATTTATAAAATTGTCTGGATATTTGAGGTGTATTTTGGATAATGGAAGAAGAGAGGATTTCATTGAAGTGGGTGATCGAGTTGGCGTTAATAGTAGGGTTGGCAGTAATGAATTCTGATATATCTTGTTGAACTTTCTCAATGTTACATTTTTTAAAGTTGTAAAATAAATTAGGGATTTGTTGAGGAGGATCTAGAGGGATTTTTATTTGGAAACGAATGGCAAGGTGATCGGAACACAGGTCAGGAACTAGGTTAACAGAGTGGATAAGGTTGCGGATATTTTGTGTACAGAGTAATACATCGGGGGTGGTGGCTTGTAGGTCGTTCATGATGAATGTGGGTGGAGTGGGAATGCGTGTGAAATTTGAATTAGAAAGGAATGAAGATAAATGACGGGATTTGGATTTGTTCAAATTAAAATCACCTAAAATTATGGCATTATCATACAGGGATGCTTTAATAAAAATGGAATCATCGATTGGGGAATGTGGATGTATATATACAAGGAATAAGTTAATTTGGAAAGAGGGAAATGATAAGGTAAAGTGGAGACATTCATTTAGCGGGTTGTTTATTCTTGGGGGATTGGCTTTGCCGAGTTTAATGGAAGGATGAGCTGCTGCTATTGACCCCCCTCTAACATTTTGATTCAGAATACTCGCTGGAATTTGCAGAAATGGCCAGTTATGGAAGGAGAAAGACTTAAGAATATTTTTCGGTATAACACATATCTTCATTCATATTTTTTTTTGATAATCAATAAAATTCTAGAAATTCAAAGAAAAAGATAATAACAATTTTTTTTTCTAAGAAGAAAAGAACTTCCAATTAAAATAGTTTTCTTAAAGATTGGATAGTGAGATATTTTTTAGGTTTTATAATTTTTCAATAAAGAAAAGATCTCGCATTTTTGAAGAAATTTCCTTGCAGATTTGTAAAAGAATAATTTAATCTTCCAATATTTTTAAGTTTTAATACGAATATGAGAATTTCATGGAAATAAAGAAGTTACTGAAGGGAACTTCCTATTCTAGTTTTTAAAAACTTTCAAATGAAGGAGTTTACTTCAGATTTTCTATTCTCGAGCAATTTCTTTTCCAGATTTCTAGAATTTACGAACCATTTTGTTATCGTGAGAGTATTTTCCAGTGTGAATTATTATGATTACGAATATTTTTTTTAATTTTGAGAATATTTTCCCGTGTGATAGAATTTTTTTGATAATTGTGCAATATTACTATTATACAGTTAGGTTTTATAATTTTTCAATAATTTCTCTTAGAGATTTTTCAAAAAAAAATCTTTGTAGATTGTTGAAAGAAAAAAAAAATTGAAGAGAAATTATTTTCCAATAAACCATGGAAAATAATTTCTCTTCAATTTTTTTTTTTATAGAAAAGAGATAACTTCAAATGGAAAGATTTTCTTAAAGACTTCTATTCTGCAACAATTTCTTCTTCGGATTTATATGACTTTCCATTAGTAGTAACATATATTTATTGACAAATTTTTGTACATATTTACATTGGAATAATGAAGAATGAATGAGGTGTTAATGTATTAATTTGTCAAAAGGCTATCGATCAGAGGTCTTTTTGCCTTGTGCTGTCCAATCATATGGCGTCAGTCGTTATTGCGTAAAAGGATGAAATGATGAAATGAAATCAAATATGGTTGAACTGGGATTTTAACTTTCCATTATTTTCTTAGAATTAACCTAAAATCTTTGGATGACTAATAGTGCATTTATTAATCATCCAAAGATTTAGAGTATTTATTCGTTTCGAATGTAGATTAATTAAAATATATCATTCAAGATTCTGCTGAAGGAGTGATTGTCCAGTTCCATCATGAGAGACTTGACTTGTGATTGAAGGTTTTTAATGCGCTCATCTTTAATGGTTACTATTTTCTCTCATTTTCCTTAGACAAGCGATAATCTCATCATTTTTATTCAAACTTCTCATCATATCATCAAAAATCTCAGACGATACGATCTTCTTATTGGAAATCTTCGAGCCCAGCTTCATCATTTTAGGATAATTCTAAGAAAATAATGATATGACTTTTCATTATTCAAATCTAAAGAAGAAATTGTTGCAGAATATCGAAGGAAATGTTTATAGATCACGACCTTCATTTTGAATCTCCAACTTTTCTTGACACTCCTAACTAAATATTACACTTTTAATTGCTCTTTTAAGACCTCTCAATTCTAACTTCATTTTATTTCTAGGAATTTTTATATCCTACATCTGACACCAATTTAATGTTGTTCACATTTGTTTGACTGTAAAATTATTTTCAAGATTTAAGACAAAGGTGCTGAGGGTTTTTAGACAAGGTTTTATTTACACCCCCCTTGTCACTCGTTTTACCACGAATACATATTCAATTTTTATAGAGTTTAATGTGTTAGGACAAAGATACCGTAAGTAGATAAGATTACTTACAATTATTATATTTTAAAAGTTTTATGTTGTAAACATATTTAACCATTAGGAACAGAGTTTCAGGTACACCTGCAAAATTCTGAAAGTAAAGCAGAGCCGCCTTAATGCGACGAATAGATGCTCGAAATTTGTAAACTGTAGTCATCTCCTAGGCAAGATCGCTAAACGTCTCCAATTGTCTGCAGCCGAGTTGCCTTTGTGCAATTGCAGACAAGACCGAGCGCAATTAGTTTTATTCAGCTTGTAAATTAATTAATGTCGAGTTATGGAAGCCGGAACGCTAGAGCAGCCCGTTTTCCTCCTGCATTTCTCTCCACTTTTACCAACTTATCAACGCATAACTCAAATGCCGCAACACTTTTTGCTCCGATTTGCGGAGCGAATTATACGTTCCGTCGGAAATTAACCCTTCGGAACGGATGCGAATAGGAGGGGTAGAGATGGGAAAATCCGCGGATTGTATTCGTTTCTTAATTAATGCCCAAAAGCGAACGAAATATTACAATATCTTGTATTGAAATAATTAAAAATTGAATCAATACATATAATCATCTTCTCTTATTTCTTTCTTTCAAATTTCGTTCCTCGTTTCTTTTCGTCTACATTTGAAACAAATTAAAAAGCAATCTCATTACCGGCTCCAGTCTATCAGCCCGATCGCCGTCTTTTCGTCCCGCATTAATTTTTATCGCGTCGAAATTGAGTTTAACAAATTAACGTTGCGAAACGTCCTTTATGTGGCAATTTACGCGCTCCGTTCCGATGAATTATTAATCCCCGGGCCTGTGTTTATCTACGACGTCGGCGAAGGAGAGAACGAAAACGAAAAGGAAAAAAGAAGGCAGCGAAACACGAGAGCGAGAGAAATATAGGTGTTCCTTACTAATCCGTCCCATAAATAAACAAATTCCTCATGTACGGTTATAGATTAGGTTGATTGATGGCGCCCCCAATAAAAAAAAGAAATATACGTTATAATGAGGAACCGATATTTTATTAAATAAAATTGCAGTCGTTAAAGGTGTAGATGTAGAAATGTATTATAGAAGAGGAAGACGTGGGTTATTTTTTTTAAGCAAACCAGTTATTATTACCTATTATAGTTGTGATCTATGATGTTTGGTAAAACGTTGGTTTACACCTTTGTGTACCAATAAATGATTTATGAATTAAGATCTACAAGAAGTATTCTTCTAGAAGAAGTTATGTAAATACTGTATTTACATGGATGAACAGACCAAACGTGATCGAAATACAAAATCACATCCTAGGGGCCCATTAAGAGAAATCCAAGGAGGTCCCACACCAAATTGTACAAATTACCACGGTAATGAACTCATTTGCATGACGCATACGCATTAACAGAAATTGATACACCTCTCATTATTATTATTACGACGATACCGACGAAGAATGGAAGGTATCAATCATTGCTACACACGTCCAAAACATCCAATAGACAATCCACCGTTCCGGATAACTAATACACATCAATAAATTCATAGGCTGCAATCTATTTTAAAAGAGTATTATCGTCTGAATAAATTATCATAAAATTTACTCTCTCTCTTTCCATCGTCTTACCTTTCTCCTCAATCCCGGTATTTCTTATTTACGAATTAACAATGGGAAAGGCAGGTAATACAAGTACGAGATTACAGGTTATTTACGGTGGATTATCGATTCGGACATGAGTGACTCGTTCAATTATTAAGGAGTAATTGCCTCTCCAAGTGTAATTTTTGTGTCTGTTACTCGATGGAAAATTGATCCGTTCTATTATGCGACTGTCATGAATTATACTCCTTATTGATGAGTGATGTTTACCTACGTACAAAACGACTTGATAGTATGTTATGTTTACACTGTATAATCTAAAATTATAGGGTGAATTGCACATTCAACAATGTTAATTATTTCAAAATACTATTCTAAATCACTTCTGAAATTTAGAAAGTGATTCCAAAGATTTTTTGCCTTAGTTCAAACCACTGAATACAATTTTAAGTTCAAGTTCTCAATGTCGCCATTTCGTTTCTAACTTGATTTTATCAATTGTTTTAATACTTTTAAAGGTGTAAACATGATTCCTAAACTAATTAATTAACTCAAACCATAAAAATCATATTCATTTAGAAACACCCGATATATTAACGTAACTAACCCAATAATTAAAAAAAATAATAATCCCCGCTATCATCAAATTTAAATATATAGCCTAGCGTACTCTTGACCTACCCCAACCAATTGCACATTATCGTAGGTCAGGAGTACGCTAGGTCAACATATAATACATTGTGATAGGTCAAGAGTACGCTAGGTTAATATACCTTAGTTAAAGCAATGGCTTCGTCAGAAAATTAAAATAATAATGGAAAAAACAAACATTCAGGAAATTTTATCTATAATGGCTGTAAAACATAATTCAAATTTTTAATTCTACAGAAAATTTTAAGCATTTATCATCACAATTTATAAATAACGATAGTTTAAATGAAAATGATTATATGAGTCAATACAATTAGAAAATAAAGTCCAAAAATAGAAACAATCAACGCTGGACAAGTTTTTTCTGCAATATTTTTAAAAGATAAACCTAATTTTAAATCCTAGGTATATATTTTTAAAATTAATCGTCTGTGGAGTTTATAATTAATTAAAAATAGTCAGAAAACAATAGAAAATACAATGAATATATTTTGTCTTGAGTGCTTTAAAACAATAAATCCTGCATTTAATTCTTTAGAAAAAATGTACTTGTTCTTCGGCGAATTTAGCAATTATTGTAATTAAAAGTAGAAATAATCATTTAATTCATACAAATTATAAAAAGTAGGAAGATAGTCGAAAATAGTAGATTAACAAACGCTGGACAAGTTTTCTCTATAATGGCTCTAAAATATAATTCTAGTTTCTACATAAAATTTTAATTATTCATCAACAGAACTTAGAAATATTTATTGTAAAATTTGAAGACATTCACTTGAGTCAAACATATTTAAAAAAATGTCAAAAATATGAGAGAACACAAGTGTTGGACATGTTTTATTTGCAATAAGTTTAGTCATTAATTCTACATATTTTCTCTTAATTATTCTTCTGCAGAATTTATAACAAATTTAAGTTAAAAATGGGAAAAATTATTTGCATCAATTTTATTTTTAAATAAAAAAATAATAAACAAACAAACGCTGGACAAGTTTCTTTCTTCTCTTCAATTTTACTGGAAAATTAAAAATATTACTCTACAGTATTTAGAAATAATCGTTGTTATATGAGATAAAGAACAGGAGTCGCTCTAACAAGAAAAATATCAGAAAACAACTGAAAAAACAAACGCTGGACAGGTTTCATCAAGGTAGGCTTAAAAAGATAAATCTACTCTTTAATTTTACTATAAAATTTAAAATATTATCCTGCAGAATTTTGAAATAATCGTTCTTGAATATAAAATAAATCATAGGTGTCACTATAATGAGAGAAATGTCAGAAAACACATAAAAAAAACAAATGCTGGACATGTTTTATCTAAACTGTTTTAACAAAAGCCTACTCTTCAATTTTACTAAAAAATTTAAAGTACTATTCTGTAGAATTTAAAATTAATCGTAATTGAATCTGCGATTAATCATCCGAGTCACTCTAATCAAAATTAAGTCATAGAGCAATAGAAAAAACAAATGCTGGACAAGTTTTATCCACATAGCTTAAAAATATAAGTATATTTTTCAATTTCATTGAAAATAAAGTATTACTCTGCAGAATTTTGTTACAATCCCTGTTGATTATGGTAATAATCATATGTCACACTAATTAGAAAAAAGTCAAAAAATAATAGAAATTCATATGCTGGACAGGTTTTATCCATACTGTCTTAAAAGGATACGTCTAGTCTTTAGTTATACTGAGTAACTTAAAATACTACTGTACAGAATTTAAAAATAATCGTTTTTGAATATGAGATGAATCATCTGAAACACTCTAATCACAAAAATGTCAAAGAACAATAGAAAAAACAAATGCTGCACAGTTTTTATCAGCATTGACTTAAAAAGATAAGTGTAGTCTTCTTTTTTACTGAAAAAATTAAAATTCTACTCTGCATAATTTATAAACAGTTGCAGCTGAACAAGGGATTAAGATTAAGCATCCAAATATCAGAAAACAACATAAAAAACAAATACTGGACAGGTTTCATCAAGGCTGGCTTAAAAAGATAAGTCTACTCTTTAGTTTTTCTAAAAAAATTATAATATTTTTCTGCAGAATTTAAAAATAATCGTTCTTAAATATGGGGGAAATTATAGCTGTCATTCTAATGAGAAACTGCCAGAAAAGAATAGAAGAAACAAATGCTGGACAGGTTTCATCCACACTGGCTTAAAAAAAATAAGTCTACTTTTTATTTTTACTGATAAATTTAAACTATTACTTTGCAGAATTTGATAATAATCGTTTTTGAATATGGAATTAATCATACGAGTCAATAAAATTAGAAAAAAAAGTAATAAACAATAGAAAAATCAAATGCTGGACAGGTTTCATCTACACTAGCTTAAAAAATAAGTCCAGTCTTTAATATTATTTAAAAAAAATACAATATTCATCTCTCGAATTTAGAAATAATACTTGTTGAATATGGGATTAAGCGTTCAAGTTACCTTAATTAGAAAAAAGCTGGACAGGCGCTGGACAGGTTTCATCCACTCTGGATTAAAAAAATAAATGATCTCTTCAATTTTGCTGAAAAATTTAAAATATTATTCTCCAGGATTTAGATAGGATCGTTCTTGAATATGGAATAAATCACACGAGTCACTCTCATTAATAAAATGTCATAAAACAATAGAAAAATCAAACACTGGACAGGTTTTATCCACATGGGCTTAAAAATATAAGTCTTGTCTTCAATTCTACTGAAAGTTTTTAAGTATGACTCTACAGAGTTTTGAAATAATAGATGTTTAATATGATATTAATCATCTTAGAAAAAAATATAAAAAAACAATAGAAAAACCAAACACTGGACAGAGTTCATCTAGATTGGTTTAAAAAGATAAGTATAGTCTTCAATTCTACTTAAAAATTTAAAGTATTACTGTATAGAATTTAGAAATAATTGCTGTTGAATATGGTATCAATCATCAGGGTAATGCTCATTAGAAAAAAGTCAAAAAAAACAATAGAAAAATCAATTGCTTGACATGATTTATCTCAATTGGTCTAAAAAGATAAGTCCAATCTTCAATTCTACTGAAAATTTTTAAATATTACTATGCAGAATTTAGAAGTAATTGATGTTATTATTATGAAAAACACTCATTAGAAAAATGTCAAAAAACAATAGAAAACCCAATCGCTGGACATGATTTATCTAAATTGTCTCAAAAAGGTAAGTATAGTCTTCAACTATACTTAAAAAGCTTAATGTGTTACTCTGCAGAATTTAGAAATAATTGATGTTGAAAATGAAATTAATCATCTGAGTAACACTCATTAGAAAAATGTCAAATTACAATAGAAAAATCAATCGCTGGACATGATTAATCTAAATAGGCTTAAGAAGATAAGTCTGGTATTTAATTCTATTCCTAAAATTTAAAGTATTATTGCGCCGAATTTAGAAATAATTGAAATTGAACATTGTATTAATCATCCGAGTCAACTAATTAGAAAACAAAGAAAAACAATAGAAAACCCAAACGCTGGACATAGTTAATCCATACACGCTTGAAACGAAAAGTCTAGTCTTCAATTCTAATTTAAAAAAATTAATATTCCTCCGCAGAATATAGAAATAATTGATGTTAAAAGTGGAATGAATCATCTGATTAACAGTCATTAGAAAAAATAAAAAATAAACAATAGAAAAACTAAATGCTGGACATGATTTGTTTAAACTGGCTTAAAGAGATAAGTCTAGTCTTTAATTCTACTAAAACATTTTAATTAATATTCTGCAGAATTTAGAAATAATCGATATTAAGCATGATATTAATCACTCTAATTAGAAAAATGTCAGAAAACAATATAAAAATCCAACGCTGGATAGGCTTCATCCACATTAATTTAAAAGTATAAGTTTATTCTTCAATTCTACTGAAAATTTTTAAATATTTTCTTCAAAATTTGGAAATAATCATGATTGAATATGGGATTAAGCATCCGAGTCAGTCTAATGAGAAAAATATCAGAAAACAATAGAAAAATCAAATGCTGGACAGGTTTCATCTACACTGACCTTAAAATATAAGTCCATTCTTCAATTTTACTAAAAAGTTTTAATATTACTTTCAGAATTTATGGATAATTTTGTTGCATCTGCGATTAATCATATAAGTCACTATTATTAAAAAAAAAAGTCATAAAGCAATAAAAAAAATTAAATGCTGGACAGCTTTCACTAACAGTGGCTTGAGAAGATAAGTCTCGTCTTTAATTCTACTGAAAAATTTAAAATATTGCTCTGCAGAATTTAGAAATAATTGATGTTGAATATGGAATTTATCATCTGAGTACAACTGATTATAAAAATGTAAAAAAACAATAGCTGGACATGATTTATCTAAACTGTCTTAAAAAGATAAGTCTAGTCTTTAAATCTACTGAAAGTTTTTAAAGTAATGCTCTGCAGAGTTTTGAAATAATCGATGTTGAATTTGGTATAACACCAAGTAGAAAAAAGTAAAAGAAAAAACAATAGAAAAACTAAACGCTGGACAGAGTTCATCTAAACTGGTTCCAAAAGATAAGTATAGTTTTCAATTCTACTAAGAAAATCAAAGTAATACTCTGCAGAATTTAGAAATAATTGGTGTTGAATATGGTATTATTCATCTTAGAAACACTCATTAGAAAAACGTCAAGAAACAATCGCTGGACATGATTTATCTTAAGTTGTCTAAAAAAATAAATCCAATTTTCAATTCTACTAAAAAAATTCAGTACTCCTCCGTAGAATATAGAAATAATTGATGTTAAAAATAAAATTAATCATTTAGGTAACACTCATTAGAAAAAATCAAAAAACAATAGAAAAACCAAACGCTGGACATGATTTATTCACATTGGCTTAAAGAGACAAGTTCAGTCTTTAATTCAACTAAAACATTTCAAGTATCTGCCTGCATAATTTAGAAATAATCGATATTAAGCAAGGTATTAATCATCCCAGTCACTCTAATTAGAAAAATGTCAGAAAACAATAGAAAAATCAAACGCTGGACAGGTTTTATCCACCTTGTCTTAAGAATATAAGTGTATTCTTCAATTTTACTGAAAAATTGAAAATATTACTTTGCAAAATTTGAAAATAATCATGGTTGAATATGGGATTAAGCATCCGAGTCAGTCTAAAGAGAAAATTGTCAGAAAACAATAGAAAAATCATATGTTGGACAGATTTCATCTACGCTGGCTTTAAAAGATATTATTGATTTTTTTTTTAATATTACTGTGCAGAATATAGAAATTATCGTTCTTGAATATGGGATTAATCATATGAGTCACTTTAATTAGAAAAATGTTAGAAAACAATAAACAAAACAAACGCTGGACAGGTTTTATTTACACCCACATGAAAAATGATGTCTGGTCTTTAATTTTGCTAAGAAAAATAATATATTACTCTGTAGAATTTAGAAATAACCGATGTTGAATATGGGATTAATCATCCAAGTCACTCTAATCAAAAAAAAATCAGAAAACAATAGAAAAATCAAATGCTGGACATGTTTCATCTACACTGGCTTTAAAAGATAAGTCTATTCTTCAATATTATTATTTTTTTTATATTACTGTGGAGAATTTAGAAATTATCGTCCTTGAATATGGGATTAATCATATGAGTCATTTTAGTTAGAAAAATGTTAGAAAACAATAAACAAAACAAATGCTGGACAGATTCTATTTACACCCACATGAAAAAAGAAGTCTGGTGTTTAATTTTGTTAAAAAAAATTACTATACTACTCTGCAGAATTTAGAAATAATCGATGTTGAATATGGAATTAATCATCCAAGTCATTCTAATCAGAAAAAAGTCAGAAAACAATAGAAAATCAAATGCTGGACAGGTTTCACCTACACTGGCTTTAAAATATAAGTCTATTCTTCAATATTATTATTGTTTTTTAATATTACTTTGCAGAATTTAGAAATTATCGATGTTGAATATGGGATTAATCATATGAGTCACTTTAATCAGAAAAAATGTTAGAAAACAATAAACAAAACAAATGCTGGACAGGTTTTATTTACACCTACATGAAAAAAGAAGTCTGGTCTTTAATTTTGCTAAAAAAATGTAATGTATTACTCTGCGGAATTTAGAAATAACCGATGTTGAATATGGGATTAATCATCAAAGTCACTCTAATCAGAAAAATGTCAGAAAACAATAGATAAAACAAATGCTGGACAGGTTTATTCACACTGAGTTAAATAGATAAATCTGGTGTTCAATTCTACTAGAAAAATTTAAATATTACTCTGCGGAATATTGATAAAATCGTAGTTGAATATTGGATTAAACATTCGAGTCAATCTAATCAAACAAAAGTCAGAAAACAAATGCTGCACAGATTTCATTATTTCACATTAAAATTAATCTTTAATTTAATTTAAAAAAATACTATATTACACTACAGAATTTAGAAATAATCGATGTTGAATAAATTATTAATCATCTGAGTATTAATAATCTGAAGAAAGTCAAAAAACAATAGAAAAAACGAACACTGGAGAGGTTTTGTACAACCTGGCTCTAAGAAATATGTATAGTCTTTAATTCTACTTAAAAGAATTAAAGTAATACTATGCAGAATTTAAAAATAATCGATGTTGAATATGGTATTAATTATCCCATTAACACTAATTAGAAGAAAGTCATAAAACAATGATGAAAACAAACGCTGGACATGTTTAATCCGCACTGGCTTAAAAAGATAAGTCTCGTTTTCAATTCTGTTTAATAATTAATAGTATTACTCTGCAGGATTTAAAAATAATTCATGTTGAATATGGTATTAATCATCAAATTCATACTAATGAGAAAAACATAAAAGCAGTAGAAAATCTAAAGGGTGGACAGGGTTTATCTAGGCTGGCTTCAAAAGATAGGTTGATTCTTTAATTATAATGAAAAATTTAAAGAATTACTTTAAAGAATTTGGAAATATTCGTTGTTGAATAAAGGATTAAACTACTAAGTACTATTAATTTAAAAAAGTCAATAAATAACAGAAAAAACAAACGCTGGACACGTTTTATCTAAGTTGTCTCTAAAAGGTAAGTTTAGTTTTTTATTCTGAGGAAAAAATTTAAGCATTACTCGGTGGAATTTATAAATATTGGGTTTTTAATATAGTAATAATCATTTGAGAGACACTAATTAGGAAAAAAGTAAAAAAATAATGGAAAATCCAAACGCTGGACAGGTTTAATTTACACTGGCTTAAAAAGATAAGTTTAGGTTTTAATACTACTGAAAAATTCAAAATTTAACTCCGCGGAATTTAGAAATATTTGTAGGTGAATGTGGAATTAGGCAAAGAAAATAATAGAAAATCCAAACGCTGGACAAGTTTCATTAAAATAGGCTTTAAAGGATAAATCTAATATTTATTTCTATAGAAGATATTTAATAATTTAACAACAATAAATATAATTGCGTGTGGGATAGTATATTCCCATCTGATATCCAGTTTTTGAAAGATCCTTCTTTTTTATGAACTAAAATAATTCTAACGGGTGTCCAACAATTATTGCAGTCCCGGGTGGCGTTGGAATCAAAAACGTAGGTCGATTCTTTCATGTGCCAAATAAATGAACTGACATGTTAATTGTCAAACATAACCTAAATGTGCATTAAAAATGTCAGTTCATTTATTTGCAACATGTAAGAATCGACCTACGTTTTTTATTCCAACGCCACCCGGGACTGCAATAATTGTTGGACACCCGTTATTAGCCCTTTCTTAACCTTTTATAATCACTCTTGTTTCAATGAGAGATTAGTTAAAATTTCGCTGGCAATTTTGGCTCTGAAGAATGTTGTTTGGGAATATATTGTTCTAAAGACAAAATTTTAATTTTGGAATTAGTTATAATTTAACAAGCAGCAGCTCTTTCTTGAAACAGTTTTTTGTCCAACATTAACGAGGAGGGATTTCACGATCATCTTTTAGTTTACTTTAGTTGACTTGCTTTACAAGTCTTATTGAATAAATGATACAAAATTAAAAACATTTAGAAGTAGGTTTATTGTGGAAGCACTTGTTAAGGTTACCAGAAGTAAATCGTTGGACAATGTTGGACAAGCTTTATCTACAGTGGACTTTAAATATACATCCAGTGTTTAATTCTACAGAAACGTATTTTATTGAGTAATAATTGTAATTGAAAATGGGTGTATTCAAAGTAATACATTATATAACCATGGAATAATTCCGTCTAGACGTGTAACCCATAAAATATTTAATTACCGTAAGTGGCCCCATCGGTGCGTTCGTTTCGGCTTTCAGTCCAAATAAAAATGGCCTGTTGTTGTGTTTCGTTGAATGATGTTGCGGCATTATCTGCTCCTCACGTGAGGAACGTGTGCGCCGCCGCCCCCCTGCAACAATTTGTTTAATGTTCCGTTCCGGTGGGTGTACGCGACGGTTTTTAGCGATGATTAAGTTTCACTTCTGCCGATAGCGAACCGTGAACGTATCGCAATGCGGTGTGTGTGTGTGTGTATTTTTTTTTATTTCAGTAATTGCGATTACGCAATCGTCCGCAGGAAAATGAAATTACACCGAGAGGACCGCTCGTTAATTTTAATAATCATCATAATGAAGAATAATGTCTAAGCCAGGAAAGTTAAATTTTTTGCGGGGAGAGATGAATTAATTTAAAAATAAAGAGCGTTGGAGTAAGGGTTGATATTTAGGGATAATAAAAGTAGTAAGGATTAAAGATACACTATAAATGTTTCGCCACACTCTGGCTTTCTAAGGTGAAAATATTTTCCTTTCCTACGAGAGATGGTAGGAAAGTATTACCTGTTGGTAACCGTGCGGAGCGTTGGCGAATGGCTGTGTGCTAACATGTTCAGTTCTATGTGCAGAATTACGTCTAGTTAATATTGATTGTGTTGTTAATGTGAGTGTTTATAATGTTGAAAAACATAAATAATGCTCCTAGTTGTGAAGTTGGATTCGTAATTATATTAGATTAGTATGAAATGTGATTATTAGAATAATTATTTTAAAAAAGCATAAATATTTATATAAAACCTTCATCATTGTGTTGTTATTAATGTGCACAGAGGAGAGAATTGACCTGCGACCCGGCGTGACCGATTTTACGGAAAATGATGGATCGCGCGATATTTCAACCGGGGGGCGCGCAATGTTTTCCAAATAAATTTCCGCTCTGTATCTGTGCGCGCACGCTAAACAATAATTAAAAAAAATTGCATAAACGAACACGGGGGAGAGGGAAATAATAGAGACGGGATTTAAAATAGAAGGTCCCGTAGTGTGATTTGTGGGATTTATTCTCTCTCTCCTTTTTTTTTAACTTTAACCCCCGCATACAGCTATTATTTCCCCTCGTCCGCGCGCACAGGGATTTTATGCAATTTGGCATTCTTGCACCCCATAATTCGAAAAAGTCACGTCCCCGCTATAGATTTCCATTATCTCATCCACCCCCCCTGCGGTGATGTTGTACATTGACCGCCGGTGATGTCGGCATGAAAAACCAGTTGGAAAAGCTTAAAGGGAAACACGGGTGTAAACTGGTTTAGTATCGCAGGGAACAGCTGATACGTGTCATCGGAAGTGCTCCTGCTCCTGCTGCCCGTCTCCCCCTCCCTCTTTTTTCCCCCCTTTCGAATCAATTGCTGCTGTTGCAGAGAGGGAAAAAAAAAGAAGAGCGCGCCGCGGCGCGTCTAGACGCTCTTATGTAGAAAGGGAAACCCCACGGCGCCCGAAATAGAAAACCCTGCTAACGTAGGAGGGTCCGAAGTGATTCATATCCGCTACTTGCTCACTTTATTTTCATATCCTATCATCGATACGTTAATGTTGCTCATGTATATTTATACACATTGCTCACGTACGAATGAAATATTCAGCGAATATTTCCTGCGTGCGTTTTCACGGATGAACGGACCCCCGATCTTCTAAGACTCTAAAAGGTCGACTCCCTGATAAATGATTCCATCGCACACACATACACAAGAGAATCGAGAGGTGCCATCCCCGAAAAAGAAAAACACCCTTTCACAATTCAACCGTAAACATATATATACTCGAAAGCAATAAAATACCATCCTTTATTTATATACCTATACACACATATATAAAAAAATCGATTAGTTTAGCTTAAGTGGAAAATTTCGCGATTCTTCCCCCGTGGTGGATTATCTGCGCCATCAAATATTCCCGTCGGAATTGAAAAGTTCGCGATATTACGCGGGGCGCATAAACAATATAAGCGATAAGAAAACTCGGTATCAACTTAAGGAGTAATAAGAATTTCCATTAAAGCGTAGTTTCCTTGTGAGGACGCCTTACTTCGGCTTTTAAAGTAGATAAAAGTGTTTAAAGCAAATAACCGTGTGTAGTTTAAGAGCGAACATTCCGCCCTTGCATATACACGATTGCAACTTTATACTAATTTTACCTTAAAAACTTTTCATTCAATTATCTACAAATCAACCATATCTTAACATTACTTAACATAATAATTTAATATTGAGATAACCCAATGGCTTGATTTTCAAATATTGGTTTATTAAACACTACATATATTTCGCCACACTTATTATGCATTATTGCATCCTAGCTGAAATTAATCTATTCCATCCTTGTAAGCTAAAAATCCAACAGATGCACACAAAGCATTAAAATCAATTATGAAACGGTCGACTTGTCAGATCTGATTGTTTCCCTCCTGCGGTTAGATTTCGCGCCATTCCTCGTGTTTGATATTTGCACTGCCTAACAGCATCCAATATAATTTCTGGCCGAGAGGCCTAACGAAGCGTGCGCTCTTTCCTCGCAGTTTTTTTTTTTTCGAGTCCCTGCAGGGGCGGCTGGCCCTCTGGGTGTTTGTATGTGTGTCCGCCGGCTGCTGTGTCATCTCGGGGAGGTAATTTGTTCCTCCCCATCACATCCTCCGGGGGGGATTACGCGCTAGATTTTTCGATTAATCGTTTTCGGCGTGATTATGGTCGGATTAGAGGCGACACATCTGTCAAGCCAGGAATCGGATCTTTGCCTCAATCAACGAACGGAATGGGTTTGATTAGCCTTAACATATAATCGAATAATAGTTTATTCATAAGAACAGGTTAGAAATTATTTACAAAGCTTTTTTTAAAGTTAATTAAAGCTTATCTCCATTTAGTTTACTTAATTTTGTTGTGATGGATTTTAATGATCATACAAATGTTTTCTAAACTAGTCACAGCAATTTTCTTTAGAGATATTCATAGGTACGACGATGTATTATGTACAAAAACATTTTCAATGAATTTCCTTAGGTGGTACTATTTTTAGAATTTTTTTAAGGCACGAGATGCAAATTTAATTTCTTCAAAGTCAAAATTTAAAGTGTCGCCAAATATTTTCTAAGCTAATCACAGCAATTTTCTTTAGATAAAATCAAAGGTACGACTATTCACCATACACCAAAACAAGTTCAATGAATTTCATTAAGTGGTACTATTTTTAGAAGTATTTAAAGCACGAGATGTAATTTTAATGTCCTCAAAGTCAAAATTTAAAGTGTCGCCAAATACTTTATAATCTAGGCACAGCTATTTTCTTTAGCAAAAAAATAGAGCTAGGACTATTTTTAATGTACAAAAAAAATTTTAATAAATTTTCTTAGGTGGTACTACTTTTAGAACTTTTTTAAGGCACGAGATGCAAATTTAATTTCCCTAAAGTCAAAATTCAAAGAGTCACCAAATGTTTTCTAAACTAATCACAGTAATTTTCTTTAGAGAAAATCAAAGGTAGGACTATCTATTACGTACCAAAATATTTTCAATGAATTTCCTCAGTTGGTACTACTTTCTAGAATTTTTTTAAGGTGCGAGATGCAAATGTAATTTCCTGAAAGTCATAATTTAAAGGGTCGCCAAATATTTTCTTAGGTAATCTAAGCAATTTTCTTTAGAGATAATCAAAGGTACTACCATGTTTCATGTACCAAAACATTTTTAATGAATTTCCTTCAGTTGTATTATTTTTAGACTCATTTAAGACACGAGATGCAAATTTAAATATTTAAAATATAAATATTTAAAGTGTCGCTAAATGTTTTACAAGCTAGTCACAATAATTTTCTTCAGAGTAAATTAAAGGTACGACTTTTCACCGTATATTAAAACAAATTCAATAAATTTAATTAAGTGGTACTATTTTTAGAAGTATTTAAAATACAAGATGTACTTTTAATGTCCTCAGAGTCAAAATTTAAATTGTCTCCAAATGTTTTCTAAAGTAATCACAGCTATTTTCTTTAGATAAAATCAAAGGTACGACTATTTTATATGTAATAAAACATTTTCAATAAGTTTCCTTAGGTGGTACTATTTTTACAATTTTTTTAAAGCACGAGATGCAAATTTAATTTCTTCAAAGTCAAAATTTAAAATGTCGCCAAATGTTTTCTAAACTAATTAAAGAAATTTTCTTTAGAGTAAATCAAAGGTATGACTATTTGTCATGTACCAAAATATTTTCAATCAATTTCCTTAGGTGGTACTATTTTTAGAATATTTTTCAGGCACGAGATGCAAATTTAAGTCCTTCAAAGCCAAAATCTAAACTATCGCTAAATGTTTTCTAAACTAATTAGAGTAATTTTCTTTAGAGAAAATCAAAGGTACGACTATCTCTCATGTACTAAAGCATTTTTGATAAATTTTTTTTAAGTGGTACCTATTTTATAATTTTTTTTTTAAGCAAGAGATGCAAATTTAATTTCTTCAAAGTAAAAGTTTAAAGTGTCAGCAAATGTTTCCTAAAGTACTTACAGCAATGTTCTTTAGAGAAAGTCAAAGGTACGACTATCTATAATGTACCAAAACATTTTCAATTAATTTCCTTGGATGGTATTATTTTTAGAATTATAAGTCATCAAAGTCAAAATTTGAAGTGCCTGAAATTCAGGGATTTTGACTGATGATAATGAAAAAATGTATGGTGGATGGATGTGGTCTATCCCATCCTTCAATTTTTTAAAAGGGGTGATGGCTTGAAATAAATATAAATAAAAAACTTTAGTATTTTATAAAAAATTATTATAATACATTGATAATACATTTAGAGACATTCATCATGACTCTGATTTATGTTTTATGGATTGGAGGGTGGGATAGAGGCCACCCACCCACCCTACACCTTTATTTAAACCACAATCACTTGATTAGTTTCGTAGGACTCTCAAGAATATTAGTATGAAGTGATCAAAAATATTAACACTGGCATTTGGTTAAAGTTTAAAAATTTATGTAGGGTGGGCGAGTGTTCACTATAACCCAACACAAAATTTACTACTCTCTAATGGTAACACTTTCAAATTGAAACTGTACTATCTACAATTAAATTTTCTGAAAGAAACATTAGCCCAGAAACAGCCAGATTTGGCCAATAGGAGAGAAATTTCAATATCCTCAAAGTTAATTTGAAATGTCGCCAAATATTTTCTAAGTTAATCACAAAATTTTTCTTTAGATAAAATCAAAGATACAAGTATTTGTTATGTACCAATATATTTTTTAATGAATTTTCTTAGGTGGTACTATTTTTAGAAATTTTTTAAGGCACAAGATGCAAATTTTAATTTCTCAAAGTCAAAATTTAAAGTGCGCCAAATTTTTTCTAACCTATTTTCTTTAGATAAAATCAAAGGTACGATATTTTACCGTGTATCAAAACAGGTTCAATGAATTTCATTAAGGGGTACTATTTTTTGAAGTATTTAAAGCACGAGATGCAATTTTAATGTTCTCAAAGTAAACATTTAAAGTGTCTCCAAATGTTTTCTAAAGCAATCACAGCAATTTTCATCAGAGAAAATCAAAGGCACGACTATTTGTCATGTACCAAAACATTTTCAATAAATTTCCGTAGGTAGTATTATTTTTAGAACTTTTTTTAAGGCACGTGATGCAAATTTAATTTTATCAAAATCAAAATTTAAAGTGTAGCCAAATCTTTTCTAAAGTACTCACAGCAATTTTCTCTAAAGAAAGTCAAAGGTACGACTATCTATATTATACCAAAACATTTTTAATAAATTTACTTATGTGGTACTACTTATAGAATTTTTTTAAGGCACAAGATGCAAATTTAATTTCCTCAAAGTCAAAATTTAAAGTGTCTCCAAATGTTTTCTAAAGCAACCATAGCAATTTTCTTTAGAGAAAATCAAAGGTACGACTATTTATCATGTGCTGAAATATTTTCAATGCATTTCCTTAGGTGGTATTATTTTTACAATTTTTTAAAGCACAAGATGCAAATTTAATTTCCTTAAAGTCAAAATTTACAGAGACGCCAAATGTATTCTAAAGCATACACAGCAATTTTCTTTAAAGAAAGTCAAAGGTACGACTATTTATAATGTACCAAAGTATTTTTAATGAATTTCCTTTGATGGTATTATTTTTAGAATTTTTTAAAGCACGAGATGCAAATTTAATTTCCTTAAAGTCAAAACTTAAAGTGTCGACGAATGTTTTCTAAACTAATTAAAGAAATTTTCTTTAGAGGAAATCAAAGATACGACTATTTGTCATGTACCAAAACATTTTCAATGAATTTTCTTAGGTGGTACTATTTCTAGAATTTTCTAAAGCTACGAGATGCAAACTTAATTTCCTTAAAATCAAAATTTAAAGGGTCGTCAATTGTTTTCTAAGCTAACTAAAACAATTTTCTATTAAGAAAATTAAAGGTATGACTATTTTTCATGTATTAAAACATTTCTAATAAATTTCTTTAAGTAGTACTAATATTAAAATATTTTAAAGGCACGAGATGCAAATTTGATTTCCTCAAAGTGAAAATTTAAAGTGTCGCCAAATTTCCTCTCCACTAACTACAGGAATTTTCTTTAGAGAAAATAAAAGCTACGGCTATTTATTACGTACCAAAACATTTTTAATGAATTTCCATAGGTGGTACTATTTTTAGAATGTTTTTAAGGCGCGAGATGCAAATTTAATTTTCTATAAGTCAAAATTTAAAGTGTTGTCAAATGTTTTCTAAACTAATTACTGCAATTTTCTTGAGATAAAATCAAAGGTACGACTATTTAACATGTACAAAAATATTTTCTAATATTAAAGATTTACCTACACACCCTCTAAACTTAAAAATTAGGAAGGAAATTGATGATAAACACATGTAAAATAACTAAAATATTTTAAATATTAAGATAAAGTTTTTTAATTATTATTTAATTATTCATATCATAACAGAATATCTTCACACAGTTTTACAACAATGTTGAAGATTTCAAAGTGAACGGCTGGCCCTCAAAACCACACCCACACACACCAGTTATATCCAATCCCCGTTAGATTAACGAGTTTCTTATTTGTTTTGTAATTTGGAAAGTTTGATTAAATTGTATAAAGAGACGGGTGGGCTGGACTGATTGAATCCGCGGAGGGGGTTGTGAGAGGGTGAGGGTTGCATGGAACGGTTTAAAAAGCGCCGTGTCGGGTCCGGCAGTGAAAAGTTTAATTAAATAAATGCAAATAAATAAATTAAAATCGAATATTATGGGTACGTATGATGTCCCTAGGGGTGCAAGAGGGAAGCGGCATTATCTACGTCGTTAATTATATTAATAAAAGTTTTCTTGCAAAAATAGAAATTGATTTCTTAAGGAGTAATAAGAAAATTATTTTAATTATTTAAGAAATAGAAACTGTAATATAGAAATACAATAGAACATTTTTTCTGAAATTTTAGTGTGATTTTTGTATTAAGGACGTCATTTTAATTATTTTAGCTGGTGTAGAAGTTTGAAGTCATCCCCTCTTCCTAGTTAGCGTCCAATAAATGGACTAATCGCCCTCGACTGCAAACGTCCGATAAATAACCATCGATCATTTTATCTACCCTCCCTTAAACTCATTTACAACGGAATTCTATTTAACTTTTTAATGCCACATCAGCGAGCGATCGCAGGATTAAACACTTCCTAACTGCGCAATAATGTGAAGTTAATTGTATTCAACTAGAAGAAGAATAAAAGTATAATGGAAATAATTTCAGTGCTTCGGTGTATTATCTCTAGCAACTCTACGGTAAATATTCATCCCCCTTTACCGAGAGGACATATTATTATGGTGTTGTAGCTTTAGGATAATATCGTGCCCAGTTTTCCTTCTTTTCATTTACCAGGAAAAGTGGCGAAGGTGTTTCGGTGTGACTAACCGGTTCGCGATTTGAATATTTTAATTGCACGACCCGTCTGGATGCATTATTCAAAGAATTTCCCCTGGCACACCAACACTGGAAAGTTTCCCATCGTTTCAACAACAAACAGGCAAGGAGGAGAAGCCGCGATCCACATGTGGCCGCAACGTTTTCTCTTTTTTCGCCCTTCCCTCCATCAATTTTTTTCTACTCCAGTTTCAGAACCACGTGTGTGCGTGTATGCGTGTGTGTGTGTATAAGTTTCATTCAGAAATTTATGAAGAGGTCGTGTATCACGCATCAGTGTTATTAGATTTTTTTTCATCTCTTTGAACGTGGGAGATGATGCATTGAGTAGTGGTAGTAGTTACCAAATGTTACGAAGGTAAATGCTGAGGAGACCGTGTTTATGCGACCAGTGGAACAACACGCGTGCTGAATACATATATATGTGTAGGGGGGTTGCGAGTTGACAGATTGAATGTGTCCACGGGGAGGTGGAAGCCGGACGCCCTCTCCACGGTGCTGTATACATTTCGTCATCAGGGTTTGTTACACAACACTGGAGAAATAAGTGAAGAGGATCGGCGACTCGGAAGGACACTATAAATCTGATTAAATTTTCCACCGCAGAAATCAATTATTTAATCAAAACTGTTGTGCCAAGTAAAATTAGTCCAATGAGAAATAAAAGAGGTACTCAGTTACCTACACCTATATCGAAAATTGAATTAATAATAATAATAATAAGCCTTTATTTCTCAACAGACAATTGAGTCCAATTACAGAGAAATATACATATAACAGGGACAAAAATTTACAAAATTAAGTGTAGTTAGAGAATGATAAAAATAATATACAATTAGAGCAAAAAACAAAGAAAAAAAGAAAAATTATTTACGTGTCACAGCTCTTAAGTAACACATCACTAAATCATCCTTAATCTTAAGATTGCCCAACAAAGTGGAATTGTCAACACTATTTGTACAAATGTCAGAGGTCGTGGTGGTATTTGCACTAAACACTCGACTAAATTTATTGGCGAGACCCTGAACAATATCTTCTGATGTAGTTAAATTAACACCATTCTTTTTCACGGATCCAAGAAATCTTGTCTGCTTTTTACGTTAATTAACGAACGATCAGAATTTCTTAGGGTATCCAGCTATATCATCTTGCGTTTTCTGGATATATTCCTTATAGGCACGTCGAATTTGTCTCTTGAGAGAGTCCCGAATTTCTTTGAAACGAGATCTTCTGTCACTGCTAGAGTCAATCGATGGCGAAGCCTCTCTTTCTGCTTGACCATTCTAATGATTTCCGAAGTATACCAAGGTGGATATGTAACGTGTTATCATCTGAGTAGAATTTTGGGTATATGTTTGTCAAATAAGGAATAAAGGATGTTATAGAACTGAGGACATGCATCATCCAAATTAGATATTTCATGTAAAAATGACCAATCGACAATTAGAAGATCCTGATATAATAAGTCCAGACGGGCTGCTTTCAAATTATATTCTTTAAGATAACTGGTATGAGAATGCGACGAAAAGTTAATATAATTTAGAAAAGCAAGTTCGAAAGACAATGCAGAATGATGTAAATCTTCGGCAGTTAAGATTTCACTCGCTTTCTCAATGGTACAATAAAAGGACTCGGGAATATTTCTCAGATGTAGTACACTAACTCTATCATTGCATACGGAGTTGCATTGCCTTAGGTTAACTAATGAAAGAAAATTCGTGAGCGACACGAGAAACTTTGATTCACACATGCATAATAGTTTGGCAAGTTGAAATCACCGCAGACAATTACATCATAAGTTCCAAAATGTTCCAAAAGATGCTCAAATAATGTCACATAATCATCATTACAGGTATTTGGAGGAATGTAAAGACATATAATAATGTACGTTTTAGCCTGAAGGGTAATTGATGCCGTGACAATGTCATTGGTAGTTACTGGTGAAAAAATAGAAAGCTGTTCTGCCTGAATTTCATTCTCCACCTTTGCAATGTTGTCTATCTTAACGAAAAACATTGAAAGAGTCCGGAAAGACTTTACTATTAAGCAGTGTTAACCACGTCTCCGTAAAAAGTACCAAGTCACAACTACACATTCCCATATTATTATAGAAACATACAGTTTTTCATTCGAGGCCTCGGATATTCTGAAAATAAACGGAGATGTAAGTCCGTTGAGAGTTTTTTCTTTGGACGTTGAGTTTAACAATTTTCGGCACACCATGAAACAATTTTATAGATAAATTTTGTTCACCTTCGGTAATTAGTTGAGCCAAATTGTCTTTCCGTTCTTTTAGATACGTTTGTTACTGCGATGTGCGATTAGACTGGATATTGGTTTTACCTATACGCCTACTCTTCGATAAAATTTGTTTGGCACAATTAATGTCCAGCAAAACAACTTTCAGAGGACGACATCTATTGGATTTATTTCCTAATCTGAACAACTTGGAAGAATTCAGAATCATAAATGTATTAAAATCCTTTAGTTCGTTGTGGAAAATTAAATAATAAATTTAAATTCAGAATCTCTTTTACAGCAGTTTTTTCATGAGAAATTTTCTTATTTTACATAAATATCATCAGATTCCGTAATATTGAATATTACGATATTCTTAGCCCTAAGTTTTTGATCGTACAACTCATTAATAATGTAGAACGTTAAGTTTCTGGTCAAATAAAACAACACTGGTTCAAATTTAAGTTTAAATATAAAGGACCTTCTATAGTTAATCTTATCTAATTTAGATTTAAAGTCAAATCAAATTTTTAATAATTTACTTACTCAAAAAATTTACCTTTTTAATTTCTTTTTTAATCAAAAAGTTTTGTAATTAATTTTATTCCAAACCACGAGACTATCAGTAATTGGAATTTATATGTTTATGTAGGGTGGGTGGGTGGCCTCTATTCCATCCTCCAATCAGTAAAACATCAGCAAAAATTATTTGAAAAATTTGTATGAATTAATCTCTAAAAATTGCAATTATTTTCTGCTTATTTATATTTTAAAACTTTTAATTAAAACCCTCGCTTATGTTTTACTGATTGGTGGGTGGGTAGAGGCCACCCACCCACCCTACATATACATGATAACTTTGTCAATGGTTGATGATTTTGCTGCTAAAAACAATCAAACCCTTTATGTAATAAAAAATAAAACGAAATCAAAATTTAAATTTAAATATAAATGATTTTCTATAGCTAATTTTATCTAATTTAGATTTAAACTCTGCCCACCCACCATACATTTTTTTATTAATTAACTCACTCAAATGTTTACCTTTTGCATTTGTTTTTCATTTAAAAATTTTGTAATTAATTTTACTCCAAACTGAGAGACGATCAGTAATTGAAATTTATTTGTATATGTAGGGTGGTTGAGTAGCCTCTATCCCACCCTCCAATCAGTAAAATAACAGCAAAAATTATTTTAAAAAATGTATGAATAAATCTCTAAACAATACAATTATTTTGCCCAAAATATAATTTTGTATATTTAAATTAAAACCCTCGCTTATGTTTTACTGATTTGAGGATGGGATAGAGGCCACCCACCCACCCTACATATACATGATAACTATAATTGCTAATCGTTGATGATTTTTCTTCTAAAACAGTCAAACCCTTTACGTAATAAATATAAAATCAAAATTCAAGTTTAAATGTAAATAATTTTCTATTGTTAATCTTTTCTAATTTAGATTTAAAGCCTGCCCACCCACCATACATAAAAAATTTCTTAATGAATCACTCGAAATTTTACCTTTTGAATTTGTTTTATTTAAAAAGTTTAGTAATTAATTTTGCTCCAAACCGCGAGACGATCAGTAATTGAAATTTATTGTATATGTAGGGTAGGTGGGTGGCCTCTATCCCATCCTCCAATCAGTAAAACATCATCAAAAATTATTTAAAAATTTGTATGAATACATTTCTAAAAATTGCAATTATTTTGTGTTATATTTTATATTTTACAATTTTTAACCAAAACCCTCGCTTATGTTTTACTGATTGGAGGGTGGGATAGAGGCCACCCAACCACCCTACATATACATGATAACTTTAATAGCTAACCGCTGATTATTTTCCTGCTAAAAACATTCAAACAATTTCTGTAATAAAAAATTAAACACAATCAAAATTCAAGTTGAAATATAAATGATTTTCTATAGCTAAGCTTATCTAATTTAGATTTAAGTCTGCCCAAATTTTAGTTAGAATTTTAAAACATTTTTATTTCTTCAATACCTCAAAGCCACGCATTTCAGAAATATATCCTGCTAATTCCATCCAAACTCATCTTGTGGTTATTTATATATTCTAAGAACAAACCTTCAATGTGAATTTTATAAAAAAAAATCAAATAAATTTTAGAGGAAAGCTTTTGGTTTTTCGATATTTCAAAACCACACATTTTGGAAATACGGCTTGGAAATTCCATCCAAATTAAGCAAATCGAAGAAAAATAATTCAAAGTGATTTAAAAACATTTCTCGAAGAAGTAGTGTAATAAATTTTTCAATATTTCAAAAATATATTCCGAGGCGAGGAAGGAGGGAAAAAAACACCAGGAGTGAATGCAGATACAAAAAAAGAGTACATATTTATTAAATTTGTAAACTATTTTTTGTAAATGTATATGTAAATACAATCTTAATCTTAAATTCCATCAAAATTCACCATAAGGTTTGAAGGTAAAACACAAGGTGATTTTTATATAAAAAAATAAATTTGAAAGGAAATTCTTGAAAAACTAGTGATGATTAATCTTTACTTTCTTCGATATTTCAAAGACACATATTCCAAGAATATATGCTGCAAATTTCATAAAAATTTATGAGCTGATTTTTAAGAAATTTAAAGGAAAACACTTCAAAATATGGAATTCGTTTATCTCAATGTTGATTCAATAATTTTTTTTCTAATGCGCATGGGGTGAAACCTGTTAATAAAGTTAATATTATTATTAAACCAATTAGTAGAAATTCTAAAAAAAAAAACTAGTAAACATTTCAATTAATTTTAGTAGAAATTCATGAAAATCAAGTGAAGAAAATCAGCTGCGAATTGTAAATACCTCATGTATAAAATAATAAATAAAAATGTTTGTCTCTTTCAAGTGATTGATTTCTTCAATGTTTCAAAGCAACGTATTTTAGGAATGCATCTTACCAATTTTATCAAAATTCGTTGGGTGATTTTTAAACAATTCAAAGGAGAAGATTTTTAGATAAAAGTACAACCAAATTTAAAGTATATTCCAAAAACAATAGTCATGATTAATTTTTGGTTTATTCAATGTTTTCACAAATTTCATAGATATATTCTACAAATTCTTGGCGATTCTTGCCAATCAGACTATATTTTTGCCATTACTAGCACCTATTTTTGTTTCAATTTTAAGGGACTATTTTATGATATGTATATCAACATAACATTTTATTATTATATATTAAAAAAGAAAAAAACAACAAAAAAATTGTAGAAAATAAAAACTAGTAGTGATTAATTTATGGTTTCTTTAATATGTCAAAGCCGCATATTTAAGGAATACATTCTGCAAATTTAATCAAAATTGGTGCACTGGTTTTCAAAAAGCAAACTTTTTAAGCGGACATTATTTTAAACTGATGATTAATTTTTGGTTTCTTGAAGATATCAAAGAAAGTTCAGGAATATAGTCTGCAAATTCCAACAAAATCATTCTGGTGGTTTCAAAAAATTTAAAGAAAAGCACTTTAAAATCATTGCTATAAAATATATCAATAAATTTTAGTGACAATTCTTGAAAAATATTTTATTGTTTATTTGTTGTCTATTTCAAAACTACACATTACATGAATATATCCTGCAAATTCCATCGTAATTTTTAGGGTGGTTTAAAAAAAATAAAAAAAGCTCATTTTTATTAAAAAATCAAAGACAGTTTAATAGAAATTCTTAAAAACTAGAGATGACAAACTTTTGGTTTCTTCAATATTTCGAAACGACGCATTTCAGGAATATATCCTGCTAATTCCATCCAAAATTATCGAGTGGTTTTAAATAATTCAAATAAAAACACTAGAGAGCACTTTTTATATAAAAAACAACAAGTTTTAGTAGAAATTTTACCTTTATCATCTCTTTTTTATTCAAAAAGTTTTGTAATTAATTTTATTGGAAACCACGAAACTTAATATAGTTTATATGTCTATGTAGGGTGGGTGGGTGGCCACTATCACACCCTCCAATCAGTAAAACATCAGTAAAAATTATTTGAAAAATTTGTATGAATTAATCTCTAAAAATTGCAATTATTTTCTGCTTATTTATATATTACAACTTTTAATTAAAACCCTCGCTTATGTTTTACTGATTGATGGGTGGGTAGAGGCCACCCACCCACCCTACATATACATGATAACTTTGTCAATGGTTGATGATTTTGCTGCTAAAAACAATCAAACCCTTTATGTAATAAAAAATAAAACGAAATAAAAATTTAAATTTAAATATAAATGATTTTCTATAGCTAATTTTATCTAATTTAGATTTAAACTCTGCCCACCCACCATACAATTTTTTTATTAACTTACTCATTCAAATGTTTACCTTTTGCATTTGTTTTTTATATAAAAATTTTGTAATTAATTTTACTCCAAACTTGGAGACGATCAGTAATTGAAATTTATTTGTATATGTAGGGTGGGTGGGTGGCCTCTACCCCACCCTCCAATCAATAAAACATCAGCAAAAATTATTTTCTATATATATATATATTATTTCTTCGCCAAACTTAAAAATTATTTGTAAAAATTGCTTGAATAAATCTCTAAAAATTGCAATTATTTTGTTTATTTATTTTTTACAAATTTTAATTAAAACTCTCGCTTATGTTTTACTGATTTGAGGATGAGATAGAGGCCACCCACCCACCCTACATATACATGATAACTATAATTGCTAATTGTTGATGATTTTACTGCTAAAACAGTCAAAGCCTTTACTTAATAAAAAATAAAATAAAATCAAAATTCAAGTTTAAATGTAAATTATTTTCTACAGTTAATCCTTTCTAATGTAGATTTAAATTCTGACCACCCACCATACATAAAAATTTTATTAATTTATTCACTAGAAATTTTACCTTTTGAATTTATTTTTTATTTAAAAAGTTTTTAAATTAATTTTACTCCAAACTGCGAGACGATCAGTGATTGAAATTTATATGTATATGTAGGGTGGGTGGGTAGCCTCTATCCCACCCTCTAATTAGTAAAATATCAGCAAAAATTATTTTAAAAAATTGTATGAATAAATCTCTTAATATTGAAATTATTTTGTTTCTTTATTTTTTATAACCTTTAATTAAAACCCTCGCTTATGTTTTACTTATTTAAAGATGGGACAGAGGCCACCCACCCACCCTACATATATATGATAACTTTAAATGGCAATCGTTGATGATTTTGCTGGTAAAACAGTAAAACCCTTTATGAAATTAAAAAATAGAACAAAATTAAAATTTAAGTTTTAATATAAATCATTTTCAATATTTAATCTTATCTAATTTAGATCTAAAGTCTGCCCACCCATCATGTATAAATTTTTATTAATTTACTCAGTCAAAAATTTTACTTTTTTAATTTCTTTTTTATTCAAACAGTTTTGTAATTATTTTTATTGGAAACCGCGAGACGATAAGGAATTGAAGTTAATATGTATATGTAGGGTGGGTGGGTGGCCTCTATCTTACCCTCCAATCAGTAAAATATCAGCAAAAATTATTTGAAAAATTTGCATGAATAAATCTCTAAAAATTGTAATTATTTTCTGTTTATTTATATTTTAAAACCTTTAATTAAAACCCTTGCTTATGATATACTGATTAGTGGGTGGGATAGAGGCCACCCACCCATCCGATATATACATGATAACTTTAATTTCTAATTGTTGATGGTTTTGCTGCTAAAAACAATCAAATACTTTATGTAATAAAAAATAAAACAAAATCAAAATGTAACTTTGAAAATTAATGACTTTTTACAGCAGATCTTATCTTATTTAGATTTAAAGTCTGCCCACCCACTATGTATAAACATTTTATTAATTTACTTACTCAAAAGTTTACCTTTTGAATTTGTTTTTTATTTAAAAAGTTTTGTAATTAATTTTACTCCAAACTCCGAGACGATCGGTAATTGAAATTTATATGTATATGTAGGGTGGGTGGGTGGCCTCTATCCCACCCTTCAATCAGTAAAACATAAGCGAGGGTTTTAATTAAAAGTTGTAAAAAATAAATGAAGACAAAATAATTATAATTCTTAGATTTATTCATACAATTTTTTCAAATAATTTCTGCTGATGTTTTACTGAATGGAGGGTGTGATATAGGCCCCCCAACCACCCTACATATACATGATAACTTTAATTGATAATCGTTGATGATTTTGCCGCTAAAAATTATGAAACCCTTTATGTAATAAAAAATCAAACACAGTCAAAATTTAAGTTTAAATATAAATGACCTTCTATAGTTAATTTTATCTAATTTAGATTAGCATGCATAAAAATTTTATTAATTTACTCACTCAAAAATTTATAATTTCCTTTCAGTTTCTTGAATTTTAAAATTGTGAAAAATGTTTTATCAATTTTTGTTTGAAACTTTTTTCTATGTATCCAGTAGTTTTCAAAAATTTTCTGTCATCTTTCCAGAAATTTTTTTTCAGTATTTCTGGAAGTTCCTAACAATTGATGAGTTTCCTCCAGATTTAAAATTTTTCTTTTGGTGAGATATTTGTAGCAATTTATATTCTAGTTTTCTAAAAATTATCAGCAATTCATAGAATTTTCTTCTAATTTGTAGAAATATTTTTCAATGATTCTAATTTTTTTCAACTAATTAAAATGGATATCAAGTGTTTTTGAAGATCTAAATTACATGAAGATCGAGACCATTTGAAGGTCATTAAAAGACAAGATCATTTTAATTAATCTCAAGGTCCTTTGAAGATCAAGGTTATTTGAAAGTCAATGTCGTTTGAAGGTCATTGTCATTTGAGTTCAAGGTCATTGTCATTTGAGTTCAAGGTCATATGAAGATCAACGTCATTTGAATACAAGGTCATGTGAAGGTCAAAGTCAAGAACCACCTCTGTTCTTGAACTAGTCGATTCTAGAATATCTTGGTGACTCTCAAGGTCAGAGGATGTTCTAGAATAGGCTAGTTCCAGCTACTAATGTTTGATCGGGCTTTTTAGAATTTTTCAGCAATTTTTTTTCCAAATTGCAAAAATTGTCTCCAAGAATTTCTTGAAGCAGTTTTTGATTTGAAGTTCTATACTCTTCTAAATTGTTAGAATTTTCGCTAACATTTCTAGAACTAGTTTTTTCAATATTTCTACAAATTTTTAACAAATTCACTTAAAATTTGCGAGAAGCTTTCTTCGAATATTCTTGATTGTTTCAGCAATTTTTTTGTTTTTGTTAAGAATTTATCAGCAATTATTTCCAATAAATTTCGCTGGAGAATTCTAAAAACCTTAGAGAAAACTCTAATAAATTGATAGAGAACACGAAAATGTGCTGGAAAATTCTAGGAACCTAAAAGAAGGATTGGATGGGAAATGACAAATAATTGCTTGAGAAAAGTAAGAAAGAGAAATTGCTAGAAATTTAGAAATGAAAATTTTGCACGAAAAAATCTTAGAGAAAATTCAAATTGTTTGAAATGAAACGGAAATCTGGACAAAAATTGCTGAAAAATAGAAACCCAGATGAAAATTTTGAAGAGAAATGTTTGAAAAGAAATTGGGGAAAAAAAATTTGAAGGCAATTTTCGCAATTTGGACGAGAAATTGCTGAATAATTCTGAAAAGCCAGAACAGAAATTGTTGAAATAATTCCAATCAGTAAAACATCATCAAAAATGGTGATGTGGCCATCATAGTACTTTCCCTATATTTTACTCGAAAACTATGACTTTTACGCCAAAAGGTTATTCTTAATAATTTGTTCCGTTTTTAATTCTCTACAATTATTTGTTACATAAATTTTACGTAACTCCAATTGTTTATTAGCAATTGGCAAAAAATGTCAAAATTTTCAATTTTTATTATTTTTCTCAAAAGTTAAGAAATTTATGAAAACTATGTTTTAATAAAACTTGTTCAGTTTTTTATTCCCTTTAACTTTTGTTTAAGTCATTTTTTAAAATTTCTCATATTTAGAAAAATATCACGAAAAAACAAAAAAACGCCTCGAGTAAACATCCACTTCCGGTCTATGAATATTCACCAAAAGCTTTTCAGTTCCAGTTTTGAACGATAAAACCTTAAGTTTATAGTTTCATGTCCATCGGATCATTCGTTTTTGAGATACAGCACCCACGGACAGACAGACAGACAGACAGACAGACACACACACAGACACAAATTTTTTTTTTCCAGAAATTAGTGTATTGGACTCAGGGGACCTCAAAACGGATATTTCCGCAAAAAAAATTTTTCAAAAAAAAATCACGATCACAATACTTCCCCTATATACTTCGTATATAGGGAAAGTAAAAATTATTTTAAAATTTGTGTGAATAAATCTCTAAAAATTGCAATAATTTTGTGTTTATTTATATTTTACAACTTTTAATTAAAACCCTCGCTTATGTTCTACTGATTGGAGGGTGGGATAGAGGCCCCCCACCCACCCTACATATACATGATAACTTTAATTGCTAATCGTTGATGATTTTGCTGCTAAAATCATTCAAACACTTTATGTAATAAAAAATAAAACAAAACAAACTTAATGTTTAAATATAAGTGACTTTCTATAGTTAATCTTATCTAATTTAGATTTAAAGTTTTCCCACCCATCATGCAAGAAATTTTTATTAATTTATTCACTCAAACATTTTAATTCTTTTATGATTCAAAAAGTTTTGTAATTAATTTTATTGGAAACCACGAGACGATAAGTAATTATAGTTTATATGTATATGTAGGGTGGGTGGGTGGCCTCTATCACACCCTCCAATCAGTAAAACATCAACAAAAATTATTTAAAAAATTTGTATGAATTAAATCTCTAATATTTGGAATTACACGATTAATTAAGGTACATAACTCCTTGAGAATGACCAACGGTCGAAACTAGTCGGAGAAATATAAAAATAGTGAAACATAACCAAGTGCTTAATTAATCCTTTTATTTGGAATTATTTTATTATTTTTAGAAATGAGTTTGTTAATCCTGCAAAATAACACTTTCTAGTTCTAGTTTGCTGGTCTATCCATCTATAAATACGTGTATGTGCGGATGAAGAGGGAATCGCTGAGAAAAAAATATAGTAGGGGATTTGGAGCGTCGCTCTCGAACAGGAAATCTGTGGTAGACAGTGCTCGGCAGTAAATTTCGTTTTTTTTTTCTGTCGGGGTGACGCGGTGCATTTTAAAAATATGAAAGCCATTGAGCGGAGCACGGAGAAAGCGCGAGCGCGAAACTGTGGGTGGGTGGGAGCGCGGAGGGTAGATGGGAGGGATAAAATCAAAAACAGCAGCAAGACAAAAGGTCCTGGCGGTAATTAAGGATAACGCTGTCTATTATTTCGCTATATATCTTGATTGATGAGGTCGCCAGTGTGCGGCCCCCGGTTTCGGTTTTGTTTCACTTTAAATTGTCCCTTTTATAAAATCCTTCGAGCACTCGCTCACGTCAAAGATAAATGGTTCCCGTGAAATTACATTTTTATGAAAAAAGTTATAAATATAGTGTGTGGCGGTGTTCCTGTATCCTTTCCAACTCTGCTCGTTTTCCACAGCTCGTACTGCTAAATGAAAACTGTTCATATGTCAGGGATGGTTTAACTCACACATACTATCTAATAATAATAATAATAATAATAATTTTAAAACTACACTACACTATAATTTTTATCTGCCTAAACAAAGACAGCACCTTTATTGATTAGTTAAAAATATGAAATTTACTCCTAGTTACGTCATCTTCACATCAGAGGTTTATGATCACGAAATGACGAGTGGTTTTAACGTGTAGGTGTTATAACTAGCTTTACTCTCTTTATTGAATAAAACAGATCTCAATCATTTCATGAAAATAAACTCTGTAGACAGTTTTATGTGAAGAAAGTGAAATAAAACTCTATTTCACTTTCTTCACATAAAACTGTCTTAACAATATACTGTGAAGCAAGAAAGTAAAATACAGGTTGAGTATTACCTTTACAATAGTTTATTACAATAGTTATGTATGTTGATGATGAACTGCAAAGTTCGAAACGCGTGTCAGGAAACTGAAAATGAAAATATGGAATATAACAAGTGCTTTTCTTCATCAAACTTATACAACTTGTTCTATTTAATCTTAACAAATAAACCAACAGAAATAACAACCTTTCTTACATCTTGAATTTTTGGAGGCGTTCACTTCGTAGTACATTTTTCTGTTAACCTTTCTTGCTATTAATAAGATTGATTAAATATTAATAAGATAGTTCACATAACACTAATACCAGTTAATATTAAACACATTTATTCATCACGTAACTCAAAAATATCAATAGAAACGTTTCTTACTATTAAACACATTTATTACATCTAGCGTATTTTTATTGATATAAGTTATTAAATATATATCACCACCCTTATTTCATACTTTTCTTTATGTCGTAACATGTGGATCTGTTTTTTTTTTTTTGCTTTCTGTCTTGCCGCTTTCTTTCTCCTAGCAATTTTATTTACCTTTCAGCTTCTACAAGAAAACATAAATATCGCCTGGAAGGAGAATGATGACATAATAACCACTAAGGGATATTTATTTTATTGCACTTTTTCTATTCCTCCTCACCCGGCGATGGAATCGCCTATTTCGCGTACGTTACGTTTCGTCCCATTTCCTTTTCCTCCTCGCCGTTATAAATTCTCGATTCTATAGCCTTTCACGATGCGCAATTTATTACAAAAATAATACTTTTACCCAGAAATTTAATTATTAAACCCCTAAAGTATTAATTAATCTAATCAAACAAACATCAAACAGATACCTCTGATCGTTTTTCATGTACATAAATATATCGAACCCATTAATTTATTTGCTCGTTACGTTGAGATAATGAAAGGGATTTTAATAAATATATTTTGTTCGTATTAATGTGTGAGCGAGCACTCGAGTGAATTGTGTTCCATGCGAATTAATTAGGGAACAATCGATCAGTTTTCTGATTTTCCGTCGACGTTTATGATGGCTTTAATTATTATAAATAGCGCCAGCGTTAATTATTTAACCATTAATTAGGCGTGCACACACACATACACACACAAACACATACAAACACAGCACAAAACACGCGCGCAGACATAGGGCCGAAATTTCGTCGATAACATCACACTTAAATATAATTAAATCGGTGGACGCAACGTCTAATCTTTATTTGTGATTAATTAATTATTAATTATTATTCATTATAATCAACGCACGTTTTGTTGTTTTTAATTCACATCAAAACCTGTGAAAATACTTTAATAAATGAAGCATTGAAGATGAACAAACCTGGATGTTATAGAGTTACATGAAGATTTAGATGATTCATAAATAAATAATTTATATATCATATACTTGTTTCTCATTAATCACTTGGTGAAACATTATGTTAATATATAGGTTTTATAATTAAAATCACTTGGTTTTTGTGAAACAAACCAAGTGATTTTAATTATAAAACCTATATATTAAATAATTTATACTAATTTCTCTACAAATTTAATTCTTAGTTAAATGTATATTTCTAGTATAAAGAACTATATTACAATAGATCAATAATTCAAAATAAAACAATTAACTTTGTTGGTATCACTTTTTTTACACTTTCAACCATAGTTTTGACAACTTCAGCTTGTCATTATCAAACAATAGTATTAATAATATCAAATACTATTGTTTGATAATGACAAATTGAAGTTGTTGAAATTATAGTTAGTTAGTTAAGTGTAAAAAAAGTGATACCAACAAAGTTTATTATTTTATTTTGAATTATCAAAATGTATCACACAGTGGAAGCCTCCACAATTACTTATTTCATTTATCAGTAGAATAATAAAGTAAATCTCTACTTAATAATTAATTAATACATTATAATTATTTCATCGTTATTTTTGGGATAAGTCAGAAATACGATTTGTTAATATAACTGTACTATATTACTATATTCAACAAAATAATTATCCGTTATGAAATATTTTTTTTTTAAATTTCGTACCCAAAAATTATTGTATCCGTTTTAAAAACACAGCCACCGGCATTATTAACACAAACCAACCCTCTACACGTGCACCTACACAGGTACACACTCGCAATAAATATGTTTCATGCGAAAGGTAATTCATATTTATATAAAATACAAATAGCGAACATTTGTATTCGTGCCGTGTTGAAATTCGCATATACAAATTTCATAATTTCGCTCGGAAATTTTATTCTCTCTCTTTCTGGCTCGTTTTGCAGAATCCGGCCCGAATTTATATCGTAATTCGCCTCGCCGTTTTTAATTGTGAATATAATTAAAATAACTAACGGACTAATTTAATTTAGCCACCCCTTTCCGTACGCGCAAAAAGCCCCGTGGTGTTCCTTTTTTTTATAGTTTTTTGGGAGCCGTTCTCTCTGTCAGTTTGCGTTTTGGTGCGCGGATTTCTTTTCCCCAAAAGGGGTGAAAATAATACCGCCCACATCCGCGCGCGTTTAATGAATCATCATCGCCGTGAGTCAGTAGGGCGAATTTTTCGCTATGACTCTTGTGTGTTTATATTCGTCATTCAAATGATAAACGTAAATGATTCATAAAATAAAAAAGATTGCTTCTGATTAAGGGTGTTGTGATCATGGATTTCAATCCCAGTTGGGAGTTCAATTTTTCAGGAAGAATGAACGACTATACAAATCAATAATAACTATTGTAAATCTTGTTTAGAACTTTTTATTTAGATTTTATTATCTGTTATTTATCTCTAAATAAAATAAACTAATCACTTAATGTTAACTCAAAATCTATAGAGTCTATACAATCTAAATCTCCGGACCACTGTATAGATTGTTCCATCAAAATTTCTCACAAAGCCTCTCTTAAACTCTTTCTTTTAATTATTTCAGTTTTTTCTGTCTTAAAATCTATAAATTGTCTATCACCTTTTTTCAATCTCCCTGTATATCTCTTCCTCTCTTCTAGATCGTTATCTCTTTGTATTTCAGTTTTAAAACATCTATATTTTAAGTTGTTTATGTCTTTAATTCGCTTTTGCGTTTTCTTATTCTACCTCTCTAGTTTCCTTTCTCAAAACTATTAAATCTTTTAATTTAAATACAAATAAATAATTAAACAAAACCCTTGGGCGTGTTATACAGATTTGATTGTGTGTTAGAGGCCACCCACCCACCCTACATATATATTTTTACATCAATTAATGTTAATGTTTAAGTTTTCAGTAAAATAAAACCAACACATTTTACGTGTGAATTTCAAAAGTACTATCAGTGTGTGACTTAAATTTGAAATATATATGTAGGGTGGGTGGGTGGCCTCTATCCAACCTCCAACCAATTTAACATCAGGGAGAGTTTAGGGGTGTTTCCATCATTATTAAAAACAGATAGAATTGTGTCTATACATAAGAAGGGAGACATTTACAAACCGATCTCAATACTACCGGTTTTCTCAAAAATAGTTGAAAAAGTAATTTCCAACAGGATATTGGATAATGTCAATCGTAATAACATTTTATGCGGAATTCATTGACGATGGAGGCTTCTACTTCGTTATACATTTTAATCACAAATTAAACACAATAATTACTTGGTTTTGTATAACAGTTATTTATTTAAACGGTAACCAATGCTTTCAAAAGTTTGAAAATGATACGTGAATGTATTGAAACCATTGGTCACCGTTTAAATAAATAACTGTTGTACAAAACCAAGTAATTATTGTGTTTAATTTGTGTTTAATGCGGAAAACAGAAGAATATTAAGCAAAAATTAAAAAAATGCAGTTACATAATACTGGAAGAAACAAGTTGCTTAAATTGCTCAAACAAAGTCACTCATTTTACCAAAACTCGTGCATAGTGCAAAGCCTAAACATCTATAATAAGCTACCAAGTCGAATCGAAGGTCTGCTAATAAAACTATTCCTAAAATATACTAAGCAACTTCTAGAAGAAAGCTGTTTCTACAGCGTCAAAAAACACCTAGATTTCTGTGGTAGCCAGTAGAAAACCAATCTATATATTTTGATGTATCTGACTTCCTTTATTTATTAGGTACAAATTGCTAAATTGCTCATCGTGTGTGCTCATTATGTATTTATTTAATAATTAAAATGATAGCCCTACTTTTATTTATATACCAACTTTTAACTTGTAAATTATAGGAATTAAGTATTATTATTTTACTCTACGATATTTTATGTAACAACGCATCATACTTTCTTCTCTAATTTTAGTTATACACCACTTTATAACTTATTTTTTTATATAGATACGATAACAATTAAGTTTTCATTAAATTAATTATAAACATTTACTATTTGTCAATTTCTTTGTTATTATTTAAGCATAAGTATTTTCTAATGTACATTTAAAATATTATGTTGCCCTATTTTATACTGACACGCCCAGGAATGTACAACATTTACTTTGGAAATAAATAAATACAAATACAGTATACAATAAAAAATTAAGCAAAACCTTTGAGCGTGTTATACTGGTTGGATTGTGTGTTAGAGGCCACCCACCCACCCTACATATATATGTTAACATTAATTAAAGACAGTGCTTAAGTTTTCAGTAAATTAAACCATCATAATTTGTGTGTTAGAGGCCAACCACCCACCCCACATATATATTGTTACACCAGTTATTTACAGTGTTTAAGTTTCCAGCAAAATAAACCATCATATTCTGAGTGTGAATTTAAAAAATCCTTAACAGTTTCTTGGCTTAAATTTAAAGTATATATTTAGAGTGGGTGGGTGGCCTCTATCCCAACGTCCAACCAATTCAAAATCAGCAAGGGTTTTTTGGATAATAATGAAGGAAACACGAAAGATTGTTTTTTACATTTTTGTGCAAATTTATTTTCTAATTAATGACTGAAAAAATCAACACAAGTACAAAATTACAAATAGAAAATTAGGCGAAACCCTTTGACAAGTTGTACAGATTGGATTGTATGTTAGAGGCCACCCACCCACCCTACATATATATTGTTACATCAATTATTGATAGTGTTTAAGTTGCCAATTAAATAAACCATCACAATATGAGTGTGAATTACAAATACTAATCAGTATTTAGCATTAATTTAAAGTAGATATGTAGGGTGGGTGGGTGGCCTCTATCCCAACCTCCAACCAGTTTAACATTAGCAAAGGTTTTTCAAATAATAATGAAGAAAACACGAATTATTTATTTCTAATTTTTTTATGTTAATCTATTTTCTAATGAATGGCTGCAAAATTGAACATAACTAAGAGTTTTCAAATAAAAATTTAAACAAAACCCTTAGGTGTATTATATAGATTGGATTGTATGTTAGAGGACACCCACCCACCCTACATAAATATTGTTACACCAGTTATTGACAGTGTTTAAGTTTCCAGTAAAATAAACCATTGCATTTTGAGTGTGTATACCAAAAATCCTAATCAGTGTTTAGCTTAAATTTAAAGTAAATATGCAGGGTGGGCGGGTGGCCTCTATCCTAATCTCAAACCATGTCAAAATCACAAAGGATTTTTCAAATAATAATGAAGAAAACACGAATTATTCATAAAATAAATTATTTTAAATACCTTTTTATATATCACACACTTTTATTTTTAATGTGACTATAGTTTCGACCGATATTCTGTCATTTTCAAACTATACTTTAAATTTTTACAAACAACTTTATAAAACAATTTTACAAACAATTTATTTAACGAATTATTCATTTTAAAATTTTAATGTAAATCTATTTTCTAATTAATGACTGCAAAAATTAAACATAAATAGGACTATTGCAAATAAAAAATTAAACAAAACCCTTGAACGTGTTATACAGATTGGATTGTGTGTTAGAGGCCACCCACCCACCCTACATAAATATTGTTATACCAGTTATTGACAGTGTTTAAATTTCCAGTAAAGTAAAACATCACATTTTCAGTTTGAATTTTAAAAATCCTTATCAGTGTTTGGCTTAAATTTAAAGTAAACATGTAGAGTGGGTGAGTGGCCTCTATCCTAACCTTCAACCATGACAATATCAGCAACGTGTTTTTAAATATTAAGGAAGAAAACATGAATTATTCAATTTTAAAATTTTGTGTAAATTTATTTTGTAATGTATGGCTGAAAAAAAATCGACACAAGCAAGAATTTTTCAAACAACAATTTAGACAAAACCCTCGCGCTTGTAATACAGATTAGATTGTGTGTTAGAGGCCACCCACCCACCCTACATATATTATTTTACATCAATTATTATTAGTGTTTAAGTTTCCAGTAAGATAAACCATAACATTTAAAGTGTGAATTTCAAAAATTCTAAACAGATTTTTGTCTGAAATTCAAAGTATATATGTAGGGTGGGTGGGTGGCCTCTATCCCAACGACGAACCAAGTCAACATAAGCAAGGGTTTTTCAAATAATAACGAAAAACATACGAATTATTGTTTTTTAAATTTTTGTGTAAATTTGTTTTCTAATATTTCTAATATCAAATAGAATTTTTTTAATAAAAAACTAAACTAAACCCTTGCAAGTGTTATACAGATTGGATTGTGTGTTAGAAGCCACCCGCCCACCCTACATATATATTGTTACCGCAATTATTTACACTGATTAATTTTCCAATAAATTAAACCATCAAATTTGAAGTGTGAATTATAAAAATCCTAATCAGTTTTTGGCTTAAATTTAAAGTAAATATGTAGGGTGGGCGGGTGGCCTCGGCCAAGTCAACATCAGCAAGGGTTTTTTAAATAATAATAAACAATTTATTTCAAAAGAATTATTTATTTTTAAGATTTTGTGTAAATTGATAAATAAGAGTTTTTCAAATAACAAAATCATACAAAACCCTTGAGCGTTTTATACAGATTATATTGTATATTAAAGGCCACCCACCCACCCTACATATACATTGTTAAATCAGTTTCTAGTAAAATAAACCAACATATTTTGGATATGAATTTCAAAAGTCTTACTCAATGTTTAGCTTAAATTTAATGTAAATATGTAGGGTGGGTGGGTGGCCTCTATCCAACCTCCAACCAATTTAACATAAGCAAGGGTTTTTCAAATAATAACGAAGAAAACATGAATTATTTATTTTTTAAATTTTGTGTAAATTCATTTTCTAAAGTATAACTGATAAAAATCAATACAAGTTAGATATTTTCAAATATAAAAATAAATTAAACCCTTGAGTGTGTTATACAGATTGGAATGTTTGTTAGAGGCCACCCACCCACCCTACATATATATGACAGTGTTTAAGTTTCCAGAAAAACAAACCATTATATTTTAAGTGTGAATTTCAAAAATCCTAAACACTTTTTTGTCTAAAATTCAAAATGAATGTGTAGGGTGGGTGGGTGTCCTCTAGCCCAACTTCTAGCCAAGTCAACATCAGCAAGTGTTTTTCAAATAATAATGAAGAAAACATGAATTATTCATATTTAAAATTTTGCGTAAATTCATTTATATATGGTTGAAAAATTTACACAAGCAAGAATTTTTGAAATAAAAATTTAGACAAAACCCTTGCACGTGTTATACGGATTGGATTGTGTGTTAGAGGCCATCCACCCACACTACATAAATACTGTTACCTCAGATATTTACAGTGTTTAAGTTTCCACTAAAATAAACCATCAAATTTTTAGTGTGAATTCGAAAAATCCTAAGCGGTTTTTGGCTAAAATTCAAAGTATATATGTAGGGTGTGTGGATGGCCTCTATCCCAACCTCCAACTAAGTCAACATCAGCAAGGGATTTTCAAATTATAATGAAGAAACTCGAATTATTTATTTTCAAGATTTTGTGTAAATTGATTTTCTAATGTATGACTGAAAAAAAATCATCACAAGTAAGAGTATTTAAAATAAAATAACACACAAAACCCTTGAGCGTGTTATACAGATTAGATTGTGTGTTACAGGACACCCACCCACCCTAAATATATGATTTTACATCAATTATTATTACTATTTAAGTTTCCAGTAAGATAAACCATAACATTTTAAGTGTGAATTTCAAAAATCCTAAACAAATTTTTAGCTGAAATTCAAACTATATATGTAGGGTGGGTGGGTGGTCTCTATCTCAACTTCGAACCAAGTCAACATTAGCAAGGGTTTTTCAAACAAAATTGAAGAGACATGAATTATTTGATTTTTAAGTTGTTATGCAAATTCATTTTCTAATGTATGACTGAAAAAATTCAACACAACTAAGTGTTTTTTAATAGAAAATTAAACAAAATCCTTGGGCGTGTTATACAAATTGAATTGTCTGATAAAGGCCACCCACCTACCCTACATATATTTAGTTACACCAGTTATTGACAGTGTTTAAGTTAGCAGTAAAATAAATCAACATATTTTGGGTATGAATTTTAAACATCTTAATCAGTGTTTAGCTTAAATTTAAACTAAATATGTAGGGTGGGTGGGTGACCTCTATCTTAGCCTCCAACTAATCAGCAAGGGTTTTTCAAACAATAATGAAGAAAATACGAATTATTGATTTTTAAGATTTTGTACAAATTTATTTTTTAATGAATTGCTGAAAAAAACTGAACATAAGTAAGAGTATTGCAAATAAAAAATTAAACAAAACCCTTGAGCGTGTTATACAGATTGGATTGTGTAATAGAGGCCACCCACCCACCCTACATATAAATTGTTATATCATTTAATGATAGTGTTTCAGTTTCCAGTAAAATAACTCATCACATTTTGAGTGTGAATTCCAAAAATTCTAATCGGCTTTTGGCTGAAATTTGTAGGGTGGGTAGGTGGCTTCTGTCCCTACTTCCAACTAAGTTATCATTAACAATAGTTTTTCAAATAGAAATGAAGAAAATATGAATAATTGATATTTAATATTATGAAAAATTCATTTTATAAGTAGCTTAAAGAATTTAATACAAGTAAGAGTTTTTTAAATGGAAAATTAAACAAAACCCTTGAGCGTATTATATAGATTGAATTGTGTGTTAAAGGGCAACCCACCCACCCTACATATACAATTCTTACATCATTTTATGTTAGTGTTTAAGTCTCCAGTAAAATAAACCATCACATTTTGAATGTTAATTCCAACAATTCTAATCGACTTTTGGCTTAAATTTAAGTATATATGTAGGGTGGGTAGATGGCCTCTATCCCTAACTTCAACTAATTCACCATCAGCAAAGGGTTTTCAAATAATAGTGAAGAAAACACGAATTATTGATTTTTAAATTTTTGTGTAAATTCATTTTCAAAAATCCTAAACAGATTTTCGTCTAAAAATCAAAGTATATATGTAGGTTGGGTGGGTGTCTTCTAACCCAACTTCCAACCAAGTCAACATCAGCCAAAGTTTTTCAAATAATAATGAAGAAAACAGGAATATGATTCAGTTTTAAGTTTTTGTGGAAATTATCCATTTAATTAATTTAATTGCTCACTTAAAGAGTAGTAGTGAAACATGTTTGAACTGTATTCATTAAAATTAAAAACACTTGGTAATTACTTCTTGATAATGATATATTGTCGAAACTAGTCGGAAGAAATAATAAATTTTCTGTGAAAAAAAACAAGTTTTTTTTTATAACAGAAAAGAATTCATCACAAGGAAGAGTTATGCAAATAGAAAATTAAACAAAACCCTTGTGCGTGTTATACATATTGGATTGTGTGTTAGAGGCCACCCACCCACCCTACATATATATTGTTACATCTGTTGTTGATAGTGTTTAAGTTTCCAGTAAAATAAACCATGACATTTTAAGTGTGAATTTCAAAAATCCTAAACAGATTTTCGTCTAAAAATCAGAGTATATAAGTAGGGAGGGTGGGTGTCTTGTAACCCAACTTCCAACCAAGTCAACATCAGCCAAAGTTTTTTAAATAATAATGAAGAAAACAGGAATATTATTGAGTTTTAAGTTTTTGTGTAAATTATATATTTAATTAATTTAATTGCTCACTTAACCTTTAGTGAAATATGTTTGAATTGTCTTCATTAAAATTAAAAACACTTGGTAATTACTTCTTGATAATGATATATTGTCAAAACTAATCGGAGAAGAAATAATAAATTTTTCTGTGAAAAAAACCAAGTTTTTTTAATTCTAATCAATATTTTCTAACGTATGATTGAAAAGAATTCATCACAAGGAAGAGTTATTCAAATAGAAAATTAAACAAAACCCTTGGGAGTGTTGTACAGATTGGATTGTGTGTTCGAGGCCACCCATCCACCCTACATATATATAGTTACATCTGTTGTTGATAGTGTTTAAGTTTCCAGTAAAATAAACTATCACATTTTGAGTTTGAATTTGTAAAATCCTAATCAGTGTATGGCTTAAATTTAATGTAAATATGTAGGGTGGGTGGGTGGCCTCTACCCAACCTTCAACCAATTTAACAACAGCAAAGGTTTTTCAAATAATAATAAAGAAAACACGAATTATTTAAGATTTTGTACAAATTTATTTTCTAATGAATTTCTGAAAAAAACTGAACATAAGTAAGAGTATTGCAAATAAAAAAATTAACAAAACCCTTGAGCGTGTTATACAGATTGGATTGTGTGATAGAGGCCACCCACCCACCCTACATATATATTGTTACATCAGCTATTGTTAGTGTTTAAGTAACAATCATATCTTGGTATGAATTTCAAAATTCTAAATCAGTATTTATCTTAAATTTAATGTAAATATGTAGGGTGGGTGGGTGGCCTCTATCCCAACCTCCAACCAATTTAACATCACCAAATATTTTTCAAATAGAAATGAAGGAAACACAAATTATTGATTTTTAAATTTTTGTTTAAATTTATTTTCTAATTAGTGTCTGAAATAAATCAACACAAGTAAGATTTTCTCTAAAAAAATTTAAACAAAATCTTTGGGCGTGTTATACAGGTTGGATTGTGTATTAGAGGCCACCCACCCACCTTACATAAATATTGTTACATCAGATATTTTCAGTGTTTAAGTTTCCACTAAAATAAACCATCAAATTTGGAGTGTGAATTCGAAAAATTCGAATCGGTTTTTGGCTAAAAATCAAAGTATATATGTAGGGTGGGTGGGTGGCCTCTATACCAACATCCAACCAATTTAACATCAACAAGGGATTTTCAAATAATAATGAAGAAAACGCAAATTATTGATTTTTAAATTTTTATATAAATTCATTTTTTTACTATATGGCTGAAAAAATTCAACGCAAGTAAAATGTTTTCTAACAAAAACTCTGTGTATATTACACAGATTGGATTGTGTATTAGAGGTCGCCCACCCACCCCACATATGTATCTAATTATTATGTTTTCAATTAAAGAGATTAACTAAACATGAGTGTGTATTTAAGTAATTAAAAAAAATAATATTTTGCTTGAATAAAAATAATGTTTTGGTTGATTTAAAGTAAAATATGTAGGGTGGGTGGGTATACACAAACCCACCCTCCAAGCCAATTATCATTAACAAGGTTAATTTTTAAATAATTGGTTAAAACATTTGAATTATTACCTTACGTTAAACAATCATTGTTCAAATCTTTAGTTTCGGAGTTTATTATCGAAGAAAACCACAAAAAACAAAAGCTATCGACTTGAAACTTTATAAATAAACTGATAAATATTTCAGCTCTTCATATTTCTTATGATCTTAAACTATATGTATATAACTTTTACAATAAGCGTCCATAAATCAATTTTAATTCGTTTCAGTAGTTTCGGAGTTTGTTACCGACGAAAACAATTAAAAAACAAAAGCTACCGACTTGAAACTTTAGAAATCAACTCATACTTATTTCAGCTTATAGACTTTTTTATGTTTTTAAACTATCTGTATATAATTTTAACAATAATCCTGCGTAAATCAATTGCTGTTCATTTCAGTACTTTCCAATTTTGTTATAGACGCAAAAAATTTATAAAAAAAAACAAAAGCTATCGACTTGAAATTTTACAAATTAACTTTAAAATTTTAATAAGATTTAAAACTATCAATACATAATTCTTACGATAATGCACAAAAACAAATTGTTTTTTACTTTAGTAGTTCGGAATTTTATTATCAGCAGCAACGGGATAAAAACAAAAGCTATCGAATTGAAATTTTACAAATTAACTCAAAATTAATTCAGCTTTAAAATGTTAATACGATCTCAAGCTATCAATATACAATTCTTACAATAATTGCACGAAAACAAATTGTTGTTTATTTTAGTAGTTTTTTAGAATTTTATAATCAGCAACGGTGAGATAAAAACAAAAGCTATCGACTTGAAATTTTACACATTAACCTAAATTTACTTTAGCTTTATGATTTTAATACGATATCAAACTATCAATATACAATTTTTACAATAATCGTACGTAAACAAATTCTTGTTCATTTTAATAATCATATATTTTGTGTTCAGCTAAAACGGTAGAGAAACAATTGCTATCGATTTTAAATTTTATAAATAAACTCACAGATGTTTCAGCTTTCAGATTTTATTATGATCCTAAACTTTCAATATTTAATGTATACAATAAGCGTGATTTAGTTAACGCTGTTTATTTCAGTATTTTTAAATTTTGTTACCTACTAAAACAATATTAAAACAAAAGCTGTCGACTTAAAAGTTTATACATTAACTCAAATTTATTTCAACTTTAAGAATATGAAATTATCTTAAACGATTCGTTTGTAACTGTTACAATAATTGTGCAAAAAATAATTGTTGTTAATTTCAGTAGTTTCCAATTTTGTAATCAGCTAAAATCATAGAAGAAATAAAAACTATCTACTTGAAAATTTACAAATTGTCTCAAAATTTCAACTTGATACGTATTTTTATTTAATTGCCACATTTATTTCACTCAATTACCTTTCAAATTAGTATTTTCAATCATTATTTTAGATATTTCTGATTTTTCTTCCTTTTTCAATTTGGAAAGTTTTACAAATTGGAAGACATAAAATTAGCGCAGTCGTTAGGATAGAAAAAATAACGTATTCTAGTTATTTTACTAATATTTTCTGTAAATTGGATTTTCCGTTAATAAATATTATTGTTCTTATTATTATTATTAAAATCTAGCGCACTCATAACCTTTCCCAATAGTCTACGTATTAATCTAATGTGCCCTTGAGCCGTCCTACTAGTCTAAATATTAACCTAGCGTATACTTTACATATTCCAATGGTTTAAACGTTAGTCTAAATGTTGTAAATCCAAAACTAATCGAAATGACAAGTAGAGGTTTATACGTTACATATAAAAAACTTTTTAACTTTGTTTGTATAACACGGACTTTATTTAGTGACTATAGTTTCGACAATTTTACCTTGTCATTATCAAACTAGAAGTAATTAAACTAACAATTTACAGGTATATATATATATGCTTAAAAATTAAGGTTTTACAACAGCGTTAAAAAGGGGGGTATATATCAGGTCAACCTGGTCGTTATCGTATTCTTGACCTACCTCAATAGTCTACAAATTGGCCCAGCGTACTCCTAACCTATCCCAATAATCAATTCATTAATCTAATGTACTCCTGACATATATGATAATCTGTAGAATAATCTAGAGGTTCAATTGAAATATTTAATTTGTTTTAACCACAAATACATAAAAACATAGAGGTCAATAAATTTGTGACTAAAACATACTGATTTTTGTTCAATTCATTATGAGTAACCATGTAGTCACGTTCGTAGCCGTTCTTTTCATTTATATCAGATGTCTATAATTGTAATCTACACATACTTTTATGCTGAAGGGCATTCAAACATAAATAATCGTTTGTATTATTATATATAATTTCAATTACGATCCGTTAAGAATTTTAGGCGTTGCTTACTCCTTGCTGCAGGTACGGAAAAACCGGAAATTGGAGAAAAATGATTTCGTCGCCGTGCCGGAATCGAATTTCCGGCCTTTATCGCGTTGATTAGGGACCGCATTAAGGGCAATAATTCGATCGGTGTTTTTTCTTTTTCTCTCTCTCTCTGGCGTCTTCTCGATAAATTAATGCTGACGATAAAATCGAGTCACAACAAAAAAAATAAAAATTCGTAAATTTTAAACAGTTGTATTAGATAAAATCTATTGTCTGGAAGTTAAATTACTTCTTCTCCATATAATCACATAATGAATTTATGTTTAGTTTCGACAATATGTCATTATCAAAGAGTAATGATTACTTGACATATTGTCGAAACTAGTCGGAGAAGAAATAATAAATTCTCTGTGTTTTTAATTTCTAATCAAGATATGAATATAAGTGATGAAATTTTGTATCGCACCTTCATATTCCTCCTCTTCTAGTGTAATATTTCCTTCCTGTTAAAAAGTCTCTAGAATCTATAGGAGCTAAGTCTGGACTATAGGGATAATTGTTGAATGTAACAATTTATTATTAATTGCCGCACATTTGACGATTATCCGCATCGATTAAGCTTCTGTGGATTTTTTTCTCTATTTTGGAAAAGTGCAAGGGCGTTATTGACGACGGCGACGGCAATGGCGGCGACGCCCCATTAAAAAAACTATTTTTAGAGAGCGGCGCGCGGAAGTTTATAATTAGATAAAACGCCTTTGTTGTTCTTAAATTTCCGGCAATTAGTCCTTAAGGCTCGATTCGCCGACGGAGTTTATTTAGTTACATCGAATTACCGTCGATAAACACGTCGAAATCGTCATTCGGAAAATACGGCGCGACTGTCATAACAATAAAGTTTTTGGGACGACACTTTTAAACGTTATTGCTTTGTAATTTTCCTATCCAAAAGTAAAACGCTTAAATTAAAAATTTAAATACGAGTAGTAGGTAGGAACATCGTACAGAAGTGCTCAATCAATTATTTACAATGAGTTGGGTTATTGAAAATTGTGGACAAGGTGGGTTACTCGCTTACTGATGGAATATTGGAATTAGAATCGTCTTGTCTGTCGAAGACTTTTGGCGCAATATCAAGCATGAGAGGATGATTTTTTTTAAGTCACATTGTCACTTATGATGAGCGTCATTACATCCCAGAATCTGAACATGGTGTAGAGATAAACAACTTTTAGAAGCTCCACCTCAAATAGTCAAAACCTTTCACTGTGATAAAAGTTTTTGCATCTGTTTTTGGGATAGAAAAGGCGTACTTAATGTTGATTTGTTACATATAACTTTCAGCCTCATGAATTGCCATTATATTTGAGCATTCATTCAGCACTAAAAAAATCCGACACATTGATTGCAGCCACCAGGTGTTTGTGTAATCAAAACGTCTGCATAACGAATTTTCCACGAGGATATTAAATAAAGCCATTGTGCGCCATTAAACTTTTTCAATAATTAATGAAATTTGCCGGTCATGATGATGCCTCGTCGAACGCTATTATATTTTGCTACCTGCATATATATATATATATATATATATATATATATATATATATATATATATATATATATATATATATATAAAGGCGACCATATTGCCTTCGAATATCAAGAGCAACACACCGCGCATATCGAAAACCTGTATGTAATTATATACAATATAAACAGGTGTTTCGGAGGTCCAGTTTCCATTTACATCTCTACCTGCTCTCCCTTCTTCACATCCGAAGACGGACGTCGTGCAGATTAAGATTTAAGATACGAAAACCTGCCATTCCGACGTACACACACGCATGAATCCATAATCGAACTTTTGTTGTTTTTATTTTATACCTTTATAGAAGAAAAAACAATGCTCCACGGGAAATGACAATCGAAAGCTTTGAATTTGATTTAAAGAATCGAAAAATGATTACATCAGATCAAATATACCCTAGATTTTATTAATATGGATGGTGGTATAAGACCACCCATCCTAAATATAAAATCCATGAAATATCAACATGGAATAGTCTCTCAATAAATTTTCCATAGTATGGTTATTAATGATTAGAGGCCGCCCACTTATTTACATTATAGTAATTAGGTGACGAGTAACCCACCCTTCAATTTTAACATAAACGACGAATTCTCGTAAAACAAACTATAGAGAAAAGAATGTCAATGAAATTAACTGAAAATATATACATTTCCATTTAATTATAATTTCAACGTAACATACTTGTTTGTATTAATTGAAGCGTGTGATAATGATGACCAGTTTATCTAAAATACTTTAAAAATTAAGATTTTGTAACGTTTATTATCAACAATAATATTAAAACAGAAAATAATTGAGTATAAAGTCAATACTATTTTACTCATAAATCGAACATTTTTATTAATAGCTGAAAAAATAGAAAAACAATTGCTATCGAGTTGAAATTCTGTAAATTTACTTAAAATACTTTAATGATTGAGATTTAACAAATTCTTGATGACCGATCAATTTTAAACCGGAAATAATCGCGGGTGAAGCGTACGCAATTTTATGCCTTAATGAAGGATTTTTAAAATTAGTTAAAAAAATGAAAAAACAATTTTCATCAATTAAAAATTATGTAAATTTATTTATAATACTTCTTAAATTAAGATTTTGTTTAAATTTAGTAATTAACATTCTTCAAACTATAAATAATTTCCCATGAAACAAACATAATTTAATTCATGGATTGAGCACTTTTAAATTCGTTAAAATATTTAAAAAAAAAACAATTGCGATAAATTCAAAAATACGTAAGTTTAATTACAACACTTTAAAAATTAAGATTTTGTTTAAATTTAGTAACCAACAATCTTTATATTAGAAATAATTACCCATGAAACAAAACAAAAATTATTCGTGAATTGAGCATTTTTAAATTCGTTAAAATAAATGAAAAAACAATTGCTATCAACTTAAAATTATATGAAATTATTGATAACATTTTAACAAATTATGTAGTTTTATCTGTAACTATTTTTAATTTAATATTTTTTACTACATTAATAAACAACAATCTCAAAAGCGGAAATTATTTAACACAAATTTATTCATAAATTAGCATTTCTTAAATTCTTAAAAAAAATAGAAAAACAATTGCTATCATCTTGAAATTTTGTTGATTTATTTGCAATACTTTGTAAATTAAGATTTTGTAAAGTTTTAATAACCAACTATCTTAAAACCGGAAATAATCTCGCATAAAACGAACACAATTATTTCCATAAAATGAGAATTTTTAATATTCGTCAAAAAAATAGAAAAACAATTTCCAACAACTAAAATCTCTCAAAATATATTTGAATTACTTCATAAATTCTATTTTTGTAAAATTTTGATAACAACTATCTTAAAACCGGAAATAATCAAGAATGAAACAAACACAATTTTATTCATAAATTGAACATTTTTATTAATCGTTTAAAAAATAGAAAAACAATTGCTATCGATTTGAAATTCCGCAAATTTACTTAAAACACTTCAAAGATTGAGATTTAAGAAAAAATGATGATCAATCAATTTAAAACCGGAATTAATTGCGAATCAAGCGAACGCAATTTTATTCCGTAATTGAGGATTTTTAAAATTGGTTGAAAAAGATGAAAAAAACAATTGGCATCACCTTAAAATTATGTTGTTTTATTTATAACACTTTGGAAATTAAGATTTTTTTTTAAATTTAGTAACTAACAAACTTTAAACTAGAATTAATTGCACTTGAAACAAGCAAAATTTTATTCACGAATTGAGCATTATTAAAATTCGTTAATAAATGAAGAAACAATTGCTATCGACTTAAAACTTTGTAGTTTTATATAAAACAATTTTTAATTTAATAATTTTTACTATTTTCATAACCAAAAATCTTAAAACCGGAATTAATTTACCATGAAACGAACAGAATTTTATTCATTAAATTAGTATTTTTTTAATTAATTTAAAGAAATAGAGAAACAATTGCCATCAACTTAAAAAATATGTCTATTTATTTGAAACACTTTGTAAATTAAGATTTTGTAAAATTTTAATAATCAACTATCTTAAAACCGGATATAATCTTGCATGAAACGAACACGATTATTTCCATACAATGAGTATTTTTAAAATTCGTCAAAAAAAAAGAAAAACAATTGCCATCAACTAAAATCTCTCAAAATATATTTGAATTACTTTATAAATTTAAATTTTGTAAAATTTTGATAACCAGCAATCTTAAAACCGGAAATAATCGCGAATGAAACGAATACAATTTTATTCATAAATTGAACATTTTTATTAATCGTTTAAAAAATAGAAAAACAAGTACTATTGATTTCAAATTCTGCAAATTTACTTAAAGCACATTAAAGATTGAGATTTAGAAAAATATTTGATGACCAATCAATTTTATACCGGAAATAATCGCGGGTGAAACGTATGCAATTTTATTCCTTAATTGTGGAGTTTTAAAATTCGCTAAAAAAATGAAAAAACTATCGCCATCAACTTAAAATTACGCAAATTTATTGACAACACTTTGATAATTAAGATTTTGCTTAAATTTAGTAACCAACAATTCTCAAATTGGAATAAATTTCACATGAAACAAGCAAAATTTTATTGACGAATTGAGAATTTTTAAAATTCGTTAGAAACTGGAAAAACAATTGCTATCACCTTAAAATTAGGTAGTTTTATCTGTAAATATTTTTAATTTAATATTTTTTACTACATTAATAACCAACAATCTCAAAAGCGAAAATAATTTATCACAAATTTATTCATAAATTAGCATTTCTTAAATTCTTTAAAAAAAATAGAAAAACAATTACTATCACCTTGAAATTTTGTTGATTTATTTATAACACTTTGTAAATTCATATTTTGTAAAGTTTTAATAATCAGCCATCCTAAAAATGGAAATAATCTTGCATAAAATAAACACAATTATTTCCATACAATGAGAATTTTTAAAATTCGTCAAAAAATAGAAAAACAATTGCCATCAACTAAAATCTCTCAAAATATATTTGAATTACTTTATAAATTCTGATTTTGTAAAATTTTGATAACCAACTGTCTTATAACCAGAAATAATCAAGAATGAAACGAACACAATTTTATTCATAAATTGAACATTTTTATTAATCGTTAAAGGAATAGAAAAACAATTGCTATGGATTTCAAATTTTGCAAATTTACTTAAAATACATTAAAGATTGAGATTTAGAAAAATATTTGATGACCAATCAATTTTATACAGGAAAAAATCGCGAGTGAAGCGTACGCAATTGTATAATGAAGGGTTTTTAAAAATTCGTTTAAAAAAATGTAAAAACAATCGCCATCAACTTAAAATTATGCAAATTTATTGACACTTGAGAATTAGAGATTTTGTTTAGATTTATTAACCAAAATTCTTTAAACTAGAAATAATTTCCCATGAAAAAAACAAAATTTATTTCTTGAATTGAGCATTTTTAAATTCGTTTAAAGAAATGAAAAAACAATTGCCATCAACTTAAAATTATGCAAATTTATTTTATAACACTTTTGAAATTAAGATTTTGTTTAAACTTAGTAACCAACAATCTTTAAACTGGAAATAATTTCTCATGAAACAAACAAATTCCTTTCATGAATTGAGCATTTTTAAATTCGTTTAAAGAAATGAAAAAACAATTACCATCAACTTAAAATTATGCAAGTTTATTGACAACACATTGAGAATTAAGATTTTGTTAATATTTAGTAACTAACAATCTTTAAACTAGAAATAATTTCCCATGAAACAAACAAAATTTTATTCACGAATTGAGCATTTTTAAAATTCGTTACAAAATGGAAAAACAGTTGCCATCAACTTAAAATTTTGTAGTATTAGCTAGAATTTATTATTTTTTACTACACTAATAACCAACAATCTCAAAACCAGAAATAATTTATCACAAATTTACTCGAAGATTAGCATTTCTTAAATTCATTAAAAAAATTGAGAAACAATTGCCATCATCTTGAAATTGTGCAAATTTATTTGCAACACTTTGTAAATTCAAATTTTGTAAAGTTTTAATAACCAGCTGTCCTAAAACCGGAAATAATGCTGCACGAAACGAACACAATTATTTTCATAAAATGACAATTTTTGAAAATCGTCAAAAAATAGAAAAACAATTGCCATCAAACTAAAATTTTTCCAAATTTATTTAAATTACTTTATAAATTTAAATTTTGTAAAATTTTGATAACCAGCTATCTTACAACCGGAAATAATCGCGAATGAAACAAACACAATTTTATTCATAAATTGAACATTTTTATTAATCGTTCAAAAAAATAGAAAAACAATTGCTACCGATTTGAAATTGTGCATATTTACTTAAAACACTTTAAATATTAAGATTTTAAGAAAATTTTTGATGATTAATCAATTTAAAGCCGGAAATAATTGCGGATCAAACGATCGCAACTTTATTCCTTTATTGAGAATTTTCAAAATACGTTAAAACAAATGTAAAAAAAATTGCCATCAATTTAAAAATATGTTAATTTATTTGAATTACTTTATGAATCCAAATTTTGTAAAATTTTGATAATCACCTAACTTAAAACCGGAAATAATTGCGAATGAAACGAAAACAATTTTATTCATAAATTGAACATTTTTATTAATCGTTAAAAAATATAGAAAAACAAGTGCTATCGATTTGAAATATAGCAAATTTACTTAGAATACTTTAAAGATTGAGATTTAAGAAAATTTTGATAAACAATTATTTTTAAACCGGAAATTATCGCGAATCAAATGAACGCAATTTTATTGCTTAATTGAGGATTTTTAAAATTCGTTGAAAAAATGAAAACACAATCGCCATCAACTTAAAATTATGTAACTTTATTTATAACACTTTTAAAATTATGATTTTGTTTAAATTTATTAACCAACAATCTTTAAACTGGAAATAATTGCTCATAAACAAACAAAATTTTATTCATGAATTGAGTATTTTTAAAATTCTTTAAAAAAAAAAATGGAAAAACAATTGCCATCACCTTAAAATTTTGTAGTTTTATTTGCACCTATTCGTAATTTAATAATTTTTACTATTTTAATAACCAAAAATCTTAAAACTGGAAATAATTTAAAACAATTTTATTCGTAAAATTAGCATTTTTTAAATTCATTTTTAAAAAATGGAAAAACAAATACCATTATATTGAAATTCTGTAGATTTATTTACAATAGTTTGTAAATTAGGATTTTGGAAAGTTTTAATAATCAGGTATCCTAAAAACGGAAATAATCTCGCATAAAACGAACACAATTATTTTCATAAAATGAGAATTTTTAAAATTTTTCAAAAAAATAGGAAAACAATTGCCATCAACTAAAATCTTTCTAAATTTATTTGAATTACTTTATAGATTGAAATTTTGTAAAATTTTGATAATCAACTATCTTAAAACCGGAAATAATTGGGAATGAAACGAAGACAATTTTATTCATAAATTGAACACTTTTATTAGTCGTTTAAAAAAATTAAAAAATAATTGCTAGCGATTTGAAATTCTGTAAATTTACATAATAAAACACTTTTTTGAGCGTGAATTTATGATGATTCCCGAAGAATAGCAAAAGATGATCGAAAAAAATGGTCTAATCTAATAAAATTCCGATTCAACGTTGTAGTTACAGTTATTCATTTAATGCGTGAGATTTGATTAAAATGGAATTCCACACGTCAGCCAAATAGTAATTAACTTCACCGAGCACGTACATTTCAATAAGTAAAAAAAAAAATTAACACGTTCCCTCACCGAAATTATACGCACGGCGCTGTTGATTTTTCTTTGAAATTGTAATAATTATTACGTTTATCAAATTAGTAGGAGAACGTCGTGTTCGTGGCCAATGTATTTGTATATATATGTGTGTGTGTGTGTGTGTATGTTTGCTTTTGGGGCCGTTGTAATTTGGAATTCGTGTCGGGTTTATCCGAAATTAATTTGTAAGTGTAAACCCGAACACACATCTCGACGTCCGTTATTATCACCGCGCCGGATTCGAAAGAATAATTATGGGGGCGAACGCGTAGAACAAGATAATGGAACAAACGGGAGATTGTTAAAGGTGTGTACGTATATATATACATACACACGTATATACCTGTTCGCTTCGCCGTGGCTTTATTACAATTCAACACGGTGACACTTAATGACAATCAAACTGGTTCTTGGATAAGAGAGATACACATTGTTGGGTCTATCGGTGTGATATCTTAATGAGAATTTACGGTTTTCTGGGAATTTGATGAAAAGATTTTAACGTTGAAGATATTTATTATTATTGTTATTATTATAATGATTTTAAGTCAATCTAACATCTGGTTTTAATTTTCTTCCACCCCAATGTTGACTTATATCGTTATTATCTCGACCTTCGGGAATTCGAGGAAAGCATTAGTGGGTTAGTATTTTTTTTTCGTCCCCTTTTGGCCCTAATAATCTATTATATCGGGGTTTTCACCCCCCTCAGAGTGAGTCTGTAGACGGAGGACGACAGGTGGAATACGGCGGCGGCGAAAACAAAAATCACTTCCTTTCCCATCGGCGGATCGTTAATGCACTCCTCTCACACGCCTACCTGAGGGAGCTGCTCCTCTTCGCCACCGAAAACGAGTATCCTTCGGGGTACCCTAATGACCTTATTTTTTCCACTCTGTACCTTAGACAAGAAAATTGGACCCTCACACAATCACCCACCTGCACGAGAAAGAGCAAGAGGAATGGATGGAAAACGGGCGTGAGTGTAAAATGTGGCCTCGCCGTCGTCTTTTTTGCCTCACGCGTAGGGCGAATGTTTAAAACCTCATCATTATTTCTCAGGAATTTCCAAGTGGCTTAAGCGTTTCAGGGACTCGTATTTCTTCTTCTGCGTGCGGACGTGTAATCGATGTTTGTTTAAAACGACGCATATCTTACTAATGGTGATAATATTCATTGTTAAACCTCATTCACACGAATATTTTTCATGTGTGAGGTTAACGATAATCCTTCTTATTCTCTTATAATCCTAGAAAGTTATGGTTCCCAGAAATCCTCCATCTAATTAACCTTGCATGACAATTTCCAATGCATCTCGAAAAAGTCACTTCTTTTGGCCTAAATTGGATGATGTGGATACCAACGACATGTGGTTTCAACAAGACGGCGCTACGTGCCATAAAGCACATGCCACAATCGAAATTCTGCACGAGCGATTTGAAAGCATAGTCATCTCACGTGGGGATAATGTGATGTGTATTATTATTATTTTTTTGATCTAGATAATTTCAAATCTACTGGAATAAATTCTTGAAATTCCTTTCGTCGATCAACAGATTGCATTGTTGCTTCACAAATCTTGTAATTATCAAATTTTATTATAGCGAACGCTTTACTGCCCATAAACTGTATCGTAATCAATTATTAACGGGTCAATCATTAGCAAGTTCCAATCACGAAATCTTTATACGACCGAGCAGCACATAAATACACCAGTGCATTAATTAATTCCGCCATGCGGACAGTTTAATTCCCCTCCATTCTCTCACTGCGTATGGAAATAAAACCGCGCCTGAATTTATCCGTTTTGTCATTAATGGCGTTCGTTCGTTTCTTGTGCGGCTAAATGCATTCAATTTCCTCGTACAAATGACCGCCACACTGCCCGGCTAAACTAACGGTTCTCGGGGCCGATTTTAATTTGTGAAACTAGTTTTCTCTTTCTCTGAACAGGGCAATCGGTGGCACCGTCAATAATAAAATTGCGCGCATGCTGGACGTGAACTTGCGACCTCTCTTCATCAATCTGTTGATTTACTGATGATTGTCCGCATGCGGGCTCCTAGACACTGTTGTACGTACTTAAATTGAAGAGCTTGACTTAAATGGCGTTAACGGTATGGTTATTAATTAATCTTCATATAAAATTAAATTAAAATTAATACTACTACAGATATTGTTCTTATTTACTTTCCATTAAATCAATACAATGACAAATTGTGATGTAACCATCATAATACTTTCCCTGTATTTTTAGCAATAATAACATTTATTGAATCTTTGGTAAAAAATCTTTTGCAATCAAGTTCATTAAAAATTCATATCTCATATATAAATTGTTAATACCTAGTATTTTTCTTCATTCAACACTTGATAATGGCGTGCAAAAGTCGAAACTATAGCGTAAAATAATGATCATGTATTGTAAACTTGTTTTGTGTATTACACAATAAATAGTGATATAAAAACATCCAAAGTATATTTTATTTACTCTTTGTTCCAAAATTATCGATAAAATAAAAAAAAATATAAATATTGCTTTAAATTGCTAGAAAACAGTTGAATAACATTTAACAACTTTAATAATGTGTGCGCTTAAACTAGCGTACTCTTGACCTAGGTTACTGCGTACTTTATTAACGTAGGTCAGGAGTACGATAGGTCATTGCACTGACTGTTGTGGTAGGTCAAGAGTACGCTAGAATAAATATTTATATATACAATTACATTAAATTTGGTTTGTTAGAGTTTAAAGCGACGATTAATAAAATATCTTAAAGTTATGCTATAGCTGCCAAAACAATTGAAATTACTTGAAATAAAAATTGAAAATACAAGTGATACAAGCTTGACGAACGCAGGGATGACATTGGAACACTTGAAAAAATTATTCAATGATTTTTGGCTAAGGAGAAAAAAGCTAAAAGATTCTGCTAACAAAAGAAGAATTAAGAAATTTCCGAAAAATTCTAAACTTTCGAATAGTTGAAAGAGTTACTAAAGGAAAATTTGGTAACTCAAATAGAATAAAAAGCGTTATATTGTGAAAAATTTTGAGAAATATTTGGAAAAATCCAAAACTTTCGAATTTCAAAATTGTTAAAGCAAAGTTTTTAATACATTTTGTTACTGTAAAGAAAAAGCCTAAAAGAGAAATTTATTGCAGAATTCTAATATTCCAAAAAAGTACACTAAAAGAAGAATTATTTGAAAAATATTAGAACTATTGAAGAAAACTTTTACAAATTAAAAGAGACTTTAGGAGATGAAAATGTTGATAAAATTATATTATAAAAGCAAGAAATTGTAAATTTATTCAAAATGCATCTAAAATTAACTAATTAAAAAAATTATTCACCCAACACAATCCCGTTATGAAATATGTTGTCATTATCGGAGCCCAAAATTGTAAAAATTTGTTTGACTGCAAAAAAAATTAAAACAATTGCCATCTACTCAAAACTTTGCAATTTTTACTCAAAACTAATCTGAGAAAAGCTTAGAGAAAAATTATTCACAAAAACAAGAAATACTTCGTCATCATCAGAGCAAAAAATTGTAGAAATTCGTATTAATTTCAGCGACTGAAAGAAAGTAGAAAAACAATCGCCATCTATTCAAAACTTTGCAAGTTTATTTAAAATTAATCAAAAGTCAGCTTAGTAAAAATTATCCACAGAAACACAACCTTTTTATAAAATAATTCGTCATCATCAGAGAACAATATTGTAAAAACTAATTTTAACTTCATCAAATATAAATAAATATAAAAACAATTGCCATTTACTTCAAACTGTCTAAATTTATTTAAAATGGATCAGAAATTAACAAAATTAAAATAATAATCAGTAAAGGCGACCTAGTTACGAAATAATTCGTCAACATCATTGCTATAAGTTATTAAAATTAGTTTTAATTTCATCGACTGCGATAACATATAAAAACAACTGCCATCTACTCGAAATTTATTCAAACTTAATCTGAAATTAGCCGAGTGAAAAATTATCCACAAAAACAACACCTCGTTATGAAACAATACATCATCATCAGAGAGAAAAAATTTTAAAATTTAATTTTAATTTTATCATATATAAAAATATATAAAAGCAATTTACATCTACTTGAAACTATCTAAAGCTATTTAAAATAAATCTAAAATTAACTAAATTAAAAAAGTATTCACCAAACACGACCTCGTTATGAAATAATTCGTCAGCATCAGAGCCAAAAATTGTAAAAATTAATTTCAATTTCATCGACCGAAAAAAGTATAAAAACAATAGCCATCTACTTGAAACTATTTAAATTTCCTTTAAAATTTATGTGAAATTAGCTGAGTGAAAATATATATATATATAAAGACAACACCTCGATGGGAAATAATTCGTCATCATGAGAGCATAAAATTGTAAAAATTTGTATAAATTTCAACGACTGAAAAAAAGTAGAAAAACAATCGCCGTCTACTTGAAACCTAGTAATAGACTAAAAAAAACCGCACCACGTTATGAAATAATTCATCATCATTAGAGCAAAAATTTGTAAAATTTAGTTTTAACTCCAGAAAATGTAATAAAAAGAAATGGTGATGTGGCCATCATAGTAATTTTCCTATATTTTACTCAAAAACTATGAGGTTTACGAAAACTGCTATTCCTAATAATTTGTTCACTTTTTAATTCTCTGAAATTATTTATAAGATAAGTTTCATTAATACGAGTTGTATCGTTTATTAGTAATTGGCTAAAAACGTCAAAGATTTTAATTTTTAATATTTTTCTCGAAAGATAAATATTTTATGAAAAAAATGTTTTAATAAAACTTATCCAGTTCCTCGTTCCCTTTAACTTTTGTTTGAAAAGTTTTGTAATATTTTTTATATTAAAGAAAATTTCGAAAAAAAAAAACAAAAAACGGCCTCGAGTAAACATCCACTTCCGGTTTTTGAATGTTCACCAAAATCATTTCAGTTCCAAACCTTAAGTTTAAAGTTTCATCATAATCGGGTCATTCGTTTTTGAGATACAGCGCCCACAGACATTTTCATGCACGAAAACAATACTTCCCCTATATATACTACATAGGGAAAGTAAAAATATTACAATAAATACCATTAGCGCTGTATTATTGTTTAATTCGAGCTTAATAATTAGTAATAAATTTATAATTTAGCGCATTGCTGACTTAACGCAACTGCGTAGCGCATTACTGACCTATCTCAGATATATACATATTGATATAGCATAATTATTTTCGTTCATTGTGTAATAATATTTCCAATTAGGTCAATTTATATGCAATACAATATAAATAAATTGTTTGTATATCGAGTTGACTTTATAAATTTTTAGTCATAAGAAAAAAATGCAAGATAAATTGATCATTGAACGAGTGGAATATAAAAATTGTATCAATAGCATCGGTTCACTTTTAAGCACTGAATTATTAAAGTGGCAAGTGGCAAGTGGCTCGTTCAATCATCCCCCGCAAAATAAATAGAATCCCCACCATCGCTCAGAGCGCCGCTTCGACACACAAACACACACACACACACACACTTCACTCTATTGTACCCCTCCCGCCGAAATCGCTTTCCATTCAAATATACCCATTTCATGCATGCATTACGTCGTTTATTGGGCCGCACAAATGATCGCCATTATTATTACAACAATAAAGATTAAAGTAATTTACTTGCACTCTAACGCAAATACTGGCGGCTGCGGAGGAGGTGGTGGTTTGAGGGGGGGGTGGCTAGGGGGGATCGATAGGCCGTTTCGAAATACCACGCCAAACAATAAGTAAATTCCTGTTTCGTGTCCCGAATCATTAAAAGCTAAAGTTCACTCTGCACACTAACAAAACTTGCTATTTGTTATATTCCTATGCGCTTTAATTAAATCTATCCAAGTGCATGATTTAAATAGAATGAATAATGGAGTGTTTATAGAAAAAATACAGTTCTTCAGAAAACTGGAAGGGATGCCATCAGGACCTGTACTAATACTAGATTTCAATTTATTGATAGTTTCAAATATTTCACTTTGTGAGAATTGAAATGGGATATGAATAACTTAAGGCATATCATTAAAAGTCGGGTGTCTTATGACTGTAAATAGTTGAAAAATAATCTGCGAATAGATTTTCATGTTGAGATCCTTCACAACTATTAGTATTGTTGTAATGCATATGTTTTGGAAATTCCGGAATGGAGTTGGAAGACTTAACAAAGTTCCAAAATTTTTTAGGGTCATTTGTTATACTCAAATTAACAGATTCTTAAAAAACTGCATCTTTGGCGTAGCAATTTAAAATTTTGATAATTTATTGAATTACTGCACTGCATATATGTTTTATGGGCAATTTTTCATCCTTAATTAGGTTTATCAATTCAGTAGTAAACCAAATGGGGTAAGTGGATGATTTTATGCGTTTGATTGACATACACTTCTTAAGAGTATGAAACAAGACATTGTAAAATGCATCAATCATTTTGTCAATACTACCCATATCAAGAAATTTCCACCAGTCAATAGACAATAAATGATTATTAATATCTGAATAATTTGCATGTGAAAAATTGTAAACATACTCTTTATATTGAAGCAGTTTGAAGAATTGATTATATGACATTGATATTAGATACGGCACATGATGATGGTTAAAGTTAAATAACAAATCAGAGGCAATGTAAACAGTAAATCCATCTTGCGCGAAGATTAGATCTAAGAAAACATTATTCTCGTTGGTTATATTGCAAATCTGAAAAAGATTTTAATAACTAAATGTCTCAGCAAGTAATTGGGCCAGGTATAGTAGTGTATTATTATTAATAAGTCCTAATCCATCATTTGATCATGATGCTGCCGAGAGATTATAGTCACCGCATATAATGAACATGGAATTAGTATAATTTTCAGCAATATTATCAAAAACAGAGGAATGATTTTCATATTTGTTTATAGGAGAATTCGGTGGAATATATACCCCACCAACAATTAAATTTGTTTTACCAATAGAAACAGAAATGAATAATTGATCAACCAAACTCAATTCAACATTGATATTTTTTCAATTAAATTTATTGTTAACTGCGATCATTACACAGCCGCCACGAGTTTTATTACTGGAAAGTAAAGAGCGATCCATTCTAAAAATAACAAAATTTGCGAAAACATGCTATTGTTAATAATTTACTCAATTTTGGATTTTTAGAATTACTTGTTATATAAATTTCATGTAACTTCTATAGTTTATTAGTAATAGGCAAGTTAAGAACTTTATGAAAGTAAGTAAGAAAGTAAAACATTTGTAGAATTCATCAAAAACCAGTAATTATAGCTATCATGTATGTATAAGGTGGATCCACTCTCCAATCAGTAGAATATAAGGGAGAGTTTTAATTAAAAGTTGTAAAACGTAAATAAACATAATATTATTGCAAATTTTTAATGGATATATTCAAACGATTTTTGATGCAACTTTACTAATACATATACATAGAAACTTAAATTCCTTATCGTCTCGCGGTTTCAAATAAAATTAATTTTTGATTAAAAAAGTAAAATTTTAAAATGAGTAAATTAGTAAAAATTTGATGGATTATGTATGAGCAGGCATTAGATTTAAATTAGATCATATTAGCTATATAGTATCATTGATGTTTAAAGTTAAATTTTGATTTTGTTTTATTTTTTATTACATAAAGGATTTTATTGTTTTTGCAACAAAAGTAACAACAATTAGCACTTAAAGTTATCATGTATATGTAGGGTGGGTGGGTGGCCTCTATCCCACCCTCCAATCAGTAAAACATAAGCGAGGGTTTTAGTTAGAAGTTTTAATATGTAAACAAACACAAAATAATTGCATTTTTTAATTGTTTTAATTGATTTCAAAATGAAGATTTTAGATTTTAGTAAAATTCAGACTTCAGATTACACATTCAGATCAAAACCCTGAAGGATTTTCTAGCTTTGAAATCTTGTAAAATACCTTTTTTAATAACATAAAATCTACAAATTCAAGGATGTTAAATTTCTCTGAAGGATTTTCTAGCTTCGAAATCTTGAGAAAAAAAGACATTAACAAAAGAACCTTAAACTCTTGTAAAGGTTTACTACCTTCGAAATCTTGAAGAAACATTAAAATAATAAATCTGCAAATTCATTAACAATAAATTCTTATCAAATAACACGGCTATATAAAAATTCTCAACTCAAAAAAATAATCTAACCACAAACTCTTCAAAAGTATAATCCAAAATTTTTGTTTTCGGAAATTCTACAAAAATGAAACATAAAGCAGCCATTTTAAACCTGTAAACACCTAAAATCCTCAAACTGAAAAAATTATTAACCATAAAATTAAGAAAAATCTAAACTTTTAATCTTCTTTTTCGGAAATTCTACTAAAAAAAAACATGTAGCAGCTATTAAAAAATTAAGTGAAGATTTTTCTGATAAAAGTTCTGTACACTTTGAGGTCAAAACCTTAAGGATTTTCTAACTTTTTAACTTCAAATCTAAGAAGTTAATAAGAAATGAATCTAAAATTTTTGAAAACTTCAAATCTTCAATTCCAAATTCTTAAACAAATCAACAAAACATAAAATAACGGGTTACAATTCTTAAGTTTAAAAACTCTAAATGACTTTCTAGAGATTTCTAATTCTTAATTCTTAAAAAAGTGAAACAACCATCTTCTTAACTTGTAAACACCTAAAATCCTCAAACTTATTATAAAATTTTTCAAATCTTTAATTCTAAACTCTTAAAAAAAATTTTTATATCTTGATATCACTTTTTTAAAATTTTCAAGTTTTAAAACACTAATGTATTTTCTAACCCCAAAAATAAAACATTGAATAAATATTTCTAAAAACTTTAAATCTTTAATTACCGCAGTAAAAAGCCTTACTCTGTTTTCTCCGAGAAATTGGATCTTAAATTGATGATAAGCCACAGCTTAAAGAACGAAGTTCTGTCCTTTTATCTGATATTCAATAAAAACAAATACTAAAAAAAATTCCTTAACCTCATTAACGTGAAATAATCATATTTAAACTTGTAAATACCTAAAATCCTCAAGTCTCATAAAAAAGTAAGTGAAGGTTTTCCTCGTTAATATTTAATAAATTGGAGGGTGACCAATCACCCACCCTATGATAGGTATCCATTATTTATGTACACTTTTATTTTAAGGTATCTTAAACTTTTCTAAAAAAGGTTAAATGAAAATAATTTTTAAATTTTTATACTACTATTTATTGTATAATATACACAAACAAAGTTTACAATATATTATCAATTTTGACACAACTATAGTTTCGACCTTTGCAGGTCATTATCAAGTGTTTAAATGCAAATGACCTGCAAAGGTCGAAACTATAGTTGTGTCAAAATTGATAATATATTGTAAACTTTATATTATATTTTATACTTTTAAATAGTGTTAAGAAAAAACAGATGATTGTGAACAATGAACATTTTCAAAATACTCTTAGTTAATTATTGTCAGGCTTTAAAATCAGTAGAGAAAACGAGAGAACGAAATAAAACTCACATTGGCGTCTTGGCGTCATCTCTTGCAGAACCTACCTTTAGTGGAATCCGAAAATCCAAAGTTCAGGCGGAGGGGATGTGGAGAAACAAAACACACGCGCACTTTCGAAACTGTTGTAGCCTGTAAAAAAAAAAAAACAAATCATAAAGAAATGCGTAGTAAGTTTTATAAATGAATTCAGAATTTTAAAGTTGGGAGTAAATAAGTTTAGGACATTATCTGTGAAAAGGAATGACGAAAAAATATTATAAACAAACTAATTAAGAAAAATTAAATAGGCTTTAGTAGATTAAAATGTGCCTTATATAAATACATTAATTAATTAATAGTTATTTAAGATATACGCATAAAAAGTGATTAAAGAAACTTCTTACACATGTAAAGAATTTTTAAATCGTAAATAACATAAAATTATTCGATGTAGTTTTTACTGTAACGTTATTTTTTAGTATTAACTTAAAATCTCAATCAATTTTTATTTGAATCTCTCTATTAAAATACCTTCAATTAAGTTCTTTCATTACAGTAATGGTGTTTATTCTTGAATCACAAAAAATAATTTCCACGTGCACACACATTTTCTTTAAATAGTTCGCGTTAGAAGATAATATAAATTTACACGAGTTATTAAGAAAATATTCGAGCCCGCACAATAAACGCCGACAATAATTTTTATACTGACGCTAATCGATTGTGATAACGCAGGTAACGCGTTGCAAGATGCACAAAAAAAGTGTGACGTTGGAGAGCGCTGATTGGTCCACAGGTGTTTGTTTTTTTGTGCCGAAACGTGTATCAGCGTATTAAAGGTGCACAACGATTACAATTGAAAACTACCTGCAGGTCATTAAAAGGTCGAACTGAAAATATTGTACGTATTATGTTATCCACGTAAATTAATATATTTATAATCTTTTAAGATAAAAATTAAAGTAATATTTAGTTTTGTATATTACGTGAATTATTAATTTATGTCGTAATAATAATAAAATAAATTTAGGAAGAAAATTTCTGCTGTTTCTTCCTATACCCTTCTCTAAATTATATTTTTTCCATGGTGAGAAGCGATGAATAATAAAAAAAAATTCAAGTAAAACCCTTGTTGATGTTAAAAACATTAGAGGGTAGGATAGTGGCCACCCACCCACCCTACATATACAATGAAACTTAAACTACAACACTGGCGTATGATATTTTTAAACATCAATTAAACAATTTATTAACCATCAAAATTTATCTGTTTTATTTAAGATGACTAAACCTTAAATAAAAACATATTTATATAAAATAACAATGTAATTTAAACCACCCACCTTACATTTTACTTAAATGTTTTAAATTATAAACGCTGGATCTGTTATTTTAACAACCACTGGTGTTTCGTTTATGTGATTAATAAACAATAATAAATACGAGTAATGTACTTAAAATATTCTTATATATGCAGGGTGGGTGGTGTTTCAAATGTGCAAATTGGTATTTATTAAAATTTTAATTTTCTCATGTGTTTTCTTCTACCTCTCATAATTCGGTGGCTTGGAGCTAAAAAGGCCAATGTCAAAAACTGCTTATTTGAGAAAATCGCATTGAAAGTTTTTATCAAACATTATTTTAAATCTAACTGACATAAAGTACAAGTTGTATGTTTCAACTTTGGCTGAAACATAGATAATTTTGCATAGAATCTGATAATGTACTCCATGTTTTGATAAAAGATTTTACTTTGAAAAAAAATTGCTTTGGCCTTTGTTGCATACATTCACGATTTAAAAAAAAATTAGGTGACATTGGCCGATATAACAACAATAAAGAAGAGAATAGTGTTATTTGTTACGAAGTTTATTATATTTTTACAAAGTTTAGTGTTAACAAAGGTGAAATAAACTAAATACATTACAAAACTAAGATATACTACATCTAGATACGAAAGACTTTATGATAGTAAATCTATTTCCTTTTCAGAAGCTTCGCCCAAGTAATCCACTATGCTATCATTTGCTGACATTTGTTCAATAAAGTGATTGTAGTACATGCGATTAGTTTTGCTGATATATGGCAAAAGTGCCTTTAAGTCATTTAATTTATCCGTACTTAAGGGAAGTGGTTTATTATTAAGTGGTTGAAGCTTGAGAAGACCACTCTGTCGTGTTTTCTTCTGATTTCTGGATATATCGAAAATTTTAAACTCGTCCTCAAAGGAATGTTTGTACAAAATGTTCAGAGAATCTGTTAAATACTGCATCCATTTTATTTTGAGCTACTGAATTGGTTCCTTTAAGATGTTTATTTTTCGATGTACATAGTGAGTGTTTAAACATGATTTGAAGTTTAAAAAGTCGTTTTGTTCCAATTCTATAACTTTTATAGGGGGTTTTGTTGGCACCAAACATATTACATTTGCAACTCAATATCAGCACTAGTACGTTTTTTGGTTTTTTCTATAGCCGCATGGATAGTGTCTGCTCCATGTGAGTATGTCCAGCTTCAAGAAACTTATGGTTAATAGTTAAATGTTTACCTTAAGCTTTCAATTCAGAAACAGTTTGCAGTAACATTGTAGAAAAATAAATATTGCGGTTTTGACATCCGCAGGAGTCGCTGTACATAATTACCGTGTGTATATTATTATTTTCTGCAAGGTTATGAAGGTAATGGTAAATGCAAGAACCGATTTCCTGCCCTTCACGACCAGCCATTGTCTAATTCCATAGGTAACACACAGAAGAGGATTCTTTTCCTATGGTTTGGTAAATAGTAAGGTTAAATGTCCACAATTGACGTTTGTAGAAACTCAATCCACTTCGGAGATATGGAGCAGGCAAACATTTTTGTAAGTCGAGTGACATTGTAAAAAAAAGCTGGATTATGATGGCATTCCTCCTTATCTCTTCTTTTTGACTCGTATGCCGACTCAGCCAAATGTAGGTGTCTGGTTTTATTTTCTTCGATTAATCTGCGGTCTATCTCGTTTTTACGACATTTTGACTGCATAAGAAAATTGTCGCATTTTGCGCATGTATCATTTTTTGGTTTATTAAATGATAAGTTGAATTCCTCAACAAACATTTTTCTGTATATTTCCTTCTTTACGATAATCCAAATACAGTCGGTACATTTGAGCAATCAATAGATCGGGTGACAAGTACTTTTTCTGAGTTTGGGATCGTGAATAATGACTTTGATAAGCGGGAAATAGTTTTATGTGTTCTCTTATTAGGAGTTTATCCTTTTCTGGGATTTTAGGTTGGTTTCCATGTTTTCCTCGTTTATCCTCAGAACATATTTTGCTATTGCTTGACCGTTTCTTTTCAACAATTACTCAAATGTATTTATAAACATAATTTGACACACTTCCATTCTTTTGCCGTTGATGTTTGTCAAAAAATATTTTCTAGAAAGGTTTCGTCTACTTTTCTTGTTGTCATTATGTCTTATTCGCTGAACATGATTTTCCTCTTCTTCTATGGAATTTGTCACAAACTGGTTTTGTCCAGAGGTAGACAATTTATAAAAATTTGTAAAGAGAATTTGTCGCTCGTCATGGGTGAATTTCTCGAAACGCTTCTTCTTGCATGAGCACGCTGCTTTCATTTCTTTGGCAGGTAAAGTTTTCTTTCCTGACACTGACGAATATTCTCTGCCTTGAGTTTTCAACAGTTTTCTTATATTTCGAGTCCATTTAGAAGAATTCCGCTTTCGTTTCCTAGTAGCGTCATCTTTGTTTCCTTTTTTTCTCTTCCCCTGCGTGATTTATTTATTTGATTTTTTGTCGAATCAACCAATTCTGCATTGTTAATATGTTCTTCATTTACCAGACCGCTATTCAAACTGACACCTTCAAACTGTTCTTCTTGGTTGTTTTCAGTGTTCTAATCACTGTCCGATGGTACATAGTCATCATCACTATCGTCTTTAAACGGTTCTGAATCGCTTGAATCTGTATTTTCTATTATTTCTTCTTCAATGATCTCTTCAAATTCCTTCGTTTCTTGAACTGGTATTGTGCTGGACCGTGTGCTTAAATTGTCATCATCACTGACTGACATCAAGGAAGATTCCTAGAAGAATCTCTGACCTCTCCAGGGCGTTTATAATTAAATAAAAATTAAAATCGCGGAGTGATTGAATTGTAGGAGAAAGAAAAAACAAGATTCCCTGTATGCTAAAATCAAACATAATGGCAGAAACATATGTAGAAACAATGATTTAACAAGAGAGGAAAGGACAATATAAATAAATAAAGTCAGAAGGTGACAATTAATGAGGAAGGAATATAAATGGATCAAAAAGGAGAAAAGATTGATGGCGACATTATAAACAACTATTTTAAAAAACTAATAAAACCAGTTGTAAAAACTACGATGATCAGGAATACGAAAAGACGAGTGACAGATGAAATACACAAAGGAGAAGGTAAACAAGTACAATAAATGTATTATGAAATTAAATGCAGCTAACTGATGAGATAGAGGATGATTTGAATTATAGGGAATTCTAAAGTTGACGTTAGTACATTTTCTAAATATTTGTAATTGTTTTATTCTGATGAATTTATGTAAGGTCTAAATTGATTTCATTATCGTTTTCTCACTACTGAATAAGTTTAAAAAGAGATGTACCACTAAATCATGCGATAACATCATCTACGTATCTAAATTCAAGTAGAAGTAGACAAAATTTTATCAATAGCAACGGAGAAACCAGTTAATCTTATTCAAAAAATTATATAAATCATATTTATCCAAATATTTTAGACCGAACGAACACAAAATTTATAACATTCACTAATTTTGGGCACGTAACAAATAAAATATCAAATATTTTCAAAAAACAAAATCATCAACTTGCATTTAGGCCAGCGAGCAACCTTTTTAACGCAAAAGACAAAATTTAATCTACTAAAAAATTGGGGGTATACCAAATTTCACGTTCCGAATGTAACAGCACATATGTAGGACAGACAGGTAGGAGTTTTGAAAAGAGATACAATAAACATTATAGAGCATTCAGACATACAACAAGTTCTTTTTCAAATCATATCTTAAAGTGTACTCATTATTTTCCACATGTGTATAATTTAAAACTTTTAAACTCAGTTAAAAAATATTTATATGCCGATAATAAAAAATCACGTGTTTCGTACAAAACTAATAAGTTACTTGTGTACTTTGAAAATGATTAGGAATGATCGAAACACGTGTCAAGAAACTGAAAATAAAAATATTATGGAATTTAACAAGTGTTTTACCCTATTGAATTTCTTATAATTAAATTTAATTTCTTGGCATTATTGTATTAAACGGTCGTTTCTTGTTCTTAACCAAAACTTGATCTTTTGAACAGCAGACGAAGAAGTCCTACGATGAATAGGTAGGGATTGCAAACTTTGACTACAATAAAAAGAAGAAAAGTGGCGTATCTAGGACACATCATGCAGAATCAGAAATATTATATCCTTCAATTAATCATAGAAGACAAGATTGAAGGGAAATAAGGAATAGGAAGAAAAAGGATGTCATGGCTCAGAAACATAATACAATGGACTGGACTGAATACTATTTCTCATGTAGGATGAAATAAACACTATTTTCTGTGTTTTTTTTTCCCACTGTATATTAATGATTTTACAACATTAATAAATTATCTACGACTATAGTTTCGACTCTTTCAAGTCATTATCAAATATCTGCCATGTTTCATACACTCGGAAACCGAGAAGAAGTGGATCAAATCCATTAATGGATAACTGTATGAAAAGAAGAAGAAGATGACGCCTTCTGTTAACCGTGTCACATAATATATATTATAAATTACAACAAAAAAGTAATCCTTTTTTTCTGGTCTATCGTCCATTGGTCTTTCTACCATCGCGTTCTCATTAAATCCAATTTTCGTTTACTTTATCACCCGAAGATTCTGATCTCGGGTTAATTTGTAACGAGATAAAACGAACGTAAATATAATATTTTTTTCCCCCATCTTCGTTAGCATCCTTCTGTAACCCAATTAAGATCGCAACTTTAGATGATCCCGTCGGCCATTCCTTACACCGACCGCGACCAATTAATTAACGTCAATTTTTCCCTCGATTTCTAGCAGTTTCTCGTTATACGAAACACCAAGGTAATCTAATTAAATTTCTCGATCCTCAGGTTCTTCTCTCGCTCAATTAAACAGAGACAATCAGAGAAGAACATAAGACGTAATCTCTGTATTAGCAAAATGGTAAAAATAGAATATATTCATAATTATCTATCTATATATTTATATATGTAGATATTTATGTGTGTGTGTGTGTGTGTGAAATAACTACGTTAGGATGAATTTATTCACATCATAAATTAACATGCGTATTAAAACTTATAATTATTTTTAAAAAAATGTCGATGGGATAAATAGAGCAAAGTAATGTTGCGATAAGTCCGCTATTTATGGAGGCAATTTGCTGATTTTATGGGTAGAGGCGGAATGTATGTATACGAGAAGAAGTTCGTAAAGGTTTAATTGCAATTAGGAATGTTTTGAATTATCTTGATTAGAAATTATAAACACTTGACTTGTTTCACAGAAAATTAAAAATAAAATAATAAATTTTCTGTAAAACAAAAAATTTTTAATTTATAATCAAGATATTTCAAAAATGTTTCACCACGGGTTAAGTGAGCAATTAATTAAATATGTTTTGATTTAGTTTATTTCTGAAAAATCATTAGACTTTCTTTATTATATATATAATTATAATATAATTATAATTGATTTTTAATACGGCTATCGACCCATGGTCTTTCTGCCTCATTAGACTTTACCTTCACCGAATAGACAAAGATGAAAATTTTTTTTTCAAAATAAATAAACAATTAACTTTATTAGTACCACTTTTTATTTTTTGTCTGTTTTGTCTAAAGATTAAAAAAAAAATACTAATAAGTTATTCTTCAGAATAATATTAAATCTAATAAAAATAACAAGTGAACATCCGCACTATTTTAATCATCATTTCAGGTATGAGAATGTGCTAAAAATTTATATTTTCACACGTGATAAAACTTTGTACGTGCACGTTAATCAATGTGTGCAGACGATTCCTCGCGAATCCATGAATAAATCAATCCGGTGGAATTGACGGGTGGCGCGAAGAGTGTGTATAGCACCGGTAATGAAATTAGCAGCGCCCCCTTTTGTAAATTTAATTGCGCGAACGCGATAAATATAATCCCCGGGAACAATGCCCCGAAGAAGTTTACGATTCATAAACTGAAAACAGGAATGGCAAAATAGGAAAGTGAGGCACTTTCGCACTTTTAACGCCCGTCCAATTATCTCCTCCGCTGGCTGCAGGATTGTCTCGGGGATTAATGGCGAAATTAAGTGCGAAATTGATGTAATTATAAACTGTGCGCAATTAACGCCCGATGCATCAGGCCAAATTAACAATTCCGTTTGTTTTATTTAAAAAAAAATCGATTCAACAATTCAATCCCTAATAAAAAATCCAATTATTACGAATAAAATATCTCAAATTAATTTTCATTAAGGTACTTTAATTATTTTATTAATTTAAGAAATCTATCCACTACACTACCCTCCAGTTTCTTTCATATGACCAAGAGTTTAAGAGTTTAATAATACCTAAGAAAAATGTTATTAACATTTATGCATTTTAATTAAAGTGCTTCTCACATTAAAAATCATATTGTTTATGCTATTTATGCTGAAAAATTCAAATCAAACTATTTACAAGAGTTTTCAGCATCTTTGTGCTCTTGGTGCTTAAACTCATGTACATAGTTTAAATTCAAAATGAATTTTTAAATGTGAGAAGCACTTTAATAAAAATTAATTAATGTAAATAACATTTTTCTTAGGATTTGTTTTCGTTGAACTCTTGCTAAAGTCAAAAATTCTGTAGGATGGTATAATATCCACTATAACACCCACCAGTTTCTTTGACATCAACAGAAGTTTAACGAAAACAAAGTTATTATTTGTTAAGTAGTGAGAGTCAAATTAAAATAACTTTCAATGTAAATATTTTTATTTAATTACTTCTTAACATGATTAAAAATGTAATAATTATAGAAATTAATTAGAAAAACTATATTAGAATAAATAAATAATACCTATAAAATAAATCGTTTGCATTGTAATTATCTTTTCTTCGTTTTTGATTTTCTTAAGAAATTTCACCTCGAAATAAAATATTCGAACAGGCAGCGTGCGTATTTCACTCCCCGACCCTAAGACAATGCGCAATCAGTTGTAATCTTTCATCGCGGCGGCAATAAAGATATATTTAGGGAGCAGCCGGAAGCGATAACAATCCGCCGGAACGTCGACATCTGGGAAGGACGAAAATATCGCCTATCCGAACGGGAAGAAGGGAGTGAGGGTGGAGGATCGGTGTGTGTGCGTGCGGGTTTTAATAATTCCGCGATCGACTTTTCAAAAACGAAAAAAGAAAAGAATACATTCCGAAAGTCGAGTTAACCCCATCGCGCGGGGGGCGCAGATGTTGACCCATTAAAAAAGACGAGAACCTTTCCGGTTCCAGAAGAAACTTTTTTCCAGTTGAGGGGGGGTGAAATGTGATACCCGTGTAGCGGCCGGAATCGAATAGGCACGAATGTTTATTCCTCCTCCTTCTTCTTCTACCACTGCCGAGAACACTACGGAGATTGTATCGGCCCTTGTGTGTAAAACACATAAAAGTTTTAATGTTCGATTTCGTATTCAGATACGGTTTACAATAATTTCTATGGATTTACGTATGTATTACAAGTTTAAACGTGACAGGTGGATAAATTTAAACTCTAAAGATGTACAAGGGAAAAGTTACATCGAATAATAAATAGAAATACGTGTGTGTGCATATAAATCTTCAATTCGAAGTTTTATAATTTTATTATAAGCAAATTATTCAAGACACTTAAGTCTAAATGTATCTGTGTATTACAAAAAAACCTATAAAGGCTTCTTGAACAGACATCAAAGACAGAAGTCTTTAAAGTTCAAAACTGATAATAGTAAAGAGGGCTGAAGATTAAGCAAAAGTGAACCTTTAACACCAATAAGAGATGATATTAACGCACATCTAATGTAGAGCAATCCATTCTAAATCTTCACAGTAGTACTAGAGGAATTGCAAGATTACTAAACATTAACAGCAATAAAATAGTTTATAAAGTTTTAAAAGCTGATCATCGATGTCCTTACAGGTTCTGTAAAATACAACCTTTGTTACATAAGGATTCTGAGCACAGATTAAATTTTTGCAATTGGTTATTTACGCAAATAAGTACAATACTGATTACCTCAACTATTTCATTGATTTATTCTTTATCATCTTTACTAATTTTAATAAATAATTTATTATCCTAACGTAATCTGGACCCTTTCCAATAAATATATTATTAACTTAGCGTACTCTTAACCTATCCCAATAAATTATTTAATGTTGTCGCGTACTCCCGACCTACCTTAATAATTATAGCAATACTCTAGCGTACTCCTAACTTTTTTTTGAGGATGTTTTATTGGTTGGAGGATGGGATAGAGGCCACTTACCCACCCTACATATACACAGCTCTTAATAAATAAATCTTTTTCCTAACGTAATCTTGACCATCTTCAATAATTAATTAATTGTCCTAGAGGAGAAGTTTCAAGGAAGTAAAATTAAATATATAATTATTTATGCAATAAAATTTATGTCCATTCTTTGAGGATGTTTTATTGGTTAGATGGTGGGATAGAGGCCACCCACCCACCCTACATATACAAAGCACTTCAACCAGTGACACTGTTATTGTTTTTTCTAACTAACATCACTTTTATTGTTGGTGTTGTTGAAGAATTTAAAATCAGGGTTTTGGTTTAGGTTTCATATGTATATGTAGGGTGGGTGGGTGGCCACTATCCCACCCTTTAACTTTCTAACACTAATTCAGTTTTTACTAAAATTATACATAATTAGAAAAACATAGTTTCTTTATTTATTACGTGTATATACTAACCTTTCTCAATACAAATTTTCTTGACCTAGCGTACTTAATAAATAAATATTTTTTAGCATAATCTTAACCATCTTCATTAATTAATAAATTGTCCTAGAGTAGAAGTTTCAAAGAATAAAAATTAAATAAAATTATTTTTGCAGTAAAATTTATGTCAATTCTTTGAGGATGTTTTATTGGTTGGAGGGTGGGATAGAGGCCACCCACCCACCCTACAAATACAAAGCTCTTCAACCAGTGACACTGCTTTTGTTTTTTCTAACTAACCTCGCTATTCTGGTTGGTGTTGTTGAAGAATTTAAAGTCAGAGTTTTGGTTTAGATTTCATATGTATATGTTGCGTGGGTGGCCTCTATCCCACCATTGAACTTTTAAACACTATTCCCGTTTTTAGCGTAATCTTGACCATCTTCAATAATTAATTAATTATCCTAGAGTAGGAGTTTCAAGGAAAAAAAATTAAATATAAAATTATTTATGCAATAAAATGTATGTCCATTCTTTGAGGATGTTTTATTGATTGGAGGGTGGGATAGAGGCCACCCACCCACCCTACATATACGCTGCACTTCAACCAGTTACACTGCTTTTGTTTTTTCGAACTAACATCGCTATTCTGGTTGGTGTTGTTGAAGAATTTAAAATCAGGGTTTCGGTTTAGGTTTCATATGTATATGTAGGGTGGGTGGGTGGCCTCTATTACACCCTTGAACTTTATTCCCGTTTTTACTAAAGTTGAACATAATTAGAGAAATATTGTTTCTTTATTTATTACGTAAATATACTAACCTTTCTCAATATAAATTGTATTGACCTAGGGTACTTAATAAATAAATATTTTTCTTAGCGTAATCTTGACCATCTTCAATAATTGATTAAATGTCTTAGAGTAGAAGTTTCAAGGAATTAAGATTAAAAAAATAATTATTTATGCAATAAAATTTATGTCCATTCTTTGAGGATGTTTTATTGGTTGGAGGGTTGGATAAAGGCCGCCCACCCACCCTACATATACGCAGCACTTCAACCAGTGACACTGCTTTTGTTTTTTCTAACTAACATCGCTATTCTGGTTGGTGTTGTTGAAGAATTTAAAATCAAAGTTTTGGTTTAGATTTCACATGTATATGTAGGGTGGGTGGGTGGCCACTATCCCACCTTTGAACTTTTAAACACTATTCCCGTTTTTAGCGTTATCTTGACCATCTTCAATAATTGATTAATTATCCTAGAGTAGGAGTTTCAAGAAACCAAATTTAAATATAAAATTATTTATGCAATAAAATGTATGTCCATTCTTTGATGATGTTTTATTGGTTGGAGGGTGGGATAGAGGCCACCCACCCACCCTACATATACGCAGCACTTCAACCAGTTACACTGCTTTTGTTTCTTCTAACTAACAACGCTATTTTGGTTGGTGTTGTTGAATAATTTATAGTCAGAGTTTTGGTTTAGATTTCATATGTATATGTAGGGTGGGTGGGTGGCCACTATCCCACCTTTGAACTTTTAAACATTATTCCCGTTTTTAGCCTAATCTTGACCATCTTCAATAATTAATTAATTGTCCTAGGATAGATGTTTTAAGGAATAAAAATTAAATATAAAATTATTTATGCAATATAATTTATGTCTATTCTTTGAGGATGTTTTATTGGTTAGAGGGTGGGATAGAGGCCACCCACCCACCCTACATATACACACCACTTCAACCAGTGACACTGCTGTTGTTTTTTTCTAACATCGCTATTCTGGTTGGTGTTGTTGAAGAATTTAAGTCAGAGTTTCGATTTAGGTTTCATATGTATATGTAGGGTGGGTGGGTGGCCTCTATCCCACCTTTGAACTATTTAACATTCCCGTTTTTAATGAAATTAAACATAATTATAAAAACATTATTTCATTATTTATTACGTAAATATTCCAACCTTAATAAATAAATATTATTCTTAGCGTAATCTTGACAATCTTCAATAATTAATTATTTGTCCTAGGGTAGAAGTTTCAAAGAATAAAAATTAAATAAAATTATTTATGCAGTAAAATGTATGTCCATTCTTTGAGGATGTTTTATTGGTTAGATGGTGGGATAGAGGCCACCCACCCACCCTACATATACACAGCATTTCACTCAGTAACATCGCTATTTTGGTTGGTGTTGTTGAAGAATTTAAAATCAGGGTTTTGGTTTAGGTTTCATATGTATATGTAGGGTGGGTGGGTGGCCTCTATCCCACCTTTGAACTTTTTAACATTATTCCCGTTTTTAGCGTAATCTTGACCATCTTTAATAATTAATTAATTATCCTAGAGTAGGAGTTTCAAGGAACAAAAATTAAATATATAATTATTTTTGCAATAAAATTTATGTCCATTCTTTGAGGATATTTTATTGGTTAGAGGGTGGGATAGAGTGTTGTTGAAGAATTTATAGTCAGAGTTTTGGTTTAGATTTCATATGTATATGTAGGGTGGGTGGGTGGCCACTATCCCACCTTTGAACTTTTAAACATTATTCCCGTTTTTAGCGTAATCTTGACCATCTTCAATAATTAATTAATTGTCCTAGAGTAGAAGTTTCAAGGAATAAAAAAAATATAAAATCATATATGCAATAAAATTTATGTCCATTCTTTGAGGATGTTTTATTGGTTAGAGGGTGGGATAGAGGCCACCCACCCACCCTACATATACACAGCACTTCAACCAGTGACACTGCTGTTGTTTTTTTCTAACTAACATCGCTATTCTGGTTGGTATTGTTGAAGAATTTAAAGTCAGAGTTTTGGTTTAGATTTCACATGTAGATGTAGGATGGGTGGGTGGCCTTTATCCCACCTATGAGTGGGATTAGAAAAATATTGTTTCTTTATTTATTACGTAAATATACTAACCTTAATAAATAAATATATTTCTTAGCGTAATCTTGACCATCTTTAATAATTAATTAATTGTCCTAGAGTAGAAGTTTCAAGGAATAAAAATTAAATATAAAATTATATATGCAGTAAAATTTATGTCAATTCTTTGAGAATCTTTTATTGGTTGGAGGGTGGGATAGAGGCCACCCACCCACCCTACATATTCGCAACACTTCAACCAGTGACACTGCTGTTGTTTTTTTCTAACTAACATCACTATTCTGGTTGGTGTTGTTGAAGAATTTAAAATTAGAGTTTTAGTTTAGATGTCATATGTATATGTAGGGTGGGTGGGTGGCCTCTATCACACCCTTGAACTTTTTAACACTGTTCTCGCTTTTGCTTTAATTAAACATAATTAGAAAAACATTCTTTCTTTATTTATTACGAAAATATACTAACCTTTCTGAATATAAATTGTATTGACCTAGCGTGCTTAATAAATAAATATTTTTCTTAGCGTAATCTTGACCAACTTCAATAATTAATTAATTGACCTAGAGTAGAAGTTTCAAGGAATAAAAATTAAATATAAAATTATTTATGCAATATAATTTATGTCCATTCTTTGAGGATGTTTTATTCGTTAGAGAGTGGGATAGAGGCCACCCACCCACCCTACATATACACAACACTTCAACCAGTGACACTGCTTTTGTTTTTAAATAAATAAATATTTTTCTTAGCGTAATCTTGACCAACTTCAATAATTAAATAATTGTCCTAGAGTAGAAGCTTCAAGGAATAAAAATTAAATATAAAATTATATATGCAGTAAAATTTATGTCCATTCTTTGAGGATGTTTTATTGGTTGGAGGGTGGGATAGAGGCCACCCACCCACCCTACATATTCGCAGCACTTCAACCAGTGACACTGCTGTTGTTTTTTTCTAACTAACATCACTATTCTGGTTGGTGTTGTTGAAGAATTTAAAATTAGAGTTTTAGTTTAGATGTTATACGTATATGTAGGGTGGGTGGGTGGCCTCTATCACACCCTTAAACTTTTTAACACTGTTCTCGCTTTTGCTTTAATTAAACATAATTAGGAAAACATTCTTTCTTTATTTATTACGAAAATATACTAACCTTTCTGAATATAAATTGTATTGACCTAGCGTGCTTAATAAATAAATATTTTTCTTAGCGGAATCTTGACTATTTTCAATAATTAATTAATTATCCTAGAGTAGAAGTTTCAAGGAATAAAAATTAAATAAAATTATTTATGCATTAAAATTTATGTCCATTCTTTGAGGATGTTTTATTGGTTAGATGGCGGGATAGAGGCCACCCACCCACCCTACATATACACAGCATTTCACTCAGTAATACTGCTTTTGTTTTTTCTAACTAACATCGCTATTCTGATTGGTGTTGTTGAAGAATTTAAAACGAGAGTTTTGGTTTAGATTTCACATGTATATGTAGGGTGGGTGGGTGGCCTCTATCTCACCCTCCAATCCTTTAATTTAAGCGACGGTTTTCTAATATATAATATAGTTTTATTGAGAATATTTAAGCACTTATTAAAATCACATTAATATTTTTCTTTTTGTAGACATTTACTAAATCCTTCACGTACGCTAAACTGGATTGTATAATAGTGGCCACCCATCCATTATACATATATTTATCTTATTTCTAACACACTGGTTGCTTTTGTTTTTACTCTAATAACTACATAATCTGTTGAATTTGTTATGAAATTATAAGTATTGTTGTAATTTAAATTTCTTTATATATGTAGGGTGGGTGGTTGGCTTTTATACCACCCTCTGATTATTAATATATAAACAACGGTTTATTTAAGAAATATATCGCATTAAAAAAAATATTTATGCAATAATTACACTTATATTTTTGGTGGACATTTACTAAATCCTTCACGTGTGTTTTACTGATTGGATTGTGTAATAGAGGCCACCCAACCACCCTACATATACATTTCTTATTTCTAATACACACAGTTCTGTTGTTATTAAAAATTACCACATTGTAACTGCTGATTTTGCTAGGAAATTAAAAGTATTATTGTAATTTAAGTTTTTTTATGTATATATTATAGGTGGGTGGCCTCTATTACACAATCCAATCAGGTTAGCAAACGTGAAGAAGTTTAATAACCAGCCAGAAGTTGCTTAAGCTTGGATGAGATTTGATGGATCATAATATTGTTTGTTTCGATCTTTCCAAAACTCTTATATTATCAAACAGCAGTTGCTTCATTTTTTTGCTGAGAAATGCCAGAATTTCTTTGAGCATAACATCATGATGTTACTAGAAATGGTCGTCAAAAAAATGGTGAATACATAACTGAATAAAATTATTACCTTTGATTATTATAGTTAAAAAAAACTGAAATGACTTAAGACTCAACCCAATAATTAAATAAACATGTTGTCGATCTTGAAGCATAAAAAAACAATCTATTTAAACAGTTCAATTAGAAATTGTCCCTACTATTGACACAATTGATTCGTATCACTTATCACATCGTGCTGATAATGATGATGCGGCCAGAGGGTAAAGGTGGTGAGGGGTGGGGAGGGTTTCGGATGAAACGTGTCCATTGATTTAATTAAATTGTTAGAAACAATGTCTGCGCCGCTAATTAATTGGAAGCCGATGATCGCGAGTCGGGGTAGAGCACCCCTGATTGCTGGCAGTAATGTCGCAGCCTGGAATTAATTAAGCAGGATGCAACGATCGCTCTTCTTTACAAGAGACCACTTCATTCTTAGCCCCTCATTAACGGACGCGCACAGAAAAATATCAAAACTGGAAAACTAATTTTTATGTATTACTGAAAATATAGTCAAATCATTACGCTAATAAAACACTTTCTTAACTTTGTTTGTTCAACTGACAATTTATTTAGTATGGAGGTGTAAGGATAATTAATAATGAGATAAATATTTAATTTGCATAGAGGTATGGCTCAGCAACCTGCACTCTTAACATAAAATGTTCTTCCACTCGCAGGAAGAGGAACAAAAGGAAGAACAATGATGAAATACCAATGAAAATTGTTTAGTTTAAATATGAATTTTTCTCTTAAATGAAATCTAATAATTGATAGAGTTTAGTAAAATACAGATGAATAATTATCATATTTTATATATGTATATAATTTTGAATATTTTTTGAAGTGAAACAAATTGAGATGAGAAAACCATTCGTTTTCCACACCAGTCACTTAGGCAGAATCAATACCGAACCGATGTAGAATATTTAATTAGTTTACCGGCGATGCTTCCAGTGTTCCAGTGTTTCAATTAGTAATTTTGTTAAAAATTAATTAACATTAGCGACCGCCGAGGTTATAATTATCGGGTTCCATTAGAGGCGCGCGGTAAAGTGTTAAATATGTTTTAACAAGTCGCGCCAGTAACCCGCAATTAAACGTAATTCGACGTTGGAATGGAGAGAGAGAACGAGAAGCAAAAAAAAAAATAACGTCAAATTGAATGTAATATTTGAAGACCAAAACATATATTCGGTCGTAATTACACGTGTAAAAGTTCACGGATGATCGCCGGTAATTGCGGGATGATTGCCAGTGCTAAAGGAACACTATGTGTTTTTGGAATTTCTTCGTTTTTTTTTTATTACTTCGGCCCGACGATGGTGTGTAATCTATATTTAATTGAAGGAGAGTTTTAATCAGATAGAAGAAAATCAACGAAATAAATTCTTCAGTGAGTGAAATTGATTTTTAAATAAAATATACGATTACAAACGAAGTGAATATTTATTTATTACTTAGAACCCATCCTAATAATAAATAAAATCAGAAAATCACTAAAGGATTCTTCTGGATAATAAGATAATATGTAAATATTTATTTTTATAAATCCTTGAGTATATTATATATATTAGAGGCTACCCACCCACCTTATATATATTTTTAATTATATCAATATCGCTGCGATTTTTTTTTCTTATTTATACTATTTTCAATTCTATAATATGATCTTTCACTAAATGGAACTAGAGTAACAATCTAATTTATACACACACGCACACAAACAAAACGACAGAAAGATTTTCTGATAGATAGCCAAACACTAATACGACTATAATTAAAATAATTTCTCCATGTTTCCGCTGCCATATTCTTTATTATAAATCAATCACTAACGAGATTAACTTTTTCAACATTGACGACAATTTCCTTCTTAATTCATAGATCTGACAGCGGCCCGAGTAATAGATTTATCGTATTAGCGAGAAATCCGATCGAACGCCATCCTTTTAAACTCTTAATTAGTTGGAAAGTTTGATTGGATTGTGTCGAAGAAAAAAAAATTGCAATCAATATCTATTCATATTTACCAAAGGAGTATTATTAATGAACAAGAAGTTGAATAAAAGTGTATGAGATTTAAAATAACCCAATAAAGTAATTGCTTACATTGTTAGGACAATTACATATTTAATATATTGTTGTTTTATATTGTTTTATATTTTTGTAAAAAGGATTTTGTCCGTAATAAAGTTATTATTATTATTAAAAGTAAAACACGAAAATATTTCCTTAATACAGTTTTATTAATTATATATTTCTTTATGTAAGATTAAATATTTTAACTTTCAAAACTAATAAAAAAAAATTTAATTATACAAATCATAATGTTGATTGATGTGTTACATGAAGATGATGATGATCTTTAAATCATAAGTTATGTAAATTTTGTATGTATTGATTGGAGAGTATGTTACAGGACACCCACCCACCCTACATTCATATGTTTGCTTACGTGACTCGTACTGTTTCGATTCAAAGAAATTACCGGAAAAAATAATTTTGATTTATATTAAGTTTTAAAAAATACTCTGTTTAAAATATATTTGTAGCGTCGGTGGGTGGCCATTATTCACCCTCCAATTATTGGACTATAAGCGAAACTCATCCGTAAATTAAAAAAAAAACACAAACACATTTTTCTATACTATTATTCTAGACGAAAATCAATATTACTTATTATTTAGATGGAGTCCAGTAATAATTTCTTAATAAAAAAACCCTCGCTTATGTTTGAATGATTGGAGGGTGGGATAGAGGCCACCCACCCACCCTACATATAGAATTTGATTTAAGTTACTTCCACCGTTTTGATTTTCAAGGAAATATTGGCAGTGAAAGTGTTGATGTTTTAAAGAAAGCAAGAAATACTCTCTTTTAGCTTAAATTTTCAATGCATATGTAATGTAAGTAAGTGGCCACTATCCTTTTTAAATTGATGGCGATTGTTTTCTCAACTTTTTTTAATGAATTTTAAAAATCATTAATTAAGGATAAAATTGCGATCGCTTGATCAGCTTAATATAATAATAATAATAAACTATTGATGATTTTCACCTTTTTATTCTCACTACAATTGTTTCGCTACACTGTAGCTTCTTCAGGTGAAGAAATATAATACAAAATTTTTTACGAACTTATTTACATTATATACAGATTTCAGAAGTGTGGGTGGAGAGTATATTTTTCTTTAACTTAACTAGGAGGGAGTTGGAGAATTCCAGTTGATCGTTTAGCAAATTCCGTTTGATCAGCGATTATTTCCGGTTGAAAATTGATTGATCACAAAAAAATTATTAAATCTCAATCTTAAAAACGTTTTAAGTAAATTTACAAAATTTCAAGTCGATAGCAATTGTTTTTCTATTTTTTTTAACGATTGATAAAAATGTTCAATTTATGAATAAAATTGTGTTTGTTTCATGCGCGAATATTTCCGATTTTAAGATAGTTGGTTGTCAAAATTTTACAAATTTTGAATTTATATAGTAATAAAAATATATTTAGGGAGATTCTCGTCGATAGCAAATGTTTTTCTATTTTTTGGCGAATTTTAAATATCCTCATTTTATGGATATAATTGTGTTCGTTTCAAGAGGGATTATTTCCGGTTTAAAGCTAGTTGATTATAAAAACTTTCCAAAATATTAAATTAAAAAGTGTTGCAAATAAATAAACAGAATTTCATGATGATGGCAATTGTTTTTCTATTTTTTTTAAATGCATTTAAGAAATGCTAATTTTATGAATAAATTTGCAATAAATTATTTCCGGTTTTAAAATTTTTGATTATATCAAAATAGTAAAAAGTATTAAATTTAAAATATTTACAGATAAAACTGCAAAACTCGAAGTTGACAGCAATTATTTTATCATTTTTTAACGAATTTTTAAAATGCTCAATTGATGAATAAAATTTTGTTTGTTTCCTGTGAAATTATTTCCAGTTTAAAGATTGTTGGTTACTAAATTTAAACACAGGCTTAATTTACAAGTATTATAAATAAATTCAAGTTGATGGCAATTGTTTTTTTATATATTTTTGTTGACGAATTTTAAAAATCCTCCAATAAGGATAACATTGCGTTCGCTTGATCAGCGATTATTTCCAGTTTAAAATTGATTGATCACAAAAAAATTAAATCTCAATCTGTAAAATAGTAAATAGTAATTCATCATCGTCCTTTGGTTTCCAATAAAATTAATTATAAAACTTTTGAATAAAAAATTAAAAAGCCTAAATTTTGATTTTGTTTTATTTTTTATTACATAAATTGTTTTATTGTTTTTAGCAGTTAACTCATCAACAATTAGCAATTAAAGTTATCATTTATATGTAGGGTGGGTGGGTGTCCTCTTTTCCACCCTCAAATCAGTAAAACATAAGCGAGGGTTTGAATTAGAAGTTGTAAAATGTAAACAAACACAAAGTAATTGCAATTATTAGAGATTTAATCATTAAAATTTTTCAAATAAATTTTGATGATGTTTTACTGATTGGAGGATGAAATCAATTCCTCATCGTCCCCCGGTTTCTAATTAAATTAATTATAGAATAAAAAATTAAAAAGTTAAAATATTTGGGTGAGTAAATTATTAAAAATTTGATGCATGATGGGTGGGCAGACTTTAAATCTAAATTAGATAAAATTAGTTATAGAAAGTCATTTATATTTAAACTTAAATTTTGATTTTGATTTATTTCTTATAACATAAAGGGTTTGACTGTTTTTAGCAGCAAAATTATCAAAGATTAGTAATTAAAGTTATCATGTATATGTAGGGTGGGTGGGTGGCCTCTATCCCACCCTTCAATCAGTAAAACATAAGCGAGGGTTTTAATTAAAATTTTAAAATATAAATAACCGCAAAATAATTGCAATTGTTAGAGATTTATTCATACAAATGTTTCAAATAAATTTTGATGATGTTTTACTAATTGGAGGGTGGGATAGAGGCCACCTACCCACCCTACATATACATATAAACTTCAATTCCTCATCACATTGTGCTTTCCAATAAAATTAATTACACAATCTTTAGAATAAAAAAATAAATAGGTAAAATTTGTAATGAGTAAATTATTAAAAATTTGATGCCTGATGGGTGGGCAGACTTTAAATCTAAACTAGATATGATAAGCTATAGAAAGGAATTTATATTTAAACTTAAATTTTGATTTTGTTTTATTTTTTATTTAGAGGGTTTGATTGTTTATGGCTGCAAAATCATCAACGATTAGTAATTAATGTTATCAAGTATATGTAGGGTGGGTGGGTGGCCTCTATCCCACCCTCCAATCAGTAAAACATAAGCGAGGGTTTTAATTAAAAATTGTAAAACGTAAATAAACATAACATTATTGCAAATTTTAATGGATTTATTCAAACAAATTTTACAAATAATTTTTGATAATGTTTTACTGATTAGAGGGTGGGATAGAGGCCACCCACCCACCCTACATATACATATAAATTTTAATTACTGATCGTCTCGCGGTTTGGAGTAAAACTAATTATAAAACTTTTAGAATAAAAAAGAAATTCAAGAGGTAACATTTTTAAGGCAGTAAATTCATAAAATTTTAATACATGATGGTTGGGCAGACTTTAAACCTAAATTAAATAAGATTTGCTTTAAAAATTCATTTATATTTATTCTTAAATTTTGATTTTGTTTTATTTGTTTATCAAACAGGGGGCTTAACGGTTTTTAGCTGCAAAATCAACAACTATTAGTAATTAATGTTATCATGTATATGTAGGGTGGGTGGGGGGCCTCTATCCCACCCTTCAATCAGTGAAACATAAGCGAGGGTTTTAATTAAATTTGTAAAATATAAACAAACACAAATGTTTGCATTTTTTAATTGTATGTATTCATACAAATTTTTCAAATAATTTTTGGTGGCATTTTACTAACTGAGAGTGAGATAGAGTGAGATAGAGGCCAGCAACCACTTAAAACATTATGCACTTATTAATGGTACATACATTTTCGTAAATTATAATTTCACAACATCCCTAAAAATTAAATTAGTGAGAAGAGATGGATCAGGCCGAAAATTAATTTCGAAGATGAAGAAGACGAAGAAGAAAAAAATCATTACAGAAAACCGCACGCGTGATAGATGCTGATCTAATTTTAAGCGGGGCCCCGCTTAAGATCTCCTTAATTCCCTATTACACGCCCGCCCCGAGGGCCCCCTTGGAAAACTGAGAACGAAAAGAAAAAAAAAATTAAACCACGCATAATATCGACGCGTATCGGAAATTAGTCAAGTGCCACAAGAGTCGAGTCGTCCTGTACAGGTAGCACGCCGACGAAAAAAAAAAAAAACGGCCCACAAATTATTTTATAATTAACATACGAAAAACACCACCGAACTTCAAATTACTTCTAATTACGACCGATTTTTCATCATGCGAGATGGTTTTTGTGGCGCGCCGGTTATTAGTGCATCTATTTAAATAATTAACGAGCGGTGTGTTTCTACCGTATTTGTTTTTACAAACAGTGTTTATGTATTATATACAAGGGACATTATAGAGGTAAATACTGCTTGCGCCCTCTTTTTTATGCGCAGTCTTATTTGCGATCATTTAATCTAATAACTTCTCCTTAAGTAAATTTTTAAGACTGTTGGACTCAAGTTACAAATTAACAGAGGTGTAGATCTATCATTACACATCAGAGTAGTTCGTTGATTGACAACATGACTCTAGTCTAGCAAAAACAATATATTTTCATCTACCTGATGAAGCCACTTAGTAGTGAAACATTGTTGTAGTACAATATTAAAAAACATTCAGAAACATTCTTTAAGTGAAAAACAAGATTATTTAAGCTGTCAGATTCTCTCTTTGAATGTGATGGTGAAGTTTTTTTCTTGGACAGAAAAGTTATTTTGCTAGTAGGAAGCAATACATGCTATTGTTGTTGTGAAATAATGAAGAAGCTTTGATGTACAATACAGACTCGTCAACAATGCTTTCTTAATCATTGAGTTTGCTTACTTCAAGACAAACCTTCCCTCATATTACTGACAGAAGGTAAGAATTTTCAGAGAAGTTTGTAATGATAATGTCTGGATCAAACACCCTATAGCTCTATTCTGGAATCTTTAGAGTATCTCTTCTTAACAAAGCTTAAATAGTTTAGTTGAATTGACGAGGCTGATTCATAATGAAAGTCCATAACACATTGAAATAAAACAACATAGTTTAAAGGTTTTCACATTTATTGTTGGGTGTTTTATTCTGAACCAAAGTATGGTCGCTACCATCCTGATGACACCTTTCAATTCTGTTGTTTTATTTCAAAGCTTAAATAGTTTTTAGATAGAAATTGGATGCAAGCAGATAATAACTCTAAAGATTAAGGGTTATTTATAGAAAGTACTTGATTGGTTTCACAATTTCTGCGATTTAAAGAGTTATAGCTGATGGTCAACATTTATGACGAGGAGATCATCATGAGGATTAAGTCAAAAAATTTCCAAAACACGTTTGTTACATTACCTTTTATTGAATCATTTTTCTGTATTTTTAGTAAAAATCAAGAAATAAGAAACCATCGTAATAAATACAGCCTGTCAGTGGTGATGATAAATTGGACGACGAAATAACAGCAATTTCGCACAAACCCACTAATACTCGAATAATTTCTTTCGTTACCAGCGATGATTCCGATCGAATTAAAGACACCCTCCAGGTCTGAACTTACGGTGTCCAGATGCACCCGAAACCCCACGAAAATTATACGAATTAGTGTCGTTAATAACACCGACCGACACACAGACCATACGAAACGTACCCAAATATAAAAAGAAAGGTGAACCAGAAAAAAAAAAACGAAATGGTATCCTCGTCGTGTGCTCTGCTCTTCTTGGAATCGGGCCGTGTTTGTAAAAAATCAGAACCCTACCCGAAGGTCTCCGCGTGTGTACATATAATCAACAGGAAATCAGAGCGACTGTCTCTCTGTCTTTCTCTCTCTCTATCTGCGTAGAGAAAGTAGACCGGTTTCGCTCTTAAATCCAGGCACGTTACGGTCCAAAGTCTCGGATTTAACGCGGATGCAGGCAGGTGCACGGGGGCAGGTCTTAAATGCGCGGTCCCCTCAAGACCCAGAATGGACCGGAAAGTTGCTATCCCTTTGACAGGTATCTTTGCCAGTAAATTATTCGAGAGCCGAAGTGAGCAGGTGCAAACTGTGTTTGGTTGTTTTTACGGCGTGGAATGTTTTCTCTCACGGTCCCTACAAGTTATATATATATATATATATATATATTTCAGATAATTATTTATCGAATAAAAACTCTCTGCACATGAAAAAATCATATCGTATTGTAATTGATACCGGCAGAGAGGACGTGCCCACATTGGTGAATATCAAATTCTCGTTTTGCTCGTTTGGGATTGAATTTCCAACATGTGCCAATTTTAATCTCGTGACCCTCTACAGACACTTTATTACGCCTACAAAACGCTCATCACACAAAATCCAATAAATACAGTAGCAATCAGCAATCACAATTATTCAAACCTGGGTTAGAGTGGAAGATCCTTCGAAGAAGTCCCGTCCTTCCTTCTTCTAAAATTTTGAAATGTAATTCTTGTGATATTTTGTTAGAAAATTTACTTTTAAAATATTCATGATGTATCACGAAGTGAACACTTCGACCATTAAATAATTTTGTTAGAAAGAAGTGCAAAGATGTAATCAATAAATAAATTAACCACCTACGAAACAAAAAAATATATTTTTTCCCTTGTCAACATAAAAAGAGACCGGTTTCGATACCTTGTATCTCATGAGAGTGACGCATTTGAAAACAGGGAAACGAAATTTTACTCTACATATGCGCACAAATATATTTAAGCAATCATTTAGCTGTTATCTACATTAAGAGCTTCAAACTATTCCATCTAAAAACATATTTTGATAAAAAGCATTTCTTTAATTCTTTAACGAAATTTTCAAAATTTAAAAATGAATAATTCTTCAAAAATTGAACAGAAATAACTGAAAATTGTATTAATCTGGTAAATAACTTTCTAGTAGATGAAAGAAATATAGAAAAAGAAGAAACTTGGTTACAATTTTCAGAGAAAATTATGAAATTTGGAAAAGTTCTTCAATAAAAATCAATTAAGATATCCGTAATTAAATATCTAAGCAATGGTTTACCTGTTATCTACATCTAGATCTTAAAATCATTCCATCTAAAAACATTTTTTGATAAAAAGCATTTTTTTCAATTCTTTAAGGAAATCATTTCATTTAAAAATGAAGAACTCTTCAAAAATTGAAAAGAAATCACTAGAAATTGAAGGAATCTGGTAAAAAACTTTCTAGTAGATGCAAGAAATCTGGAAGAAGAAGAAGAAATTGTGTTGCTAATTTCTAGAACTCTCAGAGAACATTATGAAATTTTGAAACGTTCTTTAGAAAAAAATCGATTATAAATATTACGAAATGTGTTGAAAACCAATGATAACATTGATTTAAACAAAACATCCGAGAAAATGAAGCCTTATAGAAACTTGCTAGAATTATGAAAAAAAACAACATTGAAGTCTTCTGAAATCCTAGAATAAAGTTCTTAAAATCTTCAATATCTGGGAAAATGCTAATATACAGCAAGAAATGATGTAAGAATCCTAAAAATAAGAAGAAGTTGATGAAAAATTCTAAAAGTCAGAAAATTGAGGAAAATTTTATGTAATTTGGAAAAGTTCTTCAATAAAAATTAATTAAAAAAATTACGAAATTTACTGTAAATGATTTTAAAAATAAATCCGACAAAATGGAGCTTTATAGAAAGAAACTAGTAAGAATTACGAGAAAAGAAAACATTGAATTCTTTTCAAATCCTGGAAGAAAATTCTCGGAATTTACAACTCTAGAGAAAAATGCTTTAAGATAAAGCAAAAAATGGCGTAAGAATCCAAAAAAAATAAAAAGAAGCTGTAGAAAAACTCCAAAAGTTGCAAAGAAATTAATGAAAATTCTAGACATTATTATAATGTATTGATAAATGCTTTAAGTCAGAACAACAAATCGTGGAAATTTGTGTTAAAAACCTGAAACAATATCTTCTAAAATTTTAGAAAAATAAATGATAAGATACTGCAAAATTTTATAAGGTTTGAAGAAACCCGAAAAATTTTAGGACCCTTAAGAAATATTCTCGTAATGAAAGTTGTTCTGAAATTGAGAAATTCTAAAAACTAGAAAGAAATTAAATAATTTACTGATAAATGCGTTCAAACAGAATTACAAACCGTGGAAATTGTTTGTAAAACATAAAAGAATATCTTGAATAATTCTAGAAAGAGAAACAAAAATATAATGCAAAATAATATTAGGTTTGAAGAGACTCTGAAAAATTATAGAATCCTTGAGGAATATTTTCATAATGGAAGTTGTTCTAAAACCCTAAAAAATTCTAAAAACCAGAAAGAAATTAATGAAAACTCTCGTTTCGAGTTTCGATATCCTAACAAAAATTATGTGTTAAGATAAAGCAGAAAATCGTGGAAAATGTTTAATAATAATAATAATAATAATAATCTTTATTTCAAAGTGTCATTTACAAAAATATACAAAATGAATAAAAGAGAATTTCTTGAAAAATTCTAGAAAACAGTATTTATAAGATATTGCAAAATTTTATTAGGCTCGAAAAAACGCCGAAAAATTATGGAACCCTTGAAGAATATTCCTACAATAAAAGTTGTTCTAAAACTTCTTTAAAAAAATCTAAAAACCAGGAAGAAATGCACGAAAATTTTCTGAATTTAAATAATTGAAAAAGGTGTAAATTCTTGAAAATTAAAAGAGAACCTTTTGAAAAGTTCTAGAAAGAAAAGTCATAAGATATGGCAAAATTTCATTAGGCTTGAAAAAAACGCAAACGAAAAATTTTCTGGATTTAAGTAATTTAATAAAAGTTTTGTTAAGAAAAAGCAGAAAAACATGGAAATTCTTGAAAACTAAGAAAGAACGTCTTGAAAAGTTCTAGAAAGAAAAATAAGATATGGGAAAATTTCATTAGGTTTGAAGAAACGCAAACGAAAAGTTATGAAACTATGGAAGTATATTGCCACAATGGATTTTTGTTTCATTCTAGAAACCAGAAAGAAATTAATGAAAACTCTCGGATTTTCGATATCTCGACAAAAATTGCGTGTTAAGATAAAGCAGAAAATCGTGTAAAATGCTTGGAAACTAAAAGAGAATTTCTTGAATAATTCTAGAAAAACTAATTTTAAGATATTGCAAAATATTAGGCTTAAAGAAAATTGTAGAGAGAGAAATCATAAGATATTGTAACATTTTATTAGGCTTAAGAAACGTCGAAAAATTATAGAACCCTTGAAGGATATTCTTATAATGGAAATTGCTCTAAAATTCTGCAAACATTTTAAATGTCATAAAGTAATGAACAAAAATTCTCTGAATTTAAATAATTTAATAAAAATTGTGTTAAGAAAAAACAAAAATTCGTGTAAAATTCTTGGAAACTAAAAGAGAACATTTTGAAAACTTTTATAAAGTAAAATCATAAGATTTTTTTTAGGCTTAAAGAAATTCGAAAAATTATAAGATTGTTTTATATTTTCTAAATAAGGATTGTTCTAAAATTCCACAAAAATCTAAAAAACCAGAAAGAAATGAACGAAAATTCTCGGAATTTGAATAACTTAACAAACATTATGTTATATAAAACAGAAAATCGTGAAAATTCTTAGAAAATAAATGGGAATCTTTTGAAAAGTTCTTGAAATAAAAATTATATTATAGGACAAAATTTAATTTATAAAAAAGCTTATAGAAATGCCGAAAAATTATAAATCCCTGGAAGCACACATATTTGGAAGAGAAATATGGAAAAATTCTCGGAAATGAAAAAGATTTCTTTTCTGGAAACTACAGAAATCTATTAATAGAAAAAATTAGAAACAAAGAAAAACATTTTCAGAATTAAGTAATATTTTTGGAAGCTTTTAATAAGATAGAGAAGAAATCGTAGTAAAATATAAAGAAAATTTACAGTAGTTGAAAAAGACGTTCAGAGAAATTATTGAAAAATTTTAGAACACAAGAATATTCTAAATTAAATGTAATGGTTGAAAATTTTAATAAAACTTGAAGAAAATGTTGGAAATTTTGATAACAAATTACTGAGACTTTTTAAATACTTTAGTAATTCGGAGAAAGAGAAAACATGTGGGGAAAAGAAAGAAATTTTGGAAACAATGTAAGATTTCTGAAAACTTTAAGTAAAAAAAGTAAGAAATTGTAATAAAAAGTGAAAAAAAATTAGAGATTCTATAATTATATTACACTTTAAAGTTAAAAGTATAAACCTTGAAGAAATTTTGACAATTTTGATGAGAAATTACTGAATTTTAAATTTAAAAAATGTACAAGAAAGAAAGACATTTTGTGAACTAACTAAGATTGCTTGAAACTTTAAGTAACAGAAGAATGAAATTGTAAGAAAATGTTAAAACAATTAGAGATTCTAAAATTTTCCAAATCAAATGAAAAAGATTTAAAATTCTATTAATATTGAAGAAAATTTTGGCAACTTTGAAGTGAAATAACTAAATTGTAGAACCTCTTAAAAAAGGTTCGGCAATTCGGAAGAGAAAGAAATGTGGTAGAAATAAAGAAATTTTGGAAAGCATGTAAAACTTCTTGACAGTTTTAGTAAAAGTAAAAAAAATATTGTAGAAAAATCTGAGAACAATTTAGAGAGTTATTCAGAAGTTTTAGAATCCAAAAAGATTCTAAAATTTTCCAAATAAACTGTAATGCTTAAAAACTCTATAAACGTAGAAGAAAATTTTGGCAATTTTGATGAGAAATTACTGAGACTTTTAGAAACTTTCAATAATTCAGAAGAGAAAGAAACTTTGGGAATCGTGAAAGATTGCTTGAAACTTTTAAGTAAAATAAGTAAAAAATCGTAGCAAAATCTGAATAAAAATAGAGATTCTAAAATTTGCTAAATTAAATGAAAAGCCTTAAAATTCTATAAATCTTGAAGAAACTTTTCATAAAAAATTACTGAATTTGATGAAGATAGAAAGACATTTTGGGAACCATGTAAAATTTGTTGAGACTTTAAGTATAAGAAGCAAGAAATTGTAAGAAAATGTGAAACAAATTTAGAGATTTCAAACTAAATAAAATGCTTTAAAATTTTAAATTTAAAGTTTCATAAACCTTGAAGAAAATTTTGGCAATTTTTATGACAAATTACCCAGGCATTTAAAACTTTTAGTAATTCGAAAGAATAACATGTAGAAAAAAGAAAGATATTTTGGGAACCATGTAAGATTTCTTAAAACTTTAAGAAAAAGAGCAAGAAATAGGAAAATCTTTAAGGTTTTATAAATCTTGAAGAAAATGTAGGCAATTTTGATGAGAAATTACTGAATTTTAGAAACTTTTGGTGATTTGGAAGAGCAAAAGTTGTGGAATTAAGAAAGACATTTTGTGAACCATCTAAGATTTCTAGAAACTTTAAGTAAAAGAAGAAAAAAAATGCAATAAAATGTGAAAAATATTTAGAGATTCTAAAATTTACCAAATCAAATGAAACAGCTTTAAAATTCTATAAACCTTGAAGAAAATTTTGTGCAACTTTGACGAGAAATTACCGAATTGCCAAAACTCTTAAAAGAGTTTTGGCAATTCGGTCAGAATGTGGAAGTTAATAAGAAATTTTAGGAATTATGTAAACATTCCTGAAAGCTTTTGTAAAAGCAACAAGAAATATGATATATGAGAAACATTTAGAGAGTTTCTAAACTTTGAAAACAATTTTGGTAGTTTTTATGACAAATTTAAAGTTGAAAAAAATGTCGGTAATTTTGATGACTAATTATGTTGAAGAGGAAAAATGTGCATTAAAAAGACAAGAGTTCTTAAAACTTTAGGTAAAAGAAGTAAGAAATCATAGAAAAATATGAAAAAAATTATAGACTTTAAAATTTTTTAATTTAAATGAAAAGCTTAAAAATTTTAAAACCTTGAAGAAAATTTTGTATATTTGTTTAAAAAATTACGTAGACTTGTAGAAACTTTTAAATTAAATTTTTACATTTTCTTATAATTTCCTGCTTCTTTTACTTAATGTTTTTAAGAAATCTTACATGATTTCCAAAATTTCTTTCTTTCTTCCACATGTTTTTTCTCTTCCGAATTAAATTAAATTAAATTCGGAAGAGAAAAAACATGTGGAAGAAAGAAAGAAATTTTGGAAATCATGTAAGATTTCTTAAAAACATTAAGTAAAAGAAGCAGGAAATTATAAGAAAATGTAAAAATTTAGAGATTTTAAATAAAAAAAGCTTTAAAATTCTATAAACATTGAAGAAATTATGGTAATTTTGATAAGAAACTTCTGAATTTTAGAAACTTTTGGTAATTCGAAAGAGAAAAAAATGTGGAATAAAGAGAGGAATTTTGGAAACAATCTAAGAGTTCATAAAGTAAGAAATAGTAAGAAAATATCAACAAAATATTAAAGATTCTAAAATTTAAATTTAAAATTAAATTAAACTGTGAAGAAAACTTTACTGAATTTTAGAAACCTTTTAAAAGTAATTGTTGGCAATTCTGAGAGGAACTTTCTGAAAATTTGTAGAAATTTAAAAGATAAATTATTTAAAGAAATTGAAAATCCTAAAGAGAAAGTATGAAAAAATATTTAAAATTTAAATTTAAAATTAAACAAAACGCTTGAAAATTTTATAAACTCTGAACAAAAGTTGGGCGCAATTTAAGAAAATTTACTGAATTTTAGAAAACGTTTAGAAGAAAATTTTAGCAATGCTGAGGGGAAAATACTGAAAAATTGTAGGAACATGAAAGGTAAATTATTGAAAACATTGAAAGTCTCAAAGAGAAAGAATGAAATAAAATTGTTGGAAAAATTGATGACAGACTAATGTCAAATACATCTCCCAAAAAGGTACAAAAATAATATTTTCTCTCCAAGATATTCCAAATAAAGAAGTCAGAAGCTGTCAACATGTCTTATCAATCAGTGGCTAGATGTGGATCTTAATGGTAAAAACACTGGAAATCAGTGAACTCCGCCCGCGATTCTTGCTGAGGAAATTTATGTACGTGTTTCATTAATTTATATATTCTTTTGTAAATGTATTATAAGCAAAAAGAACAAACGTATAAAGAATACAGTATGAAAATGAAGTAATATTAGAAAATAAAATGAAATAATATCTCCTAAGAAATTATCATATTTCTAAACTATTAAAATTTGGAGATAATGTTAAAGCTAAAAAATTCGAAGAGAAATTTCTTAATATTCTTACAAATATGGAAGAGTTTTCATCCCGAAAATTTTTCAATGCCTTGAAAATAATAACAAAATTTTGGAAGAGATATTTTTAATACTGAAATTTAAATTGAACTATGATTAAATTACAATTTTTACTCATTTTGTGATTTTTTTCAATTATTATATTATCACATAAAATTTATAAAAAAACTTCACCACTAATAATTCCTTTAATAATCATTTCTATTCGAGAAACCCTCGCTGCTGATTTATTGATTGAAAGGTGGGTTAGAGGCCACCCACCCACCTTACATATTTCCTTTAAATTCAAACTGAAAACTGTTTAATTTTTTTTAATTCACATCCACGTTTTGGATATTTTACAGCAAATTTAAACACAATTATTAGTGAATGTAAATATGTATATGTAGGGTGGGTGGGTGGCCTCTATCCCACAATCAAATAGTTGCAACACGCACATGGATTTTGCTTATTTTTTTTTAAACGAACTGTAAGGGTGTACAATTGATTTGTGTCTGCAGATTTTATAACTTTTTTCTTGTTGTCATTGGTAAAACCATCGCTACTGTTATATTGATTGGAGGGTGGATTAGAGGACACCCACCCACCTTACACATTTCCTTTTAATTCAAGCTAAAAACTATTTATATAACAAATAAAACAGCTAAAAACTGTTTACATAACATACAGTTTTTAAATTAAAAGGAAATATGTAGGGTGGGTGGGTGTCCTCTGATCCACCCTCCAATCAATATAACAGTTCATACTGTTGATCCAATAAGTAATTTTGATTTTTTTTTTGATGTTGAAGAGTTACATTCCAATGATCGGAATGAAACGCAATATATTCTGAATTTAATGCGTTGTCTACGTATATAAACTGGACGAAATTAAGTTTCGTATAGAGCAGAAAAGCGAGTCCGTCGCGCGACTTCCTTCCTCCGCGCCCGCCCCGCGCCCCATTAATTTTCGTATGCGCCTTCGTACTCATCGAAATCAAGTTTTCTGAATATAGTCCAGCAGCAGCAGGAGCAGCAGCACAAGCAGCAGCAATGGTCGCGCTGGTTTAGGTCGATCGGTCATTGCCTCGAATTAACACGGGATCATCACCATCACCATCTCATGCCCAGCCGATATCTCGATCGATCTATTGCCCAATCCACGGAATTAAATCAAAAAGCGTACCACTAAATCATCAATAATAAGATGTTAATACAAACGGCGCGGACAATGCGAGCGGAAAATCGCCGTGCCGGTGAGGAGGAAGATATATTTTTTTTTTCATCAACATTTCGCCGCGCTACCGATAAACCCTAATTGGGATAATCCATCATAACGATTCAATCCACGCCGTGTTTAACACTTCGAATATCGAGGAATGCCAAAATGAGGGCAAATTATCTCGTCACAATTTACATCTCGATGGTGGCGGCGATGGTGGAGAGGAGGGGAGAGGAGCCCGATAAGATGAATCGATGAATTATGATTCTTTTTTTCTTTGTTAAGTTTTTACTTCCTGTAGGATCAAACGTATTAGTTTCGTTGTTGAATTAAACCCGATTTTTTTATATGCATAAAGAATTTTATTGTAGTTAGGTTAAAGGTACACACACATAGTAAAATCTTTACTTAGGTATTGAGGAAAGATTCTAGCATAAAAAATTTGCATTGTGTTAAAAACATTGAGAAATTTTCGTATGACTTTTTGAAATGTCTAATCTATATAATTCAGTTTTGCAACACCTAGTTTCAATGGTAATAGCATTCATCAATGATAAACTACTTCTAATATTTATATTTTAAAGATTCTCATATATCTAAAATTATAGAAATATATTTCTTGTTGTTGATGTTGAAGGCTTCTTGAGTTACATGAGGATTAATATAGTAAAATTGAATTTAAACACTGAAATTAAATCATGTGTAATGTGGAGTTTCAACATGTAACAACCTCATCAATCCAGTATTTAAATCATTAAACTATTTGAGTACTTGAAATGTACACTTTGTTTCAATACAATTTTATATAATATTGTTATTCTGTAGTGTTTAAGGGTTTCTTTTGGTGTAATTAATTATTGAAAGTCGAGTAGTCGTTTGGCATTCGATTTTCATCGTCGTTTCGGCGAGGCGAGCGTGTGTGTGTGTAATTTTTACCGAGGCGACTTCTGTCTCGCAGTTAAAAAGAAGAAAATCTGGACCAATGGTGAGGTGCGATCGGGACAGGTGGCAGCCGTAAGATACCTGTTCTTCATGTTCCTCATAATCACCGCTCTTAAGAGGCGACCCGGAGTCGAGTGGAGCTCCTTGAGAAAATGAGCCGACCGTCCGTGTCTCCAACATCTTGCACGCACGATTATTTATCGCTCGTACGTATGCGGACAATAAGGCCAGATCCTCGATCGTAAACATAAACAACAACCAATCAATCCCACAAGACATCTCCATCATTGCGACGGCATGAAGTGGTGGTAATAATCCTAATCAAAATCCTTTACGTCTTAATTAAAACTCCCGAATTTTAAACTGCACGCTCCCATCTTTTGATCTTGCCACACACACACCAACCAAGAGAGATTGGATGCTGATGAGTGCGGTTGGGAAACTTCCCCGATTCCTCTTTTGATGTGTAAACAGTTTCGTCGCGGAAAAGTTGCGAGCAGCTTTCGCGTCTCCTGCTATCGTATCTTCCTACACCGGGTAACTACATAATGTAAGGATTATTAAAATTCACTGTGTTGATAGTTAGTTTGCGCCCTTATCCGGCTGCATTAATAATTCAACAGTGAAATGGGGTGGGTGGAGGGTGGCGAAGGGTGCCGCCCCGAATCACGACCCGACCACTACGGCCATGACCTATGTCCTAAATATTATTCCTTCAAGAGGGGAAATATTTAACCAATTCTATAAGCTTTAAGAATCCCCACCCTGTATTTATAATTAATATAAAAAAAACTAAACAAAAAATAACTACAAATTTCCACATAAACTAAAAGTATAAAGTCTAATTTTTCATCATTTGATGCATTGGTGTTTTCAAATTTGAATTGGCAAATTTTAAACATGATTATTTCAAAAACTAAAGAAAAATTTAGTGCAGATTTTTATGGAATCTATAAACTGAAGAATTTTCTTTAAATTCAACAAACTTACAGTCTATAATAACTATTTTTTTTATAATTTATTGCATCTTCTGATTTACTAATGATTTCAATCTGGTGATTAGTAGGATTGGATTATTTAAATAATTAAGTTTACAGATATTTAAAAAAAAATCATTCTTTACATTTATTTACTAGTTTTTGTGATTATTTCAAAACAACAATAAATAAACTCGAACATCGAGCGGATAAATAAATCACCCATAGCGTCGAATTGAATGTTTGTTGATTATTTTTCTCTCTTCCTCCTACTCTTATTTTTTTTTTTGGTGTCGATTCAATTGGAAATCGAAACTGGATATGGTAATCACGGAGCGACGAATATTAATTTCGAGAGGCGAAATGTGAAATCGATTGAAATTAGGACACCAAATAATGGATGATAACGACCGTTCTTCAAAAAAAAAAACAGAAATAAAAAAATGAGAAGTATGTTTATGAGGTCTAGTTTTTTTTCGTGCGAAAAGCGTGGGCGGAATAATTAAAACATTCAAGAGAATATTTTAAGGAAGTCAATTGGGAGAGATATACTCTATAATGTATCGAAAGAAAAAATATATATTTGTGAATTTTACAGGATATTTTGTGCGAGAAAATTATTCTAAAATGTGAAAAGCCCACGTCAAGCAATTTCAAAATTAGAATTCTGTTTTGAAATAAGGAAACACTTGAAGACCTAAATTCATGGGAAAAAGGAATTAACATATCGCGATATAATTTTTTTGTCAACATGACAAGAATTGGTCACCGTTTAAATAAATAACTGTTATACAAAACAAAGTATATATTGTGTTTAATTTGTGATTAAAATGTATAACGAAGTAGAAGCCTCCATCGTCAATGAACATGACAAGAAATCAAAAAATAATGTAGCTGTGAAACGCGACGTAAAATTCTGATAAATGTTTCCTTTACAGACACAATTGTTTGTGATTTTATTTTAGTAATATATGTAGAGTGGGTGGAAGTATTGTATTCTAGGTCACCCACCCACCCTACATATAGATATAATAACTCTTACCGCAGCAATATTTATATTTTTAAAAATGTAACCAAAATGTGATGATTTTTCTAAAATCTGGAACATGTGTCTGTAACTTTATTTTATGAATATATGTAGGGTGGGTGGGTGACCACTATCCCACCCTCCAACCATTATAATATTCACAAAGGTTTTACTATTTTTTTTAAATGAATTAACAGCAGTGAATGCAATGAAAACTAAAATACGCTAAATTATTTATTTGTTAATTGAAAATCGCCATTTTGTTCAAAACAAAATCACATTAAATTTAATTCTGTAGTATTTAAACCACATTCTTCTAAAATAAGTCTTAAGATTTTAAAGGTCACCTTTGCTGTAAATAATTTTTTACAATTTTTTAAATCGTCGATTGCAATTTTCAATTTTATCAATTCAAGTTTTAAAAGTCGCAATTTTGTTTGAAACTAATTTATGTTAAATCTATCTAAAACACATTTATTTAGAATAAATTTGGAGATTTTTAAGGTCATCCTTGCTAAAAATAATTTTTTACAATTGTTTGAATCCTCGATTGCAATTTTTAATTTTATCAATTCAAGTTTGAAGAGTCTCTATTTTGTTCAAAACAACTTCATGTTAAATTGTATACTATAATATCTAAAGTACTTTAATTTAGTATAAATATTGAGATTTTCAAGGTCACACCTCCTGCAATTAGTTTTTTTACAATTTTTTAAACCGTCGATTGCAATCTTCAATTTTATCAATCCAAGTTTGAAGAGTCGCCATTTTGTTTAAAGTAACTATATGTTAAATTTATTTAATAATATCTCAACTACGTTTATTTAGAATAAATTTTGAGATTTTCAAGGTCATCCTCGCCAAAATTAATTTTTTACAATTTTTTGAATTGTCGATTGCAATTTTCAAATTTATTAATTCATTTGAAGAGTCGCCATTTTGATTAAAACAACATTGTGTTAAATTTTATTCTGCAGTACCTAAACTACATTCATTTAGAATAAATCTTGAGACTTTCAAGGTCACCCTTGCTGAAATTAATTTTTGACAATTCTTTAAATTTTTAATTTTAACAATTCAAGTTTGAAAAGTTGCCAATTTTTTAAAAACAACTGTAAGTCAAATTTTATTGTGTAATATCTAAATTAAGTTCATTTAGAATAAATCTTGAGATTTTCAAGGCTACCCTTGTTGAAATAAATTTTTTACAATTGTTTAAATCGTCGATTGCAATTTTCAATTTTATCAATTCAAGTTTGAAAAGTCGCCATTTTGTTTAAAACAATTTTATGTTAAATTTTATTCAATAATATTTAATCTACGTTCATTTAGAATAATTCTCGAGATTTTCAAGGTCATCCTTGATAAAATTAATTTTTTACAATTTTTTAAATCGTTAATTGCAATTTTCAATGAAACAATTCAAGTTTTAAGAGTCGCCATTTTGTTTAAAACAAATTTTTGTTAAATATTATTCTGGAATATCTAAAGCACGATTATTTTGAATAAATATTGAGATATACAGGGTCACTCTTACTAGAATTATTTTTTTTTACAATTTTTTAAATCGTCGATTGCAATTTTCAATTTTTTCAATTCAAGTTTAAAGAGTCGCCATTTTGTTTAAAATTATTTACAGTTAAACTTCATTTAATAATATCAAAACTACGTTTATTTAGAATAAATTTTCAAATTTTCAAAGACAACCTTGCTGAGATTAATTTTTTACAGTTTTTTAAATTGTCGATTGCAATATTCAAGTTTGAAAAGTTGCCAGTTTTTTTTTCAAACAACTTTGAGTTAAATTTTATTGTGTAATATTGAAATTACGTTTATTTAAAATAAATCTTGAGATTTTCAAGGTCAACCTTGCTAAAATTAATTTTTTACAATTGTTTAAATCGTCGATTGCAATTTTCAATTTCATCAATTCAAGTTTGAAGAGTTGCCATTTTGTTTAAAATAACTTTATGTCAAATTTTACTTAATAATACCTAAACTTTGTTTTCTTAGAATAAATATTGAAATTTTCAAGGTCACCCTTGCTAAAATGAATTTTTTACAATTTTTTAAATCGTCGATTGCAATTTTCTATTTTATAAATTCAAGTTGTAAGAGTCACCATTTTGTTTAAAACCACTTTATCTAAAATTTTATTTAATATTATCACAACTACATTTATTTAAAATAAATCTTGACATTTTCAAGGTCACCCTTGCTGAGATTAATTTTTTACAATTTTTAAATAGCCGATTGCAATTTTCAATTTTAACAAATTCAAGTTTGAATAATTGCTAGCTTTTTAAACACCACTTTAAGTTAAATTTTATTGTGAAATATCTAAACTACGTTCACTCAGAATAAATCTTGAGATTTTCAAAATCACCCTTGCTGAAATTAATTTTTTACAATTGTTTAAATCGTCGATTGCAATTTTCAATTTTTTCAATTCAAGTTTAAAGGGTCGCCATTTAGTTTAAAAATAATTTATGTTTAATTTTCTGCCAGCAAATTTAAACTATATTAATTTAGAATAAGTGTTGAGATTTTTAAAATTACACTTGCAGAGATTAATTTTTTACAATTGTTTAAATTGCCGATTGCAATTTTCAAATTTATCAGTTCAAGTTTGAAGAATCGCATTTTGTTTAAAACAACTTTAGATTAAATTTTATTTAACAATATTGAAACTACGCTTATTTAGAACAAATCTTGGGATTTTCAAGGTCACGCTTACAGAAATTAATTATTTACAATTTTTTAAATCGTCTATTGCAATTTTCAAATTTATCAATTCAAGTTTGAAGAGACGCCATTTTGTTTAAAAGACATTTTTTGTTAAATATTATTTTGGAATATCTAAAGCACGATTATTTAGAATAAATCTTGATATTTTCATGGTAACTTTTGCTTAGATTAATTTTTTACAATTTTTTAAATCGCCGATTGCAATTTTCAAATTTATTATTTCAAGTTTGAAGAATCGCGATTTTGTTTAGAACACCTTTATATTAAATTTTATTTGATAATATTAAAACTTCATTTATTCAAAATAAATCTTGAGATTTTCGAGGTTACTCTTGTTACGATTCATTTTTTACAATTGTTTAAATCGTCAATTGAAATTTTCAATTTTAACAATTCAAGTTTTAAGAGTCGCCATTTTGTTTTAAATAACTTTTAGTTAAATTTTATTTGGTAGTATCTAAATTACGTTTATTTAGAATAAATCTTGAGGAGTTCAAGGTCACCCTTGCTGAAATTACTTTTTTACAACTGCTTGAATCGCCTTTAACATTTTTTGAATTTTATCAATTCAAGTTTGAAGAGTCGCCATTTTGTTTAAACTAACTGTATGTCAAATTTTATTTAATAAAATTAAAACTACATTTATTTAGAATAAATCTTGAAATTTTCAAGGTCATCTTTGCTGAAATTAATATTTCACAATTTTTTAAATGGTGGATTGCAATTTTCAAATTTATCAATTCAAGTTTGAAGAGTCGTCATTTTGTTAAAAATAACTTTAAGTTAAATTTTCTTTAATAATATCTAAACTATATCAATTTAGAATAAATCTTGAGATTTTCAAGGTCATCCTTGTTAAAAATAATTTCTTACAATTGTTTAAATCGTCGATTGCAATTTTCAATTTTATCAATTTAAGTTTGAAGAGTCGCCAATTTGTTCAAAACAACTTCATGGTAAATTTTATTCTGTAATACATAAACTACGTTGATTTAGAATAAATTTTGACATTTTGAAGGTTACCCTTGGTGAAATAATTTTTTTACAATTGTTTAAATCGTCGATTGCAATTTATAAATTTATTAATTCAAGTTTAAAGAGTCGCCATTTCTTTAAAAATACATTCATGCTAAATTGTATTCTATTGTATTAAAACTACATTCATTTAGAATTAATCTTGAGATATTCAAGGTCAACTTTGCTGAAATTAATTTTTTACAATTGTTTAAATCGTCGATTGCAATTTTTAAATTGATCAATTCAAGTTTAAAGAGTGGCTAACTTTTATAAAACAACTTCTTGTTAAATTTTATTTAATAATATTTTAACTATGTTCATTTAGAATAAATCTTGAAATTGTTAAGGTCACCCTTGCTGAAATTATTTTTTTTTAATTTTCAAATTTTTCAATTTTAACAATACAAGTTTGAAGAGTTGTCATTTTATTTAGAACAAATTTATGTTAAATTTTATTTTGTAATATATAAACTACATCAATTTAGTATAAATCTAGAAATTTTCAAGGTCAAACTTGCTGAAATTAATTTTTGACAATTTTATAAATCGTCGATTGTAATTTTCAATTTTATCAATTCAGGTTTCAGGAGTCGCCATTTTGTTTAAAATAACTTAATGTTAAATTTCATTTAATAATATCAAAACTAAATTTATTCTAAATAAATCTTGAGATTTTCAAGGTAAACCTTACTGATATTCATTTTTAACAATTATCGATTGCAATTTTCAAATTTGTCAATTAAATTTTGAAGAGTCGCCACGTTTTTTAAAACTCTTTTAGGTTAATATTCGTTTAATAATATCTAAATTATGTTCATTTAGAATAAATCTTAAGATTTTTAAGGTCACCCTTGCTGATAGTAATTATTTACAATTCTTTAAATCACCTATAGCAATTTTCAAATTTATCAATTCAAGTTTAAAGATTCGCCATTTTGTTTAAAATAACTTTGTGTTAAATTTTATTTCATAAAATTAAAACTACATTTATTTAGAATAAATCTTGAGATTTTCAAGGTCAACCTTGCTGAGATTAATTTTTTACAATTTTTTAAATCGTCGATTGCAATTTGCAATTTTATCAATTAAATTTTTAAGAGTCACCATTTTGTTTAAAACACATTTAGGTTAAATTTTACTATTTAATATCTGCAATACATTTATTTAGAATAAATATTGAGATTTTCAAGGTCACCCTTATCGAAATTAATTTTTTACAATTTTTTAAATCGTCGATTGCAAATTTCAATTTTATGAATTGAAGTTTGAAGAGTCGCCATTTTGTTTAAAACACCTTCATGTTAAATTTTATTCTATTGTACCAAAACTACATTTATTTAGAATCAATCTTGAGATTTTCAAGGTCACTGTTGGTAAAATTATTATTTTACAATTGTTTAAATTCTCGATTGCAATTTTCAAATTTATCAATTCAAGTTTGAAGAGTCGCCATTTTGTTTAAAATAACTTTATGTTAAATTTTATTTAATAATATCAAAATTACTTTCCTTTAAAATATATGTTGAGATTTTCAAGGTCACACTTGCTGAAATTAATTTTTTACATTTGTTTAAATCGCCTATAGCAATTTTTAATTTTATCAATTCAAGTTTTAAGAGTCACTATTTTGTTTAAAACAATTTTAGATTAAATTCTATTGTATAATATTTAAACTAAATTCTATTAAGATTTTCAAGGTCAATTTTCCTGCTTTTAAGGTGTTTATATTCCTGAAATTATGTTAAAATATTTAATAGATGTTTCTTTCACTACAAACAAGTGTAACTGTATGTAAAAAAAATATATGTAGATTGGGTGGGTGGCTATTAACCCATTATCCAACTACTACAAAATGTACCCAAGATTTGCTAAAATTTTAATGAACTAACAACAGTGAATATATTTTATATACTCAAATATTTGATGGAAGGTTTCTTTTATTATAAACAAGTGTTTGTAATTTTATTTTAAGGATATATGTAGGGTGGGTGGGTGGCCTCTATTCCACCTTCCAACCTCTACAACATGTATAAAAGTTCTACTATGTTTTTCTTAATTAATATCAATAAATGCAATGAAAAATATTCAATACATCAATTATGAATTTGTTTTTTTTTTATTTTCAATACAACTTTTGTCTTAATATTATAATAAAAATAGATATAAAAATTTTGTCAAAACTTACCCTTGTGCTGATGTCGGCTCTGATGATAATCTTGCAGCTGGAAATATAAGAATTATATTAAAAAGAGTTCAGGAAAAACCTTATAAGACAATAGATATTACAAAACTCCAAGATCCAATTACTAATATATCTTGGAGTTTTGTAATATCTATTGTTTTTTAAGAGTTAAAAAGATTATAAATAGTGAAATTTTACTACAGAATATAAACAGCGATAATACTCAGCAAGAGTGGGAAAGGTGGAATTTTTAATAGGGTAAAAATGAAGAAATAGGATACAGAGATATTGTCAGGAGAAAATTGTGGATGACTCAAAACATCTTAATGAAGGAAATAGAAAGACACAAACAGTAGAATACATATTAAAATAATTATAACAAATGATTCTAGATTTATTTTTAAATAAAATGAAATAATAATTGTTACTAAAATAAAATAAAAACAAGCAAGTTATATTGAATCATTCATTTCAGTTTAATAGAAATTACATTAAAAACCCCTTGATTTGTTTCACTGAATTAAATTTAGTGAAACAAACCAAGTGTTTTTTTTTTAATTTGATTATCTATTATTCTACATTATTTCACCGAGAGGTAAATGAGAAAATAATTCATGAAATAGTAAATACATGTAAAGTACTACGATGGCGTTCTCATTGTGTTTGTTTAATGTTTAAATTGAAAGTTTAAACAACTCACCTTCATTTCACATCCGGCCCTTACAAACGCACACAACAAAACACACGTCTCGACTGAATTAAAATCATTACCACGCACTTGGGTGTTCCTTATCGCTTAATTCCTCGAAGCAGGTAGGACAAAAAACGGCGTCCTTTTTTTTGTCCGATCGTTCGATATTAAATCCGCGCATCCAGGCCAGTTATCAGTCCCCACTTTGATTCACTCCTCTCCGTGCACAGAAAAGTATGGTACGTACTTATAAATATAAATATAAATTATTAATTGTAGTATTTAATTTAAATCATATTTATTTTTTTGTATTTAGTAAATGCTCCTTCGTAATAAATTCTAAAATTTCCCAACTAATACCGTTCGGAATTTAATATAATATGTTTACGAACAAAAGCCCCCGCAGGATTAATATACGTTGGTCGGAATGGAATTAAAATTAAATCATAAAGCCGCGGTCAACCCCCGCGCCGTTGTTTTCGAATAATTAGCCCCGTAATAAAGCCGGCGCCCGCCGATTACAAAAATATTATTTAATAACGAAATTTCGAGAAACCCAGAAATGGCAGTTTAATTAAAAGTCGACCACCCCTTGATAATGTACGTATATTCAGAGTCCACCTTTACTACCACCACCACCAGTGAACGAGTGAACAGATAAAGCCGATCGTATAAATAATGAATTTATGGTATAAATTAAACTGAAAATCCCGGGCGGCGTTGGTTTTCAGTGCGCTCGGTGGTTCGAAATCGGCGCAAAAATAATAATAAAACACGTGCATCGGTGCATCCCCCCATATCTAAATGGCTTTTTAAAATGCACACTAAAATCATGTTTGTGTGTGTGTGTGTGTATGTTTGTGTATGAGAGCGCGTTTTTACGATCGCCCACGGCGGAATCGCAAAAATTGGTGGATTTTATTCGAATTGAAGAAAATTATCGTGATAACAAAATACATCTTCTATAATAATCAAATATGTAATAATAAATAATGTGGTTAAAATATTTAGAAAATATATAAATCGACTTAATCGTTCCAACAATTATCGATCAATATTTTTTGTTGTGTGAAAAATCTCTCGAACGAAACGTCGATTATCTTTTCAAAAATTGGAGGGTAGGATAGAGGCCACCCACCCACCCTACATATACATAGTTATCAAAAATACAACAATGTTTTTATACATATGTGCTTCACCCATCTAAATGATTTGGTTTCAGGAATTGAAAATCAAAAATGCTAAACGGCTTAGTTGAGGCAACTTATTTAAATGCATTTATTTACTATTATTTATTATGAATCTTTGGATTACCTGTTAACATAATTAGACCCATAGGTAAAAAATACACTTAATTTTGAGCACAGATATCACAGGCGAGTATCATTCTTCCGAATGTTCTTTCAGTCAAATTCTGATGGAAAATTGCTATTAATTACAGAAATTCTTCAACTTGAATATTCGTGAATGCTTTATTAAAATTATACAACCGCAAATTATTATTTTACTTTATACTTCAGCATTCTGCTTCAAAATTTTAACACCATGATGAAATCCTGAAGAAATTCAAGCGTTAATTAAAGCCATAGATGCAGTTTACAGAATCAAAATTAAATTGATGGGCTATTGTGTTTTACTTAATTATGCATTAAACTAGCGTACTCTTGACCTACCACAATAAACTTAATGTTGAACCAGCGTACTCCTGACCTATGTTATTGTATAATCGATTGGGTTAGGTCAAGAGTACGCTAGGAAATTTTAAAATTTATTACCACTGATATATATGATAATGTTTTATTAAATAAGTCATTGTGGAGGCTTCTACTTGGTGATACATTATAAATTATTATTATCTCAATTTGAATTTGTAGCTTACTTAATTCGTAAGGAACATTATAATATTAATAAATTTCCTAATTTTTAGGCTTCTTCTATTTAAAAAAAAATGAATTTTTATAATTGATTAATGGTTGAGGCGTCAACTTCGTGATACATCTTGGAAAATTAAACAAAAATGTTCACTTTGTTGATATCACACTTTATTTTAAGTTTGATTATGATCAGTTAATGATTGAAACTCGAGTCACTTAAAAATAAAGTATGATATCAACAAAGTAAACGTTTTTCTTTAATTTTTATAACGCTTCAAATTGTTGATTTCAGTTTTTAATTGCTGCAGTTCGGGCTTTAAAACATCACCATTTTATTTCTAGCTAATTAGCTTAATTTTCTAGTAATAACAAAATATAAATTTTGTATAAATAATAAACACTTTGTAACTTTGTTTGTATAACACAATTTTATTTACTGCTGACTATAGTTTCGGCATCTCAACGTGCCATTATCAAAACATACAATACATCATTGTATGTTTTGATAATGGCACGTTGAGATGCCGAAACTATAGTCAGCAGTAAATAAAATTGTGTTATACAAACAAAGTTACAAAGTGTTTATTATTTATACTCAACATGTATAACGAAGTAGAAGCCGAAAAAATCAATAATATTATAAATTTTGTATTTTTAAGTCGTTCCTACTTAAAATTAATAGTTATACACACATTTAGAAAAAAACCTTTACTTACATGTACTTAATAAATTGATTGGTTAAATAATTGAAGGTGTTTATATTTGGGTAGGATATTAGGATTTTGAAGAATGCAAAAGTTATTAAAAAGAGGTACATTAAGAAGAACGTTGGCAAGTTTTGGACTTTGGGAGATTCCTGGGTCTATTCATAAAGGAGGGATTATAAAGCGGGTTAATTTAATGTCTAAGTGTCTAAGTAAAGTTTGTATTGCGGAAATTACGTCAAAGTTAAAGTGTGGGTGAGTAGTGGGACGAATTTGGTTGAATAGGATAGCACCCTAATCTATAAGAGGTCTACATATCGATTTATTAAATTTTACTGCCGTTTTAGTTAAAATGCCTAGATTTTTATAATAATAATAACTTTATTGGTGGTAATAAAGAAATTTACACAAGTCCAAAACAAAAAATACATAGCATAAGCTTACATAAACCAATCAAAAAAGGTATTTACAAAACTAAAATAAATCATTAAGGAATGAAAATATCGAGCCAAGGTTTCAACATTATAGATTTTGCATGGACTTTGTAGTAGAGTTGGAAGTCAAATGGAATACCTAGTTATTTATATAGATGTAGGTTTTAGATTAAATTAAATTAAATTCACTTGGCTTGTTTCACAAATTAATAATTTATTCGACTAGTTTCGACTCAAGGCCATTATTAAGAATGACGTACAAAAGAGGTTTTCTGAGATTATATATACTTTCAGATAATAAGAGCTTCTAATATCGGGGAATTCCATTTTACGTCCTTGTGGTTGACAACTAGTTTGCCTACGTTTACTGCTTTTCTTATTACCAATCCTTCTCGGTAATTAAATCCCTTATTACCTGAACACAATATTTTAACTTAATCTAAGACCTACATTAATATAATGTTTCACCAAGTGATTAATTGAGATATGATTTACATGGATATTGTTTATATTATTGGAAAGGAAGTGTGGTGTAATCTTATGATAAGAAATAATGAGTTAAGATTTAGAAAGATTGACTTTCATACACCATTTAGAACACCAGGATTAGATCGCATCGAATCGAATAATAATTGAAAGGAGGATGGCGAGTTAACGCATGGGCGATAAGGATGGCATCGTTGGCAAAGAGAAGGGAGTAGATTAAGGGATCAAGGTCGCTGGGATTGGGATTATTATAGATCATGACAGAAAATGTTATAAAGGAGGGGTGATACTCTTTGGTGAACTATGAACGTATCGAAAAGTATTTATTTGATTCTAACTCTTCTGGTTATATTTAAAAAAAAGTTATACTCAATAAGGTTATTAACTAATGTGTGATATTTTAAAGAAAGCATTTATAAATAAAGCCAATAGACCGAATCAAATCAAAAGCTTTCAGAATATCTATAATTAGAATTATTTATGATCTTCAAAATGATTATAGATAGAGGAAAATTGGTTAATTTTTGTGATAGGAAACCAAACTGGTTATTTATGTTGTGGATGTTGAATGAATGATAAATTTTTGTTTGAGGAGGGATCTATTTGAGATCTTGAGATTTCGTAATAAAAAAACTTTCCTGACAGTTTTGTGATTAGTTGACTCAAATTGACACAAGCAAAGCGAAAATATTTTACAGTCTCTCTTCGATAAAGGCGACTGAAAATGTGAATAGTGTTTATAGACCTGATACTATAACAGCCGATAAGGGTGGATATAAAAAGGAGCTCGTGTATGGGTGCAACACGATTTAACGCAAAAAAACCTGATGGACCTAATTTTCATCTGCGAATCGCTGCTGAATAAAAAGTGGATCACTTACGACAACATCAAGTTAAAACTGTCGAAATTGAATCACGGTGAGCAGGTGAAAACGGTGGCCAAGCCAGGATTGCTGTGTGTTTGGTGGGATTTTCAGGGAATTATCTACTATAAGCTGCTCCCCTGTAGCTACACTCTTATCTCGGAACTGTATTGTTAATAATTGAACCGTCTGAAGAAAGTAATCACGCAGAAGTGCCCAGCTTTGGCCAATAGGAGAAGAATTGCGTGGACTTGTGTTCCATCAGGACAACATCAGGACACAAACGTCGATAGTGACTCCGGGAGCTTGGTTGGGAAGTTCTTCTAGTCCGGACCTGGCATTAAGTAATTACCATCTGTTCCTTTCTATGGTGAAAAATTCACTTCAAAAGAGGCTTGTGAAAAACTATCTCAATGTTTTTGCCAATATGGACGAGAACTTCAATGAGAGAGGCGTAATAGAATTGGGATCATTTTATTTCTAATGCTAAATACATGCTGATTATTTTAGGTTTCAAATAAATGCATGTAATTTATTAAAAATTTTAGTGATTCAAATATGAATAGACTTACAATTGTTGCTTTCTGTTAGACAAGTACGATGACAATAAGTAATAACGGTTTCCCCTTATTCAATATTTATTTATCTTTGGTCTCCTTTCTTGAATAATACATATAAACAAAGTAAGACAACATACATAAAATTTTGGGCAAAAGAAGTTCAGAATTAAATATGTTCTTCCATTCAAACCCTTTCTTTACAATTATGTTGAGGGAGCTAGTATCCTCTTAGACATCCGGAATCTTCTGTATTTTCACACCTTATTCAAAAGCAACCGATGTCTAAATTTTAAACTCCTCTTTGTAAACTTTTCAACAAATTTTTTTAGCAAATTTTCAATAGGTTTTTCACATCGTTTCAATAATTTTTAGGATATTTTCAGAAAATTCTTGATTGTTTTGCTTAAAATTGCGATAAATTTCAATTCTATTTTTTGGCACATTTTTAAAGTTTTTTTATTATTGCTTTTACTGGATTATTTAACAGATTTTAAATTTTTACAGTTTTTATCTGCCCCGATTCTAAAGTTTTAACGAAAATTGTAATCGTTTTACCTAATTAACTTTAAAACTCTTCTTTTGTTGTTCAGTTTTCTAATTATATTTACAATCAGAATATAAGAGTTTTTAAATTTAAATTTAATCTTTTTTTATGGAATGTCTTAAATTAATTCTTAGTAACAATCAACAAATTTTTAGACTGATTTTAATTACTTAAGCCAATTATTTCTTTAAAATAATTAAAATCATGCAATGTTTCACCTAAACATAGCATAACAATTCAAATTTTCGATATTTTCTCAAACTTTAAACCAACTTTTTTTCATACTTCTAGAATTACATATAATTGTTTATAATTTTACGTATTAATTATCAATATTCAACAATAGGTTCGGGATTTATGGCGTTTCCAATAAAATTAAAATCACGAAATATTTGGAACTTTATCAAATGATAAATAAAACTTACTTTGTTAATATTACACACGGAATTTATTTCGTAACTATAGTTTCAACCTTATAAGGCCATTATCAAACGTACAGTGGCCTTAAGGTTAAAACTATATGATATTAACAAAGTAAGTTATGTTTATCATTTGATAAAGTTCCTGATTCAATATGTATCACAAAGTTATGTCTTCAAGCATCCAATATATTCACGAAATATTACACCTAGACGCATCAAAATCCTTAAAACTTCAGCTAACAACATTTACTATTTATAAAACTACATTTGAGTGTTTTTAATTTAACGTATTACCTATTAAAATTCAATGAAAGTTTCAAGAGTTATTATATTTCCAATATAGAGTTCATGGAAGTTGTAATTTTCTATATTTTCGGAAAACAAAGGCCAATAAATAATGAAAAATTTTAAAACTAAAATTAATTGCTTATAATTTGATGTGAAAATTATTAAAATCTAAAAACAGGCTTGAGAGTTATGAAGTTTCAAATTTCAAAATTAAAATCAGGAGATTTTTCACCTTGATGCTTAAGCCAAAAATTGCTATATATCCCTAATATAATAGTTAATTATTTATAATCTGAGTTAGTAATTATTAATATTTAATAACGGGTTTGACAGTTAAAAAATGTTTAAAAGAATTAAAACCGCGAAATTTTGTATCTTCACGCAAGAAAATTGTAATTTTGTTCTTTCCTTAGCTTTTAGGTTAAAATTTCTTTACATATCTTAAACAATAATTATTTGTTGATAAACTGATCTTTTAATTATTAAAATTTAATAACAATTGTGAGAGTTATGATGATTCTAAAAAAAAATAAAATCACGAGATTTTTTATTTTGACGCAAAAACATGTAATTTTCGATATTTTCCCAAAATTTAAGGTCATGAATTTTTTACATTTCTAATACAACAATTAATTCTTTACAATTTGACGTATATATTATTAAAATCTAATTACAGGTTCAAAAATTAGCAAATTTATAATAAAATTTAAATCATGAAATTTTTCATCTTGACGCAAGAAAATTATAATTTTCAATGTATTCCTACCATTTAGGCCAAAATGTCTTTATGTATATAAAACTAGAATTATTTCTTTATAACCTGATGTTCTAATAATTAAAATCTAAAAATAAGCATGAGAGTTATGAAGATTCTAACAAAATGAAAACAGCAGATTTTTTTATTTTGACGCAAAACATTATAATTTTCGACATTTTCCCAAAATTTAGGCCTAAAATTCCTTTATTTTTCTAATACAAAAATTAATTGTTCATAATTCTACGTATTAACTATTAAAATCTAACTACAGGTTTAAGATTAAGCAAGTTTACAATAAAATTCAAATCATGAAATTTTTCATCTTGCACAAGAAAATTGCAATTTTCGATATTTTTTAAAAATTTAAACCAAAAATTTCTTTATGTATCTAAAACTATAATTATGTAGTTATATGTTGATGCATTAATTATTAAAATTTAATAAAAACTGTAAGAGTTATAGAGTTTCCAATAAAATTAAAATTTCATGATAATTCACCTTGACATATGAAAACTGTAATATTTCATACTTTCCGTAAATTAAAGCCAAAAAAATCTTTATATTTTAAAAATTACAATTAATTGTTAATAGTTTGACCCATTTTCTATTTAAATATAACAACATGTTTGGCAGTAAAGACGTTTAAAATAATAATAATAATATCACGAGAACTTTCAACTTTTTAGATGTCATAAAATTAATTTTTTTATTTTCCTCCCGAACTTTAGCTAAGTATTATTATACATTTTAATATCTACAATTAATGATTGATAATCTATCGTAATAATTATTCAAATCTAACAACAAGTTTCGCAGTTATGCGGTTTCCAAAAAAAAATTAAAACAAGAGATTTTACGATGAATTAAATTCTCATTTAACTCGTGGTGAAACATTTTTATGTTAATTTCAAAATAATTTAAAATTTCTATAACAAACTGAAGGATTTGAATATATTTTATTATTAATTAGAAAGTCAATTCTAAACCAACTGACAGATTAACCTACTCAAAGTTACCATAACAGTGAAAATGTGTGTACTAATCAAATTCTTTAGCAATTCAGCTTTATTAAAATATTTTATACCTTTCCAATGACTCCACAATTATTTTATTAAAGAATCATTGCATTCAGACCATCTGGTATCACATATACTAATTAAGAATGATATATTCATAGCCTTTATTACATGGTGTCTCTTTGACAGCCATGAAGTATCGAAAAAAATATATAATCATGCAATTTTTCATATTTTCTCAAAATTTAGATCTTTTTTTTCATATTTCTTAAACTACATGTAATCGTTTATAATTTGACGTATCAATTGTTAATATTTTACAATAAGTTCAAGAGTTATGACGTTTCCAATAAAATTAATATCATGAGATTTTTCACCTTGTTCACCTTGACGCAAGAAAATTGTAATATTTTAATTAAGAAGATTTTACATTTGTATAAAAATGATGCATTAATCTAGCGTACTCTTAACCTACCTCAACATATTTTACAGTGCGCCTACTCAATGGGTTAATGCTTAATGTATTGGGGTAGGTTAAGAGTACGCTGGATGTTATAAACTTGAACTTTCCCGCGCTTTTTTAAACCTTCAACAAAGGTCACGCTAGGGTAAGGTATTATCGATTGAGGTAGGTCAAGAGTACGATGGATTAATATATAATTTGTTGATGTAGGTCAAGAGTACGCTAGATATATTTATACTGTTATGGATTAAATGTACATTGAAAGTTTGTTTTTGGGATTTCGTAAAAAAAAACTGTTATATCTTTTCTTCACACTTTATTTATTAATGTTTAGATCGATATTTCAATTATCGATTGATAATGAGTGCTTAGCGTTCGAAATATATGTCTAAGCATTAGAAAATAAAGTTTGAAGAAAGGAAACAACAGTGTTATTTATATTAAATGTACATTATTGTAGTTTTTTAAGTAGATTCAATAATTATTTATGCTAGATTAATAGTAAATTTGTTAATATAGGCTAGACTTAAGCAAAATTATGAAAAATATTAGAAAATTAGTTTAATATCCAATAAATACTATGAATACAAATAAATGATCTTTCGATTTATATATTTTTCAAAGATATTTCAACTACTAACATAATGAGGAAATACAGTTTCGACATTATATCTGTGAAATTTTAATCCAAGTGTTTTATTTACCTTATATAATCAGGAAATATTGTTTCTTTGCAAATAATACTTTCTACATTACACTATTTTGAGTATTTAGTGATTATTCATTTTATTTAATCTTTTGTTTTCGATAATGTTTGGCTTGGTTGGCTCGCTCGAACCTCCTCCTTTTTCGGCTCGTGTTTCACTCACGTGAGCGTGAAAACGCAACCCACTCGAAATACTGGTATTAAAATGCGTACTCTTTTTATTGTGCTGTTGTTACGGGACCTAATTGCCCTGCCACGGATCATGTTAATTACTGTTCGCGTTTACTAGACTCTTGGGCTGAGGGAATTCACTCGAATGCGTACAAACAAAAATGTGATGTGATGATGAAACTTGATGAAATTCATAGCATCATCAGGTCGTTAAAATAACGTACTTATTAAAGATTCAAAACCAATTGTAATAAAATTGATTTGTTGAAAATTTTTCACACAAGACAATAGTAAAAAATAATTATTAGTTAAATGTAGGATGAAATTTTATTTGAAAATGAAATACCACCTAGTAACGCTCACCACAATCCTGTTTCTTAATTATTAGTTAATTTTCTACCATGACAAAAGGATTTGAATACATTTTATTATTATATAATGGAATTAATTAAAATCTTTTTTGTTTTGTTTGTGAATAAATGTAATTTTTGAATATCGTGGAAATTTAATATAAAACTTCTCCGTCATAATTTATCTTCGATCTCCGGGCACCGATTTAACTTCATAAATACCGTCGACACCTCGAAACTTTTATTTCCATTCGTGTCGAAGTTTCCACACACACTTACACACACAAAGTCGTCGCTTGAAATACAATATTAACGTGATGAAATCGATAAATTCAGACGTAGAAAATTGTTTTGAAAACCACAACCGATTCGAATGATTAAAATCGGAGACGATGGCCAACTCTCTCTCCATCTCTCATTTCGTGCATTAATTATGCGTGCATGCATTAATGCGTCATATAAATAAGGACCTGGGGGCATCCTGAAAGGCGAAGAAGAGAGGAACGGCGCCTGGGAACTGTTTTGTCGTCCGTTACGCAAGAACTGGATTCTTCCGAAAGCCTTTTATGGTGGAGGCGCGAGCGCAACCGCAAAATTATCAGTGATCGATGTTTGATGGGCCATTATCGATGATGAAATTGTTAACATCAAAGTAAATAGGTATATCACATATTTAAAATAATAAATAAATTACGCAAGTACAATCTCAAACAAATCTGTAGCTATTACGAGCAGCAGATATCATCGAGCGGCTCATTATCCCCCTCATAATAAATTAACGTATATCAAGATGATAATAATTCACGAATATGTGTGTGTGTATGTATAGAAGTGGATTAAAGTGGGTTAATAAACAACAGGCTTACATTACGGGGCGAGGGACATTTTGTTTTATTACAACAACACTACGTGGGCAGTCGCTTTCAATTATTATAATTAAAACTGGAAAACTATATTTTAACCGGCGGCATAATCCCGACAAAGTAATTCTAATATAAAGTTATAATAATTTACACCAGTAGCGTGTCCTATAATAATTGTAAGAGTATGTCTATTAGGATTAATGTTGTATGTTTATTGTTTGCTCGAGATGTTACATTAAATCAATTAAATTAACACAATAAATCCTTATACATTTTCATTAACACAATCTAGTTTATAATCGTATGAAAATCTTCATACTTAATATCAAAATATCACAAGAAATGCATTAATTTAAAAACAAAAATACTGAAATCTATGAAAATTCCTTGAATGCTGGAAACCATAACTTTATGATAATGAACACTTAGGGTTCGAAATGTACATATAGTTAATAATAAAGCTATTAAAGAAAGAATATACTTTTAACCATTAATAATAATAATAATCTTCAAGCACTCAAGTATTTAATCAGAAATTTATGATACATCTTGTATCAGGAACTTTATCAGATGATAAATAAAACTGTACTAACTGTCCAATTAACATTCAGCCACTATAGCTTCAACCTTTACAAAGCTAGTATCAAACCGTAAAATTAATTCAACTATATTAAATCATTCAACATAAAATATACAAGGATTGAAGTATGAAAACTTACTTTATAATCCTATGTAATTCTTCACATTTAAATTCTTCAATCCTCCGATATTTTTATATTCAAAAAATCCTTATGAGTATATTTAAAGTAGGTGTTTCGATTAAGTAACCGAATACGAAAGCGAATATCGCACATTTGCATATTGTGAGAGAAATTCAATTATCCACATCCATATACGTCCTTAAATGCCGACATGTGAGCGATTGCGGTTTCGCAATGAATTTTCACTTTATCCACATACATAAATATGTTTTTTTTTTCTAATTGTTCACACGACATTAGGCCATATGGCGCCGAAGTTTCGCAATCGTTAAGTGCTTATGTGTAATTAGAATCGGTGCGTGGGTTGCGATGTTTATTGCACCCACCGAAATCCATTTCCCACTGGGGTTGAGGTTGTTTTTTAATTGAAACCATCTTGCAAATTAATCCAATAACGGCCGACCCTCAAACTCGTTGTAATTTTTCAGATTGGAAATTAATTAAATCAAACAGAAGGAGAAAACAAATAGTCAAGTTATTGGAATAATTATGTAAAAATATAGCTATAGAAACAATTGCTATGATGATATAAATCACCAAATTTATTCAAAATTAATTTTACTTTATATCCCACGCAAATTAGTAGCCTATATTGGGAAAAATTCAAAATGTACATAAAACAACTTCTTATAACAGAATGTCCCTTCCGCAATGATGAATTTCTAAACTATAATTTTAACTAAATGAACAATTAATGTATAGTTTTCTTGGACGAGTGTAAACATTGTATTGAAATGTGTTAACACAATAAATATTATTATTATCACTTAAGATTTTAAATATTTATTTATTAAATTATGAAATATTTACCTGAAAACAGAAGTTCATATCTGCAACAAAATTGTAATTTTTACAAAACATAAAACATATGTTAAAACAATTGTCACAAATTTACTAACCTTGTAATTTATTTTAAAATGATTCCACTTTATATTTAAGTAAAAATTATAAACATTTATGTAACGAATTTTGAAATATTTACATAAAAACAGAGTTTGGAATAGTTATAAAATTGCAAATTTTTAAAAGCGTAGAAAATAATTTAAAACAATTGCTACAAATGTATAAATCATCAAGTTTACTCAGTATTGATTCTAAAATATGCTTCAAAAAGAAATTTCATACATTATTGAGCTATATTTTATAATATTCACCTACAAACACAGCTTAGAATAATTATGAATTTGCAATTTCCTACAAACGTAAAACATAAATAAAAACAGTTGCCATACAGTTAAATTATTTCTTAATTAACTCATTTTTTTCTACTTTACTATTTATTGAAAAATATAAAAATTCATCATGCAAATTTTGAATTAATTACTTAAAAAAACAAATCTTGAAATAGTTATAAATTTTCAACCATCTACCAGCGTAAAAAATATATAAAAACAATTGCTATACAATGGCAAATCTTTAAATTAACTCAAAATTGGCTGTACTTTATTTTACAATAAAAACTTTAAACATTTGTAGATTTATTTTTGAAATATTTAACTAAAAAACAGACCTCAGAATAGTTATAAAATTTCAATTTTCTACGAGTGTAAAAAATGAATAAAAACAATTGCCACAAAGCTAAAAAAATCCAAATTTACTCAAAAATGATTTTAGCTTTATGCTACAGTAAAATTTTTACCCATTCATTTATTAAATTTCATAAAAAATAACCCTAAAACAAAGCTATGAAAAGTTATGAAATTTCAATTTTCTCATAACTTAAAAACTAAGTAAAAACAATTGCTACAAAATTTCCAAATTTCTTCCAATGTATTCAAAATAGATTCTAGTTTATGCTCCAGTAAAAATTTTGGATTTTTATTAATTAGATTTTGAATTTATAACGTAAAAATATATCAGGATAATTATAAAAATGCAATATTCTACGAGCGAAACAAATGAATAAAAACAATTTCCACAAAACTAAAAATTTACAAATTTACTCAAAAATGATGCTACTTTATGCGATAGTTAAAATATTACTATTATATTTATTAAATTTTATAAAAATTTACCCTAAAACAAAGCTATGAAAATTTATAAAATTTCAATTTGCTCATAACTGAAAAACTTAATAAAAACAATTGCTACAAATTTAAAAACCTTCCATATATTTAAAAATCATTCTAGTTTATGCTCCAGTAAAAAATGCAATTTTCTACGAGCGTAACAAATGAATAAAAACAATTGCCACAAAACTAAAAATTTGCAAATTTACTCAAAAATGATTCTACTTTATGTTACATTTAAAATTTCGGCCATCAATTCATTCAATAAAAAAAAACTTAAAACAAAGCAAAGAAAAATTATTAAATTTCAATTTTGTCGTAGCAGCTTAGAAACTAAATAAAAACAATTGCCACAAAGTTACAAATCTTCAAATGTATTTAAAATTAATTTTAGTTAATGGTTAAGTTAAAATTTAGCATTTTGAATATTCAGATATTTAAATATTTACCCAGAAACAGATATTAGAAAAATTATGAAAATGCAATTTTCTGCAAGCGTAAAAAATAAATAAAAACAATTACCACAGAGCCTAAAACATCAAAGTTTTTACAAAAATGATTCTATCTTATGTTTCATTTAAAATTTTAGCTATACAATGATTACATTTTGAAAATTTCACCTCTAAACAAATCTTAGAAAGGTTACGAAATTTCAATATTTTCATAGCTTAGAAACCAAATAAAAACAATTGCACCTAAGTTGAAAATCTTCAAATTTCTTCTAAATTAACTCCAGTTTATATTTCAGATAAAATTTAAACTTTCCATTAATTATTTTTCATACAAAATATACTTAAAAAAAATCCACGCTACGAATTCACAAAATATTGAAGACGACACTTTCATAATTACTACACGATCACAACAACAATTAAATCCAACTAAAATAAATCAACCAACACAACCAAACACAATTAAAACACCACAACCCGCACAAAACACACCACAAACAACACAACATACAATTATAAATCATAACCCACAAGTAAAACCGATAACTTCACAGTATAAATATACATATACATTTAAAACAATTAAAGAATTATCAAGAATCCAAATAGCAACATTGTGGGCAGAATTAAACTTCAGTACAGACTTGGAAATTATCAAAACAAAATTTGGATTTCTGATTAAGTCTAACATAGATAAGAAAACTCTTGAAGGCTATTTAAACCATTTAAAAACTATCAACATTATTGCGACATATTCTGAAACTCAAAATACTCCACGCCAAAAAACGTATCCGGCTCCCACGTATTGTTGTGTTATAAGAAGTGTAGAGCCAGAAATAGAAGATGCCTTAATTAGCGCCCAATTAACAAAAAATCAAATCGAACATCGTTATTGTAAGAGAATTATTTCCAAAGCTACAAACGAAAAAACACGCATCATCCGTATAATCACAGGATCACATGAATCATATACAAAACTCTTACACGACGGTTTCAAATATATGTTTAAATCATACCCGGTTGAAGAAAGTTTTGCTCCAAATCCAATCCCCCTACCATGTAATAAATGCTCGAAATACGACCACAAAACAGCCGACTGCAAGGAAATCACTACATGTGCAAAATGTTCCGGAAATCACCACACGAGTTCCTGCCAGACCACCCTACCAGAGAAATGCAAGGCCTGCGGAGACACTACACATGGTGCGTGGTCTACAAAATGCCCTAAACGTCCAATGCAGCCTATAGATGGTATCCCTAACATCAAAATCCACAACACAAACAAGAAGACAACAGAAATGGACCAGACATTGACAAAGACATCTCGCGTTCATCAACCACTCACAATTCATGACTTCATACTGGACTGTTATACCACAGAAATAAATTCACCTAACAACAATAACCGACAGGACTTATTAAAAAAACTTCGAGAACGATTTATACGATCATTTAATATAGACACTCACGCATCATTTTCAGGCAATAGAATGTTCATCGTAATGTTCGACATAGAACAACCGCACATCATCCCTCCAGTCGCCCCAAAGGATGGAGTCCACATAGGTAATACTATCGTAACTAAAAATGGCTAGTGTACGCTTCTTATACTCCAACATTAATTCCCTAACGAACAAATCCCATCTACTCTCCCATTACCTGTCCAACAATCCTATTCATATAAACTTAATGGTAGAAACCAAACACAAAACACCATACACCTTTAAAAACTGGTCCACAATTCAGAATCTATCTTCCATCCACGATGATAACCATAGGGGAGGATCTGTGATAGCAGTACATCCTTCTTTAAACCTCGGCAAAGCAAATTCCCCAAAAATAAACAATCCGTTAAATGAATGTATTCACTGTACCTTAGTGTTCCCTTCTTATACTATCCACCTATTTCTTATATATATCCATCCACACTCCCAGATAGAAGATAGCATATTCACCAAAGCATCGCTGTATGATAATGTAATTATTGTAGGTGATTTTAATATCAATAAAACCAAAGCTCGCCACCTATCTTCCTTCCTATCCCAATCTAATTTTACTCAAATTAAAACACCTCCCACCTTCATTATGAACAATAATCCACCATCAACTCCCGATATCTTATTATGTACAAAAAACCTAAGTCACTTAATAACACCCGTATCCCTCATTCCTGATTTGTGTTCCGACCATCTTTCAATCCAATTTGACCTAAATATTCAACAACATATCCCATTGCCCACTCCTGTTAGTATCTATAATTTTCAAAAATGCAATACAGATAAGGTTAATGATGATATGGAGACGTTTATTAAGAACAATCCTTCCCCAAATCCCGATGTTATAACCAAATTTAATAACCTGCTTTCATCCACAATCCTTAAACACACTCCTAAACAAACTAAGCAAACATACAAATATCCTCTACCTAACTATATCCTAAGACTTATTAAATTCAAAAGACAATTATATCGTGATATTAAAATAACAGACACAATAGAACTTAGACAAAAATTTAACAAACTGAACAAAGACATACACCGACTAATAGACGAATACAAGAAAGAGACATGGATAAACGCTTGTGAAAACATAAATAGCATGAAAGGCAAGACTTACTGGACGGAAATTAAGAAGTTAACAAAATATAGAAAGAGTGACAAGATTCAATACATTCTCGATCCAACCACGAATACTTTAACTAACGATTCCGAACAAATCGCAGACATATTTAAGAATTATTTCAAAGACACCTTCTTATTTTCGCAAGACGACTCATTTGACAACACACTACTTGAGACAGTTAATTCCTGGTACGACACATTTCCCATTCACCCCTCACTTCCACCAGACGATGATATTTTAGACGAGACGGACTATTATGACATCCTAAATAAAGGAAAAAACACAGCTCCAGGACATGACAATATCCATCGACGTATAATAAAATCCCTTAATGACAATATCCACCAATATATCCTTAAAATATTTAACCATAATTACCGCCACCAATATTTCCCTACAGAATGGAAACATGGTATTATAACATGTATTCCAAAACCAAATCTAGATCCTTCCTTAACTTCCAGCTACCGCCCCATCACACTTCTCCCTGTTCTTGGTAAGCTCTTCGAATCTCTTATTAAACGCAAACTTATGTCAACCATTAGCCAATATATCCCAACATACCAATTTGGTTTCTTACCCAATCGTTCCACAACCCTTCCCCTCACAATTCTTACATCAAACTGCGAAACAGCCCATCTGGAGGGTAGAAAATCATCTATGCTTTTTTTAGATATTAAAAAAGCCTTTGACTCCGTATGGCATCGAGGGCTTTTATATAAATGCTACATTCTTAATCTACCCAAGCACCTCATTATCCTAATAGCCAACTTCCTACAAAATAGATCCTTACAAATTAGAATACATAACAATCTTTCCACTACCTTTACTCCAGAGCAAGGTGTCCCTCAAGGATCCCCTCTCTCCCCCATCCTATATAACTTATACTGCCACGATATTTACCACCCAAACCCTGACCACTTTAATCCTTTAGCATACCCTCTCCAATTTGCAGATGATACTGTTCTCATTGTCCACTCTAATAACATACAAAATTCCATTTCCTCCCTCCAGCAATTTTCCAACAAAATTGAATCATGGTTTAACAAATGGAGAATCAAAATAAATCCATTAAAATCCAAACTTATAATACCTTTCCATCACATTCCACCTACTCCTCATTCAATTACCATCAACAATACCCGCATTACATCATCCCCAACCTGCAAATATCTCGGCGTATTATTTGACCCAAAATTTAATTTCAAGAAGCATACACTGGCCATTAAAAACAAAATCCGTGCTAGAGCAAAACACTTTAGATGCCTCACTTATAGAGGAAAAGGTATAAATATAAACACCGCCACACATATTTATAAAATGATATGTAGACCTATGCTGGACTATGGAGCCGTTCTTCTATCCCAATCCCGCCCCTCCGTATTAAAACATATCCAAATTGCTGAACGATCATCCCTCCGCATTTTAACTAAAATACGACATCCACATAACCCCTTATATAATCCATCGAACGTCCTACTCTACAATAGCACCGGAATTACACCTATCCAAGACCGCCTATTAGCCCTCTCCCAAAAATTCTCCACGAATCCTAAAAATCTAGAGCTCCTAAATAAACTATGTATTTCCAGAAATCCCGAAATCCCTCCCAAATACAAACACCCATCTAAAACCACATATGAATTCATCAAACATTTCACCTCGTTAGACAATGACAGTTAACAATCATGACGAAAACTAAAGATACGACAAACCAGGGTAGAAAGACCTACGGTCGATAACCCTTTGGTCATTTTATAAAGTTAAGAATATATATATATATTATGTAATATTATTTTATACAACCAATAAAGATTTATTTATATTTATATATATATTTTTCATAATATTTACCTACAAACAGATATTATAGTAATTATCAAAATGCAATGTAAAAAAATGAATAATAACAATTGCCACAAAGCTAAAATTTTCCAAATTTACTTAAACATGATTCTACACTATATTTCAGTTAAAATTTTAGTCCTTCAATTATTAAATTTTGAAATATTTACTTAAAAACAAAGCTAAGAAAAATCATGAAATGTCAATTTTCCCACAGCGTAGAAACTAAATAAAAACAATTGCCACAAAGTTGTAAATCTTTAAATTAATTCAAAACTGATTCCTATGTATGCTCCAATTAAAATTAAGAATTTTCATTAATTACATTTTGAATTATTTACTTAGAAAAATATATAAGAGCGTAATTATGAAAATTCAATTTTCTACGAACGTAAAAAATGAATAAAAACAATTGCGACAGAGCTAAAAATTTCAAAATTTACTTGAATATAAATCCACCTTATGATTCAGTTAAAATTTTAGCTATTCAATGATTAAATTTTGAAAATTTCAGCTCGAAACTAAGCTAAGAAAAGTTATGAAACTTCAATATTCTCAAATCTTAGAAATTGAATAAAAACAATTGCCACAATGTTAAAAATCCTCTAACTTATTTAAAATTGACTTTAATTTATGCTCCAGTTAAAATTTAGAATTTTCATTATTTGGTTTTTTAATTATTTAAATAGAAAAATATATCAGTGTAATTATGAAAATGCAAAGCGTAAAAATGAATAAAAACAATTGCCACAAAGCTAAAACTTTCCAAATTTACTCAAAAATGATTACTACATTATGTTTCAGTTAAAATTTTCCCCATTTATTAATTAAAATTTGAAAAATTTACCCTTAAACAAAGCTAAGAAAAATTTTGAAATTACATTTTTTTCTAGCTCAAAAAATAAATTTAAAAAAAATTGCTACAAAGTTACATATCTTTAAATTTACTCAAAAATTGATTCTAGTTTATACTACAGTTAAAATTTAGCATTTTGAATATTCAAATTTTGAAATATTTACTAAGAAACATATATTAGTGTAATTAAAAAAAATAACTTTTTACGACAGTAAAAATTTAATAAAAACAATTGCCACAAAGCTAAAATTTACCATATTTATTAAATAAAGATTTTACTTATTGGTTTAATTAAAAGTTCACCTATTTATTAATTAAATTTTGAAAAATTTAAGTCAAAACAAAGCTAAGAAAAGTTATGAAATTTTAAGTTTTTCATTGCTTTAAAAATAAATTTAAAAAAATTGGCACAACGCCAAAAATTTTTAAATGTATTTAATATTTATTCTAGTTTATGCTTCAGTTTAAATTTTTAATTTTTATTAATTATATTTTGAAAAATTTGCCTACAAAAAGAAGTAAAAGTCATTGTAAAAATGCAATTTTCTACAAGCGTAAAATATGAATAATAACAATTGCCATAAAGCTAATAAATTTCAAAATTTACTCAAAAATGATTATACCTTATGTTTCAGTTAAAATTTTAGCTATTCAATAATTAAATTTTGAAAAAATTACTTCAAAACAAAGCTAAGAAAAGTTATGAAATTATAATTTTCTAATATCTCAAAACTTAAATGAAAAAAATCGCCACAAAGTTACAAATCCTTAAATTTATTTAAAATTTATTCTACTTTATGCTTCAGTTAAAATATTAGCTATACAATGGTTAAATTTCGAAAAATTTGCCTCGAAACACAGCTAAGAAAAGTTATGAAACTTCAATATTTATATAGCTTAAAAATTTATTCAAAATTAATTCTAATTTATGCTCCGGTTTAAAATAAGTATTTTTATTCATTATATTTTGAATTATTTACGTAGAAAAGATATCAGCATAATTATAAAAATGCAATTTTCTATGAGCGCAAAAATGTAATGAAAACAATTGCCACAAAACTAAAATATTCCAAATTTACTCAAAAACGATACTACTTTAGTTTACAGTTAAAATTACACCAAGCTATTTATTAATTTTTTTTTTAATTACCCCAAAACAAAGTTAAGAGAAGTTATGAAATTGCAATTTTCTCGTAGCTCAGGAACTAAATAAAAACAATTTCCACAAAGTTAAAAATCTTTAAATCCACTCAAAATTTATTCTAATTTATGATCCAGTCAAAATTTAGCATTTTGAATATTTACTTAGAAAGAGATATTAGAAAAATTATAAAATGCAATTATCTACGAGCATAAAAAATTTTTCTCCTAGCATAAAAAGTAAATAAAAGCAATTGCCACAAATTTAAAAATCTTCAAATTTATTCAAAATTTACTCTACCTTTATGCTTCAGTTAAAATTTTGGGAATTCAATGATTAAATTTTGGAAAATTCACCTCGAAACAAAGCTAAGAAAAGTTATAAAACTTTCATAGCATTTTATTTTCATATGTTAAAAACTAAATAAAAACAATTGCCAAAATGTATATTCATATTTATTTAAAATTGATTATAATTTATGCTTCGGTTTAAAATTAGAATTTTTACTAATTAGATTTTGAATAATTTACGTAGAAAAAGTTATCAGCGTAATTATAAAAATGAAATTTTCTACGGGCGTGAAAAATGATTCAAAACAATTGCCACAAAGCTAATAATTTCCAAATTTACTCAAACATGATTTTACCTTATATTAAAGCTAAAATTTTAGCCATTTAATTATTAAATTTTGGAAAATTTACCTCAAAACAAAGCTAGGAAAAGTTAAAAAATTTTAATTTTCTCGTAGCTTAGAAACTAAATAAAAACTATTGCCACAAAGTTAAAATCTGCAAATTTCTTCAAAATTGATTATAATTTATGCTCCAGTTAAAAAATAGCATTTTAAATATTTAGGTTTTGAAATATTTACCCAGAAATAGAAATTAGAGTAATTATAAAAATGCATTTTTTTACGAGCGTAAAAAATGGATAAAAACAATTGCCACAAAGCTAAAAACTTGCAAAATTACTCAAGAACAATTGCACCTTATGCTTCCCTTATAGGTTTAGATAATCAATTATTAAATTTTGAAAAATTCACCCCAAAACACACATAAGGAAGCTTATGAAATTTTAATTTTCTCCTAGCTTAAACAGTAAATAAAAACAATTGCCACAAAGCTATAAATCTTAAAATTTATTCAAAATTGATTCTAGTTTATGGTTAAGTTAAAAATTAGCATTTTTAATATACAGATTTAGAAATATTTATCTAGAAACAAATATTAGAGTAATTATAAAAATGCAATTTTCTACCAGCGTAAGAAATAAATAGAAACAATTGCCACAAAGATAAAAATCTACAAGTTTACTCAAAATTAATGTTTCTTTTTATTTTAGTCAAAATTTTAAATATGTATTATTTATATTTCCAAATATTTGCATGAAAACAAAGCTTGCAGTAATTATGAATTTGCTATTATTTACCACCGTAGGAAATTATATAAAAACATTTGCTATTAACATGAAAATTTGTAAATTCACTCGAATTAAATTCTACTTTATGCTACAGTTAAAATTTCAAACATTCTTCAACTAAACGTTTAAATATTTACCTAGAAATAGAGCTTGTAATAATAATACATTGGCAATTATTTACGAGCCAAATAAATATTTAAAAAAAACAATTGCCATAAGGTTAAATATTCTTAAGTTAACTAAAAGTTAATTTTACTATATGCTCCAAATAAAATTTTAAACATTCATCAGCTAGATTTCGAAATTTTAACTTAGAAAGAGAGCATAGAATTGTTATGAAATTGCAATTATTAACGAGTGTAAAAAAATATTTAAAAAAACAATTGCCACCAATTAATTTATTATTAAGTTTACTCAAAAATTACTTTACATCATGTTTAAATTAAAATTTTTAATATTTATTTATTAAATATCAAAATATTTACCTGTAAACAGAGTCCAGAATAAATATGAATTTGCGATTATCTACCAGCCTAAAAAAGATATAAATACAATTGCCACAAACATATGTAATTTGAATGTATTCTAAATTGATTCTACTTTATACTACAATTAAAATTTTGAACATTTACTCAATAAATTTTAAAATATGTATGTGAAAACACAACGCATAAGTTATAAGATTGCATTTTTCTATAAGCCCGAAAAAATTACATAAAAACAATTGCCACAAAGATAAAAAATAAGCTATTATGCTCAGAATTGATTCAGCTTAATATAGCAATTAAAATTTTAAACATTCTTTGAGTGTTTTTTAAAATATTTTTATAAAAGAAAAGCGCAAACTATAATTATGAATTTACAATTATATACAAGCCTAGAAATGAGGTAAAAACAATTGCCACAAACTTAAATCATTTCAAATACATTTAAAATTGCTTCTGCTTTATACTACAATTAAAATTTTAAACATTCATTCAATAATGTTTGATATATTTACATGAAAATACAACGCAGAAGTTATAAAATAGCAATTTTCTATGAGCCCAAAAAATATATAAAAACAATTGCCACAAAGGTAAAATTAAAATATTTTACCTAAAATTAAGTCAGCTTAAGATAACAATTAAAATTTTCAACATTTTTTAAGTAGATTTTCAAATATTTACTTAAAAACAAAGCTCAATAAGTAATTATGACTTTTGCAATCTTCTATGAGTCTAAAAAAAATATAAAAACAATTGCCACAATGCTAAAATTTTTCAAATTTATTAAAAATTAATTGTACTTTATATTTAATTTAAAAATTTTAACATATAAGCATTAGATTTTAAAATATTTACCTGAAAACAAAGCTGAGAAAAATTATAAATGTCCAATTATCCTCAAGCATAATAAATAAATTAAAAAAATTGCCACAAAGTTAAAAATTGTAGAATTAACTCTAAATTAACTCTACTTTATGCCTTACTTAATATTTTCAAGATATTGGAATATACCCCTGAAAAGATGGCTCAGGATAATTTTTCAATTTCGCGAGCGTAAAAAAGTATATAAACAATTGCTATATAGTTAAAAAAAAGTTAATTACTACTAAATATTTCAATTAAAATATTTAACATTGACTAATTAGGTTTTAATAAATTTACTTAACATCTAGCTTAGAACAGTTGTGAAATTGTAACTTTTTTAAAACTTAAAAAAAAAAAACAATTGCCATAAAGTTACACAGATCATTAAATTTAATCAAACATAATTTTAGTTTATGCTCTAGTTAAAATCTTAAACAATTATTAATTAGTTTTCAAAATATTAACCTAAAAACAGAGCACAGAGTAATTATAAATTTACAATTTTCTTCGAGAGTGTAAAAAATATAAAAACAATTGCCATGCACTTAAATATGATTAAATTTACTGTAAATTGATACTACTTTATGTTTCACTTAAAATATTGATTATTTATTAGCTATATTTTAAAATAACTACCTAGAAACTCGACTCAGAGTAATAATCAATTCGCAATTTTCTACGAGGCTAAAAAAAAATATAAAAATAATTTCCATTAAATTAAAAATTTTCAAAATTACTCAAAATTGATTCTACTTTAAGCTCTAAGTTCAAAATTCAAACATTCCCTAACTAGATTTCGAATTATTTACCTAGAAATAAAAATGAGAGTAATTACAAATTTTCATTCATTTTTTACGAGTGAATAAAACAAATAAAAACAATTGCCACAATGTTACAAAGTCTTTAATGTACTTAAAATTTAATCTTCTTTATACCTCATATAAAAATTTAAACATTGAGCAATTAAATTTTAAAATATTTACTTTAGAAACATAGCTTAGAATAATTTTAAATTTACAATTTTCTACAAGAGTATAAAAAATATAAAAACAATTGCTACACAGATAATAAAAATTTTAATTTACTTAAAATTCAATCTGATTTATGCTTCATTTGAAAATTTTGCTTATTCATATTATAGATTTTGAAATAATTACCTATAGTTTTAACGAATTTTCAATTTTCTTCAGACCTAAAAAAAATTATATATATAACAAATTATATAAAGTTAAAAATTTTTCACATTTACTCAAAATTAATTCTACTTTATGATCTGGTTAAAATTTGAAGCATTCATCAGCTAGATTTTTGATTATTTGCTTATAAATTAGTGCTTAGATTAACTATAAATTTACAATTTTCTACGAGGGTATAAAAAATATAAAAACAATTGCCACAAATTTAAAAATTCTCAAATGTACTTAAAATTTAATCTACTCAATGCCTCAGATAAAAATTTAAACATTCAGCAACTAAATTTTTACATATTCACTTTAGAAACTTAGCTTAGAATAATTTTAAATTTACAAATTTCTACGAGAGTATAAAAAATATAAAAACAATTGCTATAAAGGTAAAAAAAAATATAAATTTACTTCAACTTTAATATACTTTATGTTTAATTTTAAAATTTTGATTATTCATATTATAGATTTTGAAATAATTACCTTAAAACCTGAACCTGAGTTTTAATTAATTCAATTTTCTACAAACCTAAAAAAAAACATATAAAAATAAATGATACAAAGTTAAAAATTTGCAAATTTACTTAAAATTAATTCTACTATACGATATGGTTAAAATTTGAAGTATTTATCGGCTAAATTTCGAATTATTTGCTTATAAATTAGTGTTCAGATTAATTATAAATTTACAATTTTCTACGAGGGTATAAAAAATTTAAAAACAATTGCCACAAACTTTAGAATTCTCTTATATACTCAAAATTTAATCTACTAAGTGCCTCTGATAAAAAATTAAACATTCACAAATTGGATTTTACAATATTTACTTTAGAAACATAACTTACAGAGATTATAAATTTACAACTTTCCACGAGAGTACAAATAACATAAAAACAATTGCCATAACGTTAAAAATGCTTGTGATTACTCTATATTGATTCTACTTTATTTTTCAATTAATTTTTCAAAAAATTACAAACTAGATTTCTAAAATATTTACCTAGAAATCGAGTCGAGAGTGAATTTTCAATTTTCTTGGAGGGTAAAAAAATATTTAAAAAAAATTGCCACAAGGTTAAATTTTTTGAGAATTATTCAAAATTGATCTTACTTTATATTTCCTTTAAAATTTTAATCATTCATTCCTTATATTTAGAAATATTTACCCAAAAATAGAGTTCAGAATTAAGATAAATTTCGAATTATCTACAAGCATATAAAAAATATATTAACAGTTCTTGTAGTGTTTAAATGTATAAAATAAACTTTGTAAATACGTTATAACACATTCCATGTCTGTAATAAACCGCTTTACCATCTAACTGTAAACAATTTTTCTTGTTCTCCAGTGTGAAATCCGAAGTCTGCACAGTTTTGCGCTCTTCTTCTCATTAAATTAGACTCGTTTCACGTTGCGGTTTCTTTTGAGGAATTCGTGTTATGTACTGGTGCTTGTGGGTCTTTGCAGCCGGTTGATCCAGTCGCGCACAAATTCTAATTGACGTAATTGCCATGGGAATGTCCAGTTGTCCCCATTTATAATTCACGTCTATCATCTAATGGAAGGAGCGGGAAAAGTTTGTTGGTTTTCATTAAATAAATTACTTGCGGAGAGTTCGCCATCCACATTCATGGAAACTGGCTGGCGGATTCGGCGATTTCATCACCGGTAGATTTTCTTCTTCTTTCTTTATTTATTTCGATCAGGACTTACTGCCTCCGGCGTGTTTATAATAGTTCGTTGAAACTCTAATAAATAAGATCCGGTTGTAGCTTACGTTCATCAATTTCATCCTGTATTATTAAAAGATATCATAAATTAATGAAAATAAGACAGTTTATTCCTTACTTCTTGTCATAAGTTAAGTAATTTTCTTTATAAATCAAACACAACTTTTACTTTGTATAACAGAATTCCTCAGTTGCTTAATCAAAGTAAAAATTGAAAAATAATCACTATCTTAGAGTCATCACTGTGTAATTTGAAAAATATAGTGCTAAAACAAAGTTATCGTATTTTAATTACAAATATATACGACGAAATAGAAGCTTCCATCGAAAACAAGTTAATTTTCTTTATGTATTACTAAAATTTCTATTATCAAGAGATTGGCATTGAATTTTTTTATTATAATCTTATAGGATTTAATAATATTATATATAATGGTCACTTTGTAACTGAAATATACATCTAGCAATTAATAGACCAAGTGAAAAAAGTGCCAAAATAGTGTTTTATTTAATTTATAACATTTTCACATACTCTTACAATCCGAGCAAACCATAGCACTTTTATTCATGAATAAATCTACTTGATATTATCTGTAACTTTACCTTCATGAGAATTTTAATATTCTACAAAATTTCATACGTAAGTAATACGTAACAAAATCTTTATATAGGGTGAATTACACAAAAGAAGCAAACGATTTCACGGTATTTCTTACAGGTAGACCTTACAAAAAACTGGTTTAACAAACAGTATCACACAAACATAAATGAATGGCGTCCATGGTCCATTGAACGAAAACCACCACCGTGCGCGGTCAATTTTTTGTTTTGGTCGAGTTTATCCACCACAGGCTACCGGCTCTACCTGTTCCCAATTAACTTCTGCTGGACGATATCGTTCCTGCCAGTGGCTAATAAGAATACAAAAGCTATGAATATGTATATAACTTACAAAATTCGCCAGCTGTAAATCTTCCAGTATTGACTAATATATTAAGACCCGAGGATTAAAAACACATTTTTTTACATGCACCATCTTAAGTTATTCAGGAATCGTAGACGTCGACTTTTGTAGTCGTATCTCGACCATAATTACAGTGTGTGTAAGGTAATTGTTCTAATTAGGACATCTCGCTATTATTACATATAGCGGAGTTTTGATGAAAATTAAGATGACATCGAGGCGTAATTGTGGGTCTATTACGGTAATAACACGTTGGAGGGATTATTAAGTTAATCGAAATTCAATGCGAGTTGCCTGCAAAAAAAATAAAATAAATGAGCAAATAGGCAATTGGATCTTTAATGAATAACAAATAAAATTTCTAAATAAAACTTTTCATTAACTCTTGTCATTAGAGTTGATAACTAAAATTTCAATATTCCAATCGAATCTGTAATTTAAAAGTTTTGCTAAGTATTTATTTATTTATAGTTGCTAATAGATATATAAAATTTCCAATATATAGAAAAATGTCTTCATTGATAGATAGATACATATATTAATTGATAAATTTTACAATATTTACAAAAACATAGTTAATAATGAATGAAGTGTTAGTGAGTTAATCTGTCAAAAGGCTATCGACCTTGTTTTGTCCAGTCTTCCTTGATTAGCTTTAAAACCTACACATATATAAAAAATATATAAATTAATCTAGAGAAATAAAATCTCTTTTTCAGAAACGTGATTACAACAATCCAAATTAGAACAAAAAATTCCAGACTTTTTTTTGGTAATTCTAAAATTTGTAGATGAAGAATCTGTCAAAATTTTAGCTTCAGAATGACTTAAAAATACATATTTTGCTAAAATACTTAAGAAGAAATGAATAAGTCTCTTCCTCGTAACAAAAATAAAGAAAAACTTATTCATAAACCTCTTTTTCAGAAAACGTGATAATAACAATTAGAACTAAAACATCCAGACTTATATTCACTATTTCTAAAATTTGTAGATGAAGAATCTACTAAAATCTTAGCTTCAGAATGTTTTGAAAATATATATTTTGCTAAATAACTTAAGAAGAAATAAAAAACTGCTTTCCTTGTAAAAGAAATTAAAGAAAAAAGTTTAAAATTTATATATAAAAAGCCTGTTTAAGTTGTTGATTCAAAATCTTTATTAGAAATAGAAGTATTTCCTAACACCTAAGAACAATAAAAATAATATTTCCATAATTAAGTAAAAACTACAAATTGAAAATTTCATTTGACGATTCTCAAAATTTGGCTTTATTTCAGAGTACCGTTTCTGTGCCCCCAAATGTGATATTTGATGGACTAAATAATGTCTGCTTCATGTTCTTTATGTATAAAACAAACTCATATTGTCTCGGTTTGTCTCTTCTGTTTTTGTTTGTTTTTCCATCTTATGCTTCAATTTGAAGAAATTTTTCTTGCTTATTATAAATAGACTTTTTGGGTAATTTCTTTATCTCGATAGGATTATTATCCTGGCTGTAGATTTAGGTTTACAGGCGAAAAACTTCATGAAAAACGTTCTCAAAAATTTTCGATTGTTATAGTTTGCTACACATCAACAGCAAAGTCATCGCCTTCACTGTCACGTGATGATGTCGATGGTGACTCAGACTCAGTACTTGGTTGAGGTTGCAAACAAAAATCTGATTGTGCAAATTGGCTATCTTTAAAAGCAAAGACCAGAGGCAATTGTAACAGTAGTTTCTTTTCCATTTGCTTTATTCAACAATTTGCAAATCTGCATTTGGTTTATTTTGTTCCCTTTATGTTGACGAAGAAAAGTTCCTTATGGCTGTATCAAATACATTTGAAAGGAGGTCTAAAAGTTAAAAACTAGAAGTAGTGTGTCCAGACAACTCCAATAAAATTATTCGATTATTTCAAGCGAAACAACAAGCATCAAAGTTTTTGCTATGCGTGATAACAGTACCTTCTTGTCAATAAAATGTTTCAACCAGGAAATGAACAACTCCAGTATCTGAAATAGTAGTCAGCCAGCATTGTGACCGTGCTCCAATTTCTAGGTCCTTGTTGATTTTCTTCCTTCTAAAAATTATCATTGAGAAAACATCACTAACAGCACAGACTACAACTTTGTTGACTCCGTGTTCACCACTCATAATAGCCTCAACTCATCACTTAGTTTACCTTTACATGCAATCACCTTTTTTATTTTTGCACGGTGTAGAATTCCGATTCATCGATGTTAAATATGATGCCAGCAGCAACTTTCTCTAAAATATCAACAATATCAACAAAGTGATAAACATACTTTCGCCGCTGTCATAGAGGATCCTTTCGGTTTTCGTAAGGACAGTAACGGACCCAACTCTCTCAACTTCCATTTCCAGAGGTCGTAGAGGCGAAGAGGAGCCTGCGCGGGAAAGAAATTCATGCTAAAGCTAAGGAAAAGAACAAATAACGAGGATATAAAGAAAATGATTTACTCCATCATCGAGAAGAAAGGAAAGGCGATGATTACCAAAGCATGTAGGGTGATCGCTGAGGTAATAAAACTGACTGACGAGGAGGAAAATTAGGTAGAGATAGTGAAGGCTCTAGAGGGTAACATTCCAAAAGTACGTAAAGTGTTACCAGCAAGCTCAGATGAAATACAAAGACCCAGATGGGTTTCTGAGAACAAAAAAAAACATTAGTAACCGTACATTTAAAGAGATGGTCAGCGAGACCTCGTCAGCAGGTAAGAAGCGCATGCCAGACTTTCTGGACCATTGAATGGATAGGGGTTGGGGCAAAAGGTGCGCCAATTAGCAACCAGCTTCTTATCCGAGCTTCAGTACAACGACTAGTTGAGGTAATGATCACTAGAATAAACTAGTATTTAAGGAAATTATTCGCGGAATAAACCATGGCAGTGATTTTATCATTAATTATTGGCATAGATTTGGACAAGATCCCAGGATTAAATAAAGATGGGTTAGGGAACCAAGAGCGCGTTAACAAAGGAACCTGAGGAACGCTCTTATTGAGGTACACAAGGATGCAATCCACAAGCCTATAACGAAGAGGAACGTGAAAATGATATGGTTTAAGTGCAGGGTCCAAACAAGACCGAGCAAACTCAAGGTGTTCGAACATCTGCCGTCACAATGTAAGAGCGTAGACTGTACTAGACAATACAGGAAGAACAACACCAATCAGAGTACAAAAGTTTACGAGAAACCATTTTTACCAACTGGAGGTCGAGAGCAGGGTGAAGATCACTGGGCGCGAAGAGTACTTCAAGGTTCTCCAAATAAACTTTAATAGGTGCTGGGCAATCCATGATGAATACAATAGTTAGGGTGTCTGTGAGTCTTAATAAGGGTAGGAAGGGTGACTTACCTCTTCTACTATGCCTCGCCTAACAAGACAAATGAGGATTTCGTGAGCTGATGATTAATTTTAATTGAGTTCTTGGGTAAGGCCGAAGAAGTGATCATAAAGAAAAATCCTTAATATCAACGCTCTCCATTTGTAAGAGATAAGAGAGGATAGAAGAAGGAATCTCCTTCTTGAAAGTGTAGTAAATAGGGGAAATATTGGAAGAGGCATTGACAACGATAAACATTTATCCGGATAGTAAAGCCACTTACAAAAGTGATAGACTGGTGTTCCCAAGAAATTGAAAATCGTATTTAGATCTAGTTGAATATTGGCCAATCTGATACAGAGTTCAGGAGGACTACTGCTGACTACTAAGAAAACAAAATAAACTGAGCAACTCTAATATAATATATTAAATCTGGCTGGACAGAAAGTCAAGTTGTTATTTCTATTGGTATTTGCAAATTACAATTTGTAATTTACAAATACTAACAAAAATGAGTAACTCTAACCTAAATTATTGTATGCTTTATATTAACTCATATAGAGCTAATAGTAATGAAGTTCTTTCACACGCAACTACAAAAGAATCAATTCTCTATCTATATCTGTATCATTAACTTTCCTACTCTTTCAACACGTTATGGAAGGCACTAAAATGTCTACAAAGACATAAAATAGCGAAACCAAAGTGCAGTCTATGATGGAAGAGCTAACGCCGAGCACTTTACATGAAGCGCAGTTTGCTCGGGTTACCTACAGGAGGTAGAGAGAAGGTACGGGGCTAAAGAAAAAGAACTGGATATAAGGAGCATGTTAAAGTGCTCCAAATACATCTTAAATGCTGAACGCCAAAGTTAGAGGGAAATACAAAGATTTTCCTGTCCAGTGAACGTAATGTAGCAAAGTTGGGAGATGACAGCCGGTTTAAGGACATTGAGGAAGGCGATTTTTCAGTTCCAATGGCCAATAGGTCGGTGTAGATAGGAAGAGTGACCTAACTCTTCTGCTATGCTTCGGCAAATAGGTGAAGAGAAAGAGATTGTGTCCTAGCTAGGAATTAGTTGGACGCCAAAGTTAGAAAAGATAATACGGAGATTGCCTTGTCCAGTAAACCCACTGAAGCAAAGTTGTCACCTGGTGTAAGAACATGGAGGAGGGCGATGTGACAAATGCAATAGCCAGGTATTTTGGAAATCCTGGTAGGGGTATGGTTTAGGTGAGGGTAGGAAGGGTGACCTACATCTCTTGCTATATCTCCCCAAATAGGTCAGAGGAGGAATTCGTTTATATTTATTAATTTATCCACTATGTTTACAAATTAAAATCGAAATACATATATAACAATAAATTCTTACAAAAACATATTGATTGCACATGAAAAAGCTTGAGTTTATAATAAAATGTTCTTTCACTCTTGCCTTCTTTGATGCCGGTGCTGTTACAGAAGGTCTCTATAAAAAGAACAGAATTATTCATGCTAATAATAGATCATTTTACAATCGTCAGTGAAGAAAGAAATTACATGAACTGGCTAGGAGTTTTGAAGGAGAACCTTGGTAGGATCGAAGAAGAAGTAATCATAAGGATTGACTTTAGTCCAAGACCCACCAGTGAGAGAAAAGAAGAACGGATAGATGATGGGAGCTTCTTCTTGAAAGCGTGGCTTTATTCGAATTGGAGGTGGCCAACAACTGCAACAGTAACTTTATCTATCTACAATTGTCATCTTTTATCATCCACTCTTTTAACTTGATTTTTGTAGAACCTTGATTAATAGCACCAATAAATATTATTATTAACAAACCGGCACTAATTATCTCAAAAGCAAATTTCATTATAGATGTAACACTGGCGATGGTGGAGGTTCTAAGAACGATATTGAAGTGGATAAGGTCCGAAGAGTCTTTGAGCTACACAGGTATATCGATTGTGGTGTTTGAGAGAACAAGAGGCACTCAGATCTAAAGGGCAAGATCTAAAAAGGATAGAGGTGGTAAAGTTATACGCCTGCATGAATAAAAAAGGCAGGATAATATCGGCGGACAAGGAGTTGGCAATAAAATACTTCAGAATGTTAATAAAAGCGTGCGTAATCGCAATCCCGAAAAATAAGGTCACCTGAACGAAACAAACTATACTGATGGAATCAGAATGTGGTTATAGCTAGAGCCTAGGCCAATGAGGCGCGCATGGACATTCATTTATTTATTTATTTATTTAGATCTTTAGTCTTCTTTTTTAAAAAATACGAAAAAATATGAAAATAAATTAATTACATAAAATTTTGAACGAAAAAACGTACAGGCTGAATTCAAAACTATAAATTATGTTCTTCCACTTTAACCCTTTTTTGCACCATGATGTTGGGGAGACAGGTATCCGCATCCACATTCGGAAACTTTTATATTTTCAATAATATCGTTCTTTTTGTCCACGAACTTTGCGGCAGTTTATGTCAGCATGACCGATATAAAATGCAAATGAAATCAATAGGTGCAGAAGAAAAGGTGTTGACGTGGCGGTCCCGGAGGAGATCTTCTAGAAGGCGAAGATCAACTTTTGCAGGGCTATCGGAAAAAGCAAGATGGTAAAGTGGAGACAGCTGCAAGAGGAGATAGAGTCTGACGAATGGGAGGGAGGCAGACAGACCTTATAGAATCGTTGCAAAAAGTTAGGTGTCTCCAAAATGTAGGAACATTATTTATTTATTTATTTATTGGTGCGTTAATAAAAATACATTTTGTACAGGTCAGTATAAGAAACAATTACACTATTAGTCCCCTAGTGGGGTTACAAACCGAAATTGAGATACGCTATTTTCAAATTTCCAAATTCATCGACGTTAAATATGCTGATGGCAGTAAATTTATTTTTATCTCCAACGTTTTTATTTAAATATCAACAATATCCACAAAATGGTAAACTTTTTCTCTACTGAGTCCTTCCACTCTTGTCATAAAGGTTCTTTCCAACTTGCGTAAGGACATTTGCGGATGTCGCCTCGGGTCCAAGCCCAAGTCTCCCATCTTCAGAGGCACTAGAGACGGAGAGGAGCCTGGTCGCAAAACTCGTGCTCGTGTTCAAGAAAGAGACAAATAGCGAGGATTTGAAGAAAAACATTGGCTCTATCATCGAGGGCGAGGGAAGGGTGAAGGACGATCTCCAAGGCTTGCGTAAGGACAGTAGCCGTATTCGCCTCTGTCCTGGACTCTCACAGCTTTAAATTTCAGAGATAGTGGAGACGAAGAGGAACCTGGTTGGGAAAATAGAGCTGGAGCTTAAGAAAAAAACAAATAGCGAAGATATAAGGAAAAATATTGATTCTATCATTGAGAACGAAGGAAGGGTGAAAGGCGATCGACAAGGTAAAACTTCCCGATGAGGCTGACAATAAGGCAAAGATATTGGAGGCTTTTGAGGGAACACTTGTGGAAAGAGTGATGATCCAGCTCATGTAAAGCATACAACACAGAACCTGAGGATAACCCTTAAGGATGTGATCTACAAGCTTACAACAAAGAGAAACGTGAGAATGGAATAATTCAGATTTAGAGTATAGGCATGTCCGGAAAACATGGAAATTGCTCTGTCTAGTGAACCCCATGCAGCAAAATTTGAAGGTGTTTGCTGGTTTAAAGACCTGGAAGAGGATAATAGGATAGAGGACTACGTGTTTGATAATGACAAGCTAAATTTGTCGAAACAAGTTGCAATACAAAAGTTTTCAAATTATAGAAACAAAGTTACCGTGTTTTATTCAATTTACAAAAATGTATAACGAAGTAGAAGCCTCTAACATATATAACAGAGGATAAATTCGTGAACTAGTTAGTGGTTTTGAAGATGGACCTTTTTAGGACCTATGCAGAAGTGATCATAAGGATGGCCAAGGACAAGAACGGATAGAAGAGGAGTCATGCGGAAGGTATCATGCGACACATTGTAAAGAACGAACACTAAAATATACTGCAGGAGGTGTGGCAAGGAAGGACATAAAGAACGAGAATCTATGAATACGCGAAGAATCCCAAATCCGGCTCATTTGAGGATGTCAGAGCTAGCGCGCAACCTGCTCGTGTTATGAATAGGAGGCAAAGAGCAGGTACGAATATGAAAAGGACAGTGGGCACGAGGAGCACATTAAAGTGTTTCAAATAAACCTTAATAGATGCCGAGTAGACTAAGACATGCTGTACGCCAAAATTAGAAAGGGAAATGCGGTGATTGTTCTGGTCAGCGAACCTAATGCACCTAAGCAGCTGATTCAAGGACATGGAAGAGGGTGATGTGACCATCTTGATCAAGATGCGGGCGGATGCAATAGTAAGAGAGTCTGTAAATCTGGGTGAGGGCAGAAAGTATACCTACCTCTTTTGCCATGCCATGCTAAATAAATCAGTCGAGAAGTTCGTGACCTGGCTAGGGGTTTTAAAGGAGTGCCTGGGTAGGAACGAAGGAGGAGTAATCAAAAAAGAGGTCTCGTCTCCCTCCTGTGGTGGGTTGTAGCATTAAACTCTCTTTAATGCTCAAACCCACCAGTGGAGGGAGACGAGATCTATTTTTTGAAAGCGTGGTCTTATTCGATTTGGCGGTGACTCAAATTCAAATTCCCTTACTAATGAATTTAAATTAAATTACACTTTTTCTCTGTTTACTCGACTAGTTTTACTTTTTAATGCATTATCAAGAAGAAGAACGAGCGAAACTAATCAAAACATTGTTTCACAAAGTGATAAGTGAGAGAGTCATTCAACAAATTCCCTAATATATGTCCATTATCGACGGCGGAAGTCCTGAGAATGATTTAGGAGTGTAATATTGGGCCCGAAGAGTGCTTGAGCGACCACAGATAAATCCATTATAAGAAAGCTTCTAGGGCCAAGAGGAAGAGCATTCTATGAGATCTAAAGAGGGTGGACGTGGTAAATGGAAAGGGTAGGATCAAGTCGAGGGCCAAGGTGGTGGGGCAAGAATATTTCAGAATGCCAAGGGAAGCCTTATCCCGAAAAAGACGCAACGAGAAGCAAACTCCTACTGGTGGAACATGGATGTGGTTATGACTATGGCTCTGACGATCAAGGCGCGCAAAGGTGTTGACGTGGAGGCCCTTAAGGAGATTTTCTAGAAGGCTCTGTAAAATTTGATCAAAATTTGCAGAGCCAAAGAAAAGAGCAAGAGAGCAATGTGGAGGTAGATAGATAGATAGATGTTATATGGGTGGCACCAGCGCCTATTCCACCGCGACCTTTTCAGGTCTATTGTGGATCCCTGTTTATCTCAGATGACCAGCTCTAGCTTTGCCTCTTTGATTAGTCCTATTAGCCCTGCCAGAGGGGCTTGTGTATAAGTCTCCGCGCTTGGGTTTGTAGTGCCTAGCTTTTGATATCTAATCCTTGCTAGGCCCTCGCAGTGGCATAGGGTGTGGAACGAGTCCTCCTCTTCATCTAGGCAGAATCTGCATGGTGCTTCTTCCATGTGGAGGTAGTTGCAAGACGGTTAGAGGCTGACAAATGGAAGACAGAGAGGCAGACTTTACAGAAGCGTTGCGAAAAGTTAGGTGTCTCCCTAAAATAGGAACATTGGTGCCCCTAGTGAAGATAAAGGCCGAAATTGAGATACGCTATTTCCAAATTCGGAAAAGCGAACAGATTTCTAATATTTTTCGAAAAGATAATCATCACGTAGCCTTTCAACCACTTGAAAAATTAACAAACATGCTATTCAATGAAAAGATACAGTCGATCCTCTTAAATATTCTGGTGTGTATGAGATCCATTGTTCAGAATGCTACAGTGTGTATGTAGATCAATCAGGACAAAGTGTATCTACACGATTTTGTCTTAATCAAGACTGTAGCTCTTTTTTAAATCATTGTTTAGAATGCAAAAACCAATTTCTGGATGTAAATAATCTAAAAATCTTGCATAATTACATGGCGCGCAAGGATATCACCAGGTGTGAAGAAGAGGTGGTGATGTAGGTCTGAAGAAGGTTCTCTAAGAGGCGAAAATCAACTTTTGTAGGGTTATATAAAAAAGCGAGAGTGTAAATTGAAGGCAGCGTAATTATAGTGATTACCAACACATATCTTCACTATTAAATTTTTTGTTTAAAATGCTTCATTGATATTTATAATATTGTATTGTTTTTGTTGTTGGTTCTTCAGCAAAACTGTAGCGTATGATGTAGTGATTGGAGGGTGGGATAGAGGCCACCCACCCACCCTACATACAAATTTTATACTTCAATCACTGAGAGTGTTTTAGTTTCTAGGGTTTTAAAAAATATTTCAGCTTTAATATTATGATAACATCCAATCAGTGTCTTCGATTATGTGGCAAATTGAATATAGGGTGGATGGGTGGCCTCTATCCCACCCTCCAATCTTTACATCATACACAACTGCTTTGCTGAAATAATTAGGAAATTAATGATATTATTAGAGATTATTTATTTTCGAAACAATAAATGTACACAGAGATAAAATCATATTGAAAAAGCGTTAACGTACATAATCATTTGAGTATGATATAGTGATTGGAGGGTGGGATAGAGGCCACCCTCCCACCCTACATGTAAATTGATAGATTATCCAAGACTGCTAAAATTAAATCAAAACAATAAAACAGAATTCTTTTTTTAAACCTTAGAAATTAAAACACTATCAGTGACTTAAATACAAATGTATATGTAGGGTGGGTGGGTGGCCTCTATCCCACCCTCCAATCACTATATCACACTTAAAAGTTTTGTGAAATTATTATTTACGTTTACATATTTTTAATATAGTTTTATCTTTGCACATTTACCATAATATTTCAAAAATAAATAATTTCTAATAATATTATAAATTTTATTTTAGCTAAACACTCGCGTATGATGTAGTGATTGGAGGGTGGGATAGTGGCCACCCACTCACCCTACATATTTATTTGCAAATAATCTAAGACACTGTTTTAATTTTTTCGTAACAAAAACACGAAATTATTTTTTAAATTCTTGGAAACGAAAACACTATTAGTGATTGATGTGTCAATGTATATGTAGGGTGGGTGGGTGGCCACTATCCCACCCTCCAATCAATACATCATAAGCGAGAGTTTTGCTACAATAATTATTAGATTAAAACCACTATCGAAAATTTAAATTTAAAATACTCTTTTTACTTGTTTTAATGTAATTTTGTAAAATTCAGTTTAAAAAATTGCAATACATATTTTTTATTATACAAAATTATATTGTTTTAATAAATATCTTTAATAAAAAAATCAAAATTTAAGGCAAGAATAGTGATTACAAACACGTATCTTTGCCATTAAACCTTTTGTTTAAAATGCTGCATTAATATTTATAATATTGTATTGTTTTTATTGTTGATTTTTTTAGCAAAACTGTGGCGTGTGATGTAGTGTTTAGAGGGTGGGATAGAGGCTACCCACCCACCCTACATATAAATTTTACTTAAATCACTGATAGTGTTTTAGTTTCTAGGGTTTAAAAAAGTATTTCAGTGTTAATATTATCATAACATCAAAGCAGTGTATTAGATTATGTGGCAAATTGTATGTAGGGTGGGTGGGTGTCCTCTATCCCACCCTTCAATTTGTACATTATAAACGAGTATTTTTGCAAAAATAGTTATGAAATTAATGATATTTTTAGAGATTATTTATTATCGAAACAATAAATGTACACAAATATAAAATCATATTAAAATACGTTAACGTAAATAATAATTTAACAGCATTTTCGAGTATGATATAGTGATTGCATGGTGGGACAGAGGCCACCCACCCACCCTACATATACATTGGCAGATTATCCAAGATACTGCTAAAATTAAATCAAAACAATAACACGGAATTTATTTTTCTAAATTTTAGAAATTAAAACGCCATCAGTGATTTGAGTATGAAATGTATATGTAGGGTGGGTGGGTGGTCTCTATCCTACCCTGCAATCACTACATCATACTTTTAGAATTAGTGAAATTATTATTTACGTTTACATATTTTTATTAAAGTTTTATCGCTGCACATTTACCATATTATTTCAAAAATAAATAATTTCTACTGATATTATAAATTTTATTTTAGCTAAACACTCGCGTATGATGTCGTGATTGGAGGGTGGGATAGGGGCCACCCACCCACCCTACATATACATTGACACATCAATCACTAATAGTGTTTTCGTTTCCAAGAATTATTTTTTAATTCTGCGTTTTTATAATGAAAAAAATAAAGTATTGTCTTAGATTAAGTGTCAATAAATATATAGGGTGGGTGGGTAGCTTCTATTCCAATTTTTAAATACTATAGAATACCCAAAAGTTTTGTTAATTATTAATTACATTTATGCTACAACAATACAAATGTTTATTATGAATTAACCTCTTTGTAAATTTATTTTAATCACACTCGCGTATGATGCAGTGATTGGAGGGTAGGCTAGTGGCCACCCACCCACCCTACATATATATTGACACGTAATCTAAGACACTGGTTTAATTTTTTTATATCACAAACACGGAATTAGTTTTTAAAATCTTAGAAACGAAAGCACTATTAGTGATTGAATTATCAATTTATATGTAGGGTGGGTGGGTGGCCACTATCCCACCCTCCAATCACTACATCATACGCGAGAGTTTAGCTAAAATAATTAATAAATTAAAACCACCATCGAAAATTTAAATTTAAAATACTCTCTTCACTTATTCCATTGTGATTTTGTAAAAATCAATTTAAAAAAATGCAATACATATTTTTTAGTAACAAAATTTTATTGTTTTAATAAATATATTTAATGAAAAAGTGATTTAAAGTAATAATAGTGATTACAAATACCTATCTTCACGATTAAACCGTTTGTTTAAAATGCCGCATTAATATTTAAATAATTGTATTATTTTTGTTGTTGGTTTTTCAGCAAAACTGTAGCGTGTGATGTAGTGATTGGAGGGTGGAATAGATGCCACCCACCCAGCCTACATATAAATTTTATACTTCATCACTGCTAGTGTTTTGTTTTTCTTCAAGGTTTTCATCAAACACATATTTTTGAACCAATCAATTTTGTACTTGTATTGATTTGGTCTTAATCAAGAGATCACAAGGTTTTCTTACACGAAAGTTGTTTTGCTTTGTTTTGAATCTCATTTAGCCATCAACTGAATTATCTCCTCTGTTTCAATTTTCGATATTGATTTTCTTGTCTCGATACATCTTTTGGATGATGACAAGCTTATCAATTAAGTATTAAACTTTGAAGATTGTATAGAACTTTTTTGTAGTTGTTAGTAGTAAAGTAGCTATTTTGCTTTGTTTTGAATCGCTTTTAGCCATCAACTGAATTATCTCGTCTCTATCAATTTTCGATATTGATTTTCTTGTCCCGATACATTGTTTGGATGATGACAAGCTTATCAACTAAGTAACAAACCTTGAAGATTGTATAGATGTTTAATTATTAGTTGTTAGTTGTAAAGTTTTTAAGTTGATTCAAGTGATTTCTTTGGACGTCATTCTAAATGATGGTGGTGGATGGTTTCTGATTGATGGTGGAAGCCATTACAATTTGATACATCATGGAATATCAACAGAGTGCAGTTTCTTTCATTAAAGTTCCTTGAAGGGCTTCTATCCTATACATCATTACATACCCTTAATCGTAAAGTAATCATATGGGATTATTTAGCATTGCTGAGCTTATCCTTTAAGATGTCTTGATGCAGATTACATCTACTAATGTGGTTGTGTTGATTCGTTTAATCGTTTATTTTATAATTTGAGGAATGTAAGTGGAATTGATGTAATTTAATAAGGGAGAAGGAAAATGCGAATTTAGGTATATCTATCTATATATACATACATAGGTTTATATAGATATATAAAAAAAGGAGCCGTCTAAGACGTGACTAATTAGACTAATTAATCCAGGTTAACCCTTTTGTCAGGGTTTCAACAATCTAACTAACAGCGTAGCGCTACTTGATCCTCGCATAAGAAGGTTGCTTGTGTCTGATTCGGTATAATTACCGGGGCGAAGAAGAAGAAGGAGAAGAGAACGAGAGAGTGAGGGAGTGAGGGAGGCTCGTGCGTCTGGCCTCTCTGTTCCGCGTGATTGATTAAGGGTAGTTCTGTCTCTGTCGGCGCCGCCGCTGGAAGGGAACCAGTCCTCAGTGCGGTGTCGGCTGCCGTCCAAAGCGGTACGTTTCGTTCCCTCCGTTTAGTTGTCGTCCTGCTGTGCTGGCGCGCGTATCCGTGCGAGAGAGTGAGCTTGTTTTTTTGGTGTATGTGTGTGCGTGAGCTCGCCGCCGTCTTCGGTTCGTCCTGCGCTGCCTGCCGCCGCCGCCGCCGCCGCCGACGCCGTCGTCGTTCCGCAATCGTCCTGCTGCCCTTTTTAGCGCGACGGCACGTTTCCGCGTTTTGTTTATCCCGTGCACGCGCACACGTCCTCGACGAACGACCCTAATCCTTACGACTTTTTACTACCAACGAGGAACGGAACCTTACTCACAAATTATCCTGCTGCTGCCTGCTACGTTTTTTTCCTTCCTTCTTCCCTCCTCACCGGCCACACTATCGCGCAATTTTCAGACTGCAAAAAAAAAACGAGAGAATCGAGTGCCCTTTTTGCCTGGATTACACTTGCACACACAAACACACACAAGGATTATTTTTTACATGTTGTTGTGAATTTATACTCTCTCTCTCTCTCTGTGTGCGAGCTCGCAAAAATGGATTAGCAGTGTTTGTGTGTGTGTATTTTATGCCAGTGCTTTTGGTGGATGATTTATAATTATTCTTGTGTTATATGTGTGTGCACATTTTGGATTACGAACGTGCGGACTTTTGGAAAACACGAGGTGAGAGATAACGTCCGTTTAATATTTAGTGATTCAGATAAATAATTTAAATAATTGCTGAAATATAAATATTAAACTGAAAAAAAAATAAAAGTAATAATGAGAAAAATTAATTTCTGCACCGCAGTTTTACATTATCTATAATGTAAAAACCACCAACTAATAGTTAATTAAAACAATTAACACTGAAAAATTCAATTAATTAAGCCAATTATTACTGAGGTACTTAATTTTTCAAAATCCATTAACACTTAATATAATAATAAAATCATAAATAGTTTGCCATTATTATTAAATTAAGTGAAAATTATTTTAGCGTTTTTTATCATGAATTATCACCTTAGCAACCATCCTAAATATCAACCAGCTAAAAGATTAATTAAATTATTTGTTTAAAAAGCTAATGATTTTATCTTGAATTTTGGAGGCGTTCACTTCGTAGTACATTTTTAATGAATAACAGAAAAGTATTTTAAAGAATCACCACAGAAAACCTAAATGTTTCAGACATAGAATGAAAATTAATAAAAATTAACAGGGTGTAGATAATTTAAAAAAAAAATGGCAACGAATTTATTACATTAATTTACGTCAAAATTAATAATTTAAAAATAGGAAACATTTCATATTAAAATTAATTGATTGTGATTTATCAAAATGAAATTTTTAGTGTAGTAAACATCTTTATTAAAGTTAGTCTTATAATAATACGTCGTAACAATTTTTATGCTATTTCTCTTCAGCCCTTACAGTTTTTATTTCATTTAAAAACATTGAAGATTTTTAAATCGATTGATTTAAACCCACCTACATTATTCTATTAAATATTTTCCTCGCATCAAGATTATCGTAAAAACAAAGGCAAACTTTTAATTCCTTAAAATTATACTGGAAAAGTTTATATCGTACTTTTATGTTTTCATAATTTTAATAATTAATTGTCCTTTTCATTCGAAAACCATTATAAATTATATCCGAACACTTTTAAGAACTTTAAGAATGAAAATATTCACGACGTGAAATACTTTCTTTATAACATAAAATTTTATATATAAATTCAATTGAATGGATTTATATATAATTTATAATAGGAAAAAAATATAAGGGAATTAATTTAATTATTTTTTTCTGCACTAAAGTTATTAAAGGTTTATTGCAAACAAAAATGAGCTTTTAATTAATAAACGTTAATTTTATTATTGCACTTTTTTTAAATCCATTATAAAATATTAACTTCGTAATTTTACAACGTTTTTTTTACTATTATTCTTGGCTAATATATTAATTATATATTTTATCCAATTTTCTTTTTAATACAAACATTTAATTTTCACTAAATTTGTTCCGCTTGTTACAGCATTATCAATTTTTTTTACCTACTCTGAGAAAATTATTCAAGAAATATTAAATTTTCATCAAATTTAAAGCGTCGTCATTTCCTTTACAATTAAAATATTATAATTTAATTTCAGTATTTTACACATACATTAATTTTAATTATGATTAAAAAATTTCATCCAATTCTTACTGTTTGTACTTCATAAAAAAAAAATAATATAAGAAGCAAATATCGTCTTCATCAATTCATAATTATAAAATGTCATCATTTTCTCTACAGTTGAAAAACTACGACTGTGCATGTATATTATTAAACTCACATTAATTATGAATGAGTATAAACAAAACCATCAAATTTCTTCTGGTAGTACTGTGTATAAAACTTGTTTAATGGAAGAGAGCATTTTTCATCTTCATCAATTTATAATTTTAAAACCTCGTCATTTCCTCTATAATCAATTTACAAAGATTATGTTTAAGTATTGTAAACTCACATCAATTTTAAATACATCCTGAAAATTTCAATCAAATTCCTTGGGTAGTACTCTACCTAAAACTTTTCTTAATGCAAAAGAGCCAATTTCATCTTCAACAATTTATAATTTTAAAGCCTCGCCATTTCTTCTATAATCAATTTACCAGGATTATGTTTGCGTATTATAAACTTACATCAATTTTAAATATATTCAGAAAATCTCAACTAATTTTTTTAGGTAGTACTACATCTAAAACTTTTATTAGTACACGAGAGGAAATTTCATCCTCATAAATTTATAATTTTAAATCCTCGTCATTTTCTCTATAATCAATTTACAAAGATTATGTTTGAACATTGCAAACTCATATTAATTTTGAATATATTGTGAAAATTTCATCCAATTTCATTGGATAGTACTCTATCTAAAACTTTTCTTAATGCAAAAGAGCCAATTTCATCTTCAACAATTTATAATTTTAAAGCCTCGCCATTTCTTCTATAATCAATTTACCAGGATTATGTTTGCGTATTATAAACTTACATTAATTTTAAATATATTCAGAAAATCTCAACTAATTTTTTTAGGTAGTACTACATCTAAAACTTGTATTAATACACGAGAGGAAATTTCATCCTCATAAATTTATAATTTTAAAACGTTACCATTTTCCCTACACTTAAAGTACTATGATAATGGTTCGAAATTATAAATCCACCTTAATTTTTATTGTATTTAAAAAGTTTAATCCATTTCCCTATAGTAGTACATTTTCAAAAAGATGTTTTTTTTATTCGTTTTCATTAATTTATAACTTTAAAGCGTCGCCATTTCTTCTATAATCAATTTACAAGGATTATATTTGATTATTACATAATAAAACTAATTTTGAATATGTTTAGAGCATTTCAGCCAATTTCCTCGGGTAGTACTTCTTCTAGAACTTCTCTTAATGCAAGAGAGCAAATTGCTTACTTCATCAATTTATAATTTTAAAACGTCGCCATTTTCCCTACACTTAAAGTACTATGATAATGGTTGAAAATTATAAACCCACCTCAATTTTTAATGTATTTAAAAAATTTAATCCATTTCCCTATGGGTAGTACTTTTTCTAAAAAATGTTTTTTTTAAGAAAGCAAAATTCGTTTTCATTAATTTATAATTCTAAAGCTTTGCTATTTCCTCTATAATCAACTTACAAGGATTATATTTGAGTATTGTAAACTCACATCAATTTTAAATATGTTAAGAAAATTTCAGCCAATTACCTCGGGTAGTACTTCATCTAGAACTTTGCTTAATGCAAAAGAGCAAATTTCATCTTCAACAATTTATAATTTTAAAACGTCGCCATTTTCTCTACACACAAAGTACTATAATAATTGTTAAGAATTATAAACTCGCCTCAATGTTAAATGTATTTAAAAAATTTAATCTATTTCCCAATAGTAGTACTTACCCTATTTTTTTAAATAAAGCAATTTTCGTCTTCATCAGTTTACAATTTTAAAACCTCATCCTTTCCTCTATAATCAATTTACAAGGATTATAATTGAGTATTGTAAACTCACATCAATTTCGAATATATTCAGAAAATTTCAGCCAATTTCTTCGGGTAGTACTTCATCTAGAACTTTGCTTAATGCAAAAGAGCAAATTTCATCTTGAACAATTTATAATTTTAAAACGTCGCCATTTTCTCTACATTCAAAGTACTTTGATCATAGTTAAATATTATAAACCCAAATCAATTTTTAATATATCTAAAAAGTTTATTCCATTTACCTATAGTAGTACTTTGCTTAAACATTTTATTTTTGAAACAAAGCAAAATTCGTTTTCAATCATTTATAATTTCAAAGCCTCGCCATTTCTTCTATAATCAATTTCCAAGGATTATATTTGAGTATTGTAAACTCACATCAATTTCCAATATATTCAGAAAATTTCAGCCAATTTCTTATGGCAGTACTTCATCTACACTTTTCTTAATGCAAAAGAGCAAATTTCATCTTCAACAATTTATAATTTTAAAACGTCGCAATTTTCTCTACAGTCAAAGTACTATAATCATAGTCGAATATTGTAAACTCACCCCAATTCTTAATCTATTTAAAAAAAGCTAACTATTTTTCTATGGCAGTACTTTCTGTAAAACTTCTTTTAATCCAGAAAAGAAAAAATCGGTTCCAATAATTTATAATTTTAAAGCCTTGCCATTTCTTCTATAGTCGATTTACTACAATTATGTTTGAGTATTATAAACTCACATGAATTTTCATTATATTTAGAAAATTTCAACCAATTTTCTTTGATAGTACTTTATCTAGAACATTTCTCAATCCAAAAGAGCAAATTTCATCCTCATCAATTTTTAATTTTAAATCGTCGCCATTTTCTCTACAGTCAAAGTACTAAGATCATAATTGAATATCATAAACTCACCTCACATTGAATGTATTTAAAAAAATCATCCATCTTTCTATAGTAGTACTTTCTTTAAAACAAAATTCGTTTCCATTAATTTAAAATTTTAAAACGTTAATATTTTCTCCACAAACAATGTACTAAGATCATGGTTAAATATTATAAACTCACCTCAATTTTTAGAAAATTACATCCAATTCTTTAGAGTAGTACTTTTTCTAAAACTTTTTTTTTTACCAGAAAAATTCGTTTTCTATAATTGTTAATTTTAAAGCGTCGTCATTTTCTCTCTAGTGCAGATACTAGAATTTTGTTTTAGCATTGTAAATATACGTTAATTCTAAATATTTTTAAAAAAATTTAATCAAATTCCCTTCGGTAGTACTTCACCTAAAACTAATTTTATTTCTAAAGAATAAATTGTATCTTCATTAGTTTATAATTTTCTCTACAATTACAATACTACGATTGGGCTTAAATATTGCAAATAAACACTAATTTTAAATGAATTTAAAGAAAATAATTAAATTTCCTTGGTAGTACCGTGTTTAAAGCGCTTTTAATTGAAAGACGAAATTTCGTCTTAAACAATTTATAATTATATAACCTCTTCTATACAGCCAAATTACTACGATTACGTTTAAGAATTATAAATTCATAATAGTACCAAATACAATTTGAAAAAATTCATCCAATTCTTTTTGGAAGTACGTTGTTTAAAACTTATTTTTAATACAAAAATCAAATTTCATCTTCATGAACTTATAATTTTATAGTCTTTTTATTTTCTCTACAATTAAGGTACTACATATATTAATGATTGAATATTATCCATTTACACTATTTTTTAATACAATTAAAGAAAACAATCAAATATCCTTAGGTAGTACCGTCTTTAAAACGCCTCAAATACAAAGATAAAATTTCGTCTTGAACAATTTACAATTTAAAGAAGTTTAAACCTTTTCTACATAGTCAATGTCCTACGATTATGTTTAAGAATTATAAATTCATAATAGTACTAAAGGTATTTTTTTAAAAATCATCCAGTTCCTACTTAAAGTACTAATTTTCAAAACTAAATGCAGAGCGCAAATTTTGTCTTCTACAATTTATACTTTTAAAGTGTTTCTATTTGATCTACAATTAAAGTACCATATTAAGGATTCAATATTATAAACTCACATTAATTTTGATTGTATTTAGAAATTTTTATCCATTTCCAAGCAATAGTACCTTTTCTAGAACTTTCTTTAATGATAAGAAGCAAATATTACCTCCACTAATTTATCATTTTTAAGCCCCGCCATCTTTTCCACAGTCTAAGTACTACAATTATGTTTAAGCATTGGAAAAGTACTTTAATTCTGTATGTTTATAAGAAATTTAATTCAATTCCCTTTAGTGGTACTTCCTCTAGAACTATTTTTAATGCCGAAGAACAAATTTTATCTTCACCAATTTTTAACTTCAAATCGCCACCATCCTCTCCACAGTTAAAGTACTACAATTGTGCATGAATATTAGAAACTCATATTCATTTTAAATACAATTTAAAAAAATAATCCAATTTCTTATGGTAGTACTATTTTTAAAACACTTTAAATATAACAAAGTAAATTTTGTCTTCGAGAATGTCTAGTTTTAAATCCTCGCCATTTTCTTTACAATCAAAGTACTACGATTATATTTAAGTATTATAAACTCGCATTAATTCTGAATAGATTTACAAAATTTCATTTAATTTCGCCTAGAAGTACGTTAATTAAAACCTTTTTTTAATGAAGAAGGCAATTTTCGTCTGTATAGATTTACAATTTTAAAACCTCGCCATTTTCTCCACTGCCAAAGTACTATATTTATGGTTGAATATTATAAACTCACATTAATTTTGAATGTATTTTGAAAATTTTATCCATTTTTTCTACAATAGTATCTTCTCTAGAATTTTCATTAGTGATAAGAGGCAAATTTCATCTCCATTAATTTATCATTTTAAAACCACGACATTTTCTCCACAGTTTAAATACTATAATTATTCATAATAATGGTTGCGACCGTTACTATGTGGTAATTCATGATAAACACTAAAATAAAACACTTACTATGTTTTTACCACTAAAATTTATAAAATAAATTATATATTTTACAATAAATTTTAGTGGTAAAAACATAGTAAGTGTTTTATTTTAGTGTTTACTATAATTATGTTTAAGCATTGTAAAAGCACATTAATTTTGAATGTTTCTAGTAAATTTAATTCAATTCCCCCTGATAGTACTTCCCCTAGAACTCTTTTTAATGCCGAAGAACGAATTTTATCTTCAGCAATTTTTAACTTCAAAGCGTCGCCATCCTCTCCACAGTTAGTGTACTAGGATTTTGCTTAAATATTATAAACTCATAATGATTTTAAACACAATTGAAGAAAATAATGCAATTTCTTTTGGTAGTACTATTTTTAAAACTCTTTTGATATAAAAAAGCAAATTTCATCTTCAAGAATTTATAATTTTAAGTCGTCGCCATTTTCTTTATACTCAAAGTACTACGATTTTATTTGAGTATTATAAACTCACATTAATTCTGAAAAATTTAGAAAATTTCATTTAATTTCTTCTAGAAGTACATTATTTAAAACCTTTTTTTAATGAAGAAGACAATTTTCGTTTCTATCGATTTGCAATTTTAAAACCTTGCCATTTTCTCTACAATCAAAATACTATATTTATAGTTGGTTATTATAAACTCACAATAATTTTGAATATATTTAGAAAATTTCATCCATTTCCCTACAGTAGTACTAACTTTAAAACATGTTTTAATGACAAGAAGCAAAATTGGTCTCCAATAATTTTTAAGTTTGAACCCACGTCATTTTCTCTACAGCATAAACACTGTGACTACATTTGAGAATTCAAAAAGTACATTAATTCTGATTATTTCGAGAAAATTTCACTCAATTTTCTGCGGTAGTACTTCCCCTAGAATTTTTTTTTATGGCTGAAGAACAAATTTTATCTTCAACAATTTATAACTCTGAAGCGTCGCCATTCAGTTTTCAGTAAAAATTCGACAATTTTGCTTGGATATTATAAACTCACATTAAGTTTGAATGTCTTTAGAAAATTTCATCCGTATCCCTATGGTACTACCTTCTCTAGAACATGTTTAAATGCAAATAAGCGAAATTCGTCTTAATTAATTTATAACTTTGAAGCCACACCATTTTCTCCAGAGTCGAAATACTGCAACTATTTTATGATAATTAGAAAAGTACATTAAATCTGAATATTTTTAGAAAATTTAATCCTATTCGTTTTGATAGTACTCTGTCTAGAACATTTTTTATCCTGAAGAACAAATTTTATCTTCACCAATTTGTAACTTTAAATTGAAATGTCTCTACAATTGAAATACTTTAATTTTGCAAACTCGCACTAATTTTGAATACATTCAAACAAAATCATTAAATGTCTTCTGGTAGTACCATATTAAAAAATACCTTAATTAAAGAGCAAATATTACATTTAATTTAATTTTTACATATTTAAACAAAACCATCCAATTTCCTCCGGTAGTACCGCGTTTAAAATAATTTTAAAGCCACGCCATTTTTTCCACAGTCCTAATAATAGAATTTTGTTTGAACATTGAAAAAGTACATAAATTCTGAATGTTTATGGAAACTTTTATTCAAATTCTCTTTTGTACTACTTCCTCTAAAACTTGTTTTAATGGTTAAAGAGCGAAATTTCATTTTCCTCAATTTATGATTTTAAAGCATCACAATTTTCTCTAGAGTTTAAATACTACGATTGTGCTTTAATACTGTAAATTTCCATTAATTTTGATTGTATTTAAATAAAAACATCTAATTTCCTCTTGCAATATTGTGCTTAAATTTTTTCTGGTAGTACTGTGTTTAAAACTTGTTTAATTGAAGAGAGCAATTTTCTTCTTCATCAATTTATAATTTTAAAACGTCGACATTTCCTCTATAGTAAAAGTACTACAATTATTTTTTTAAGCATTGTAAACGTGAATTAATTCTTATTGTTTTTTTTGAGAAAATTCAATAAAATTCCCTTTGGTAGTACTTTATCTAAATCTTTCTTTAATAGTAAATAACAAATTTCATCATCATTAATTTATTTACTTGAAAGCGTCACAATTTGACTATAGATTATGTTTAAATACTGGAGAGATATCAATTGCAAATATTTAAACAAAATAATCCAAATTTCTTTGGTAGTACTGTATCTAAAACCCTTTTATTATAAAAAAGCAAATTTCATATTTATTAAAAACAAATTTTAAGGTGTTAAAGTCTCGCTGTTTTGTCTACAATCAAAATATTTACAATAATTTTTCGAACACTATAAATACACATTCATTTTGATTGTATTAAAAAAATTTCATTCAATTCCTTTGAGTAGTACTTCATCTAAAACTTTCTTAAGGCAAGACAGCAAATTGTATCCCCATTACTTTATCGCTTTAAATCGTCGCCATTTTCTCGATAATAAAAATACTATAATTGTGTTTGAGTATCGTAAACTCTCTTAAATTTTTAATATATTTAGGAAATTTTATTACATTCCCTCTGATAGTACTTTGTTCAAAACTTTTTTTAATGATGGCAATGTTGTTTCCATCAATTAAAAATTTTAAATCATCGCAATTTTTTTCTATAGTTAAAATACTACAATTTTATTTGAGTATTATCAATTTACATTAACATGAAATATATTTTGAAAATATCATTCGATTTTTTATAATAGTACTTCTACTAGAACTTTATTTTGTGATAAAGAGCAATTTTGACTTCGTAAATTAATAATTTTGTTTTAAGAATAATTTTCAAAAATGCATAACTCTCGTAAAAATTGGTTTATTTTCGAAAACAAAAGATGGTTGGAAAGATTTACACATTCAGAAATTAATCCAATTGATTTTGTAATATTTTCACCACCATCAATATTTTTTTCATCGATTGTTTCCTTGTAGGAACGCGCACTTTTAAGAATAATTCTCAAAAATTAATAACTCGCGTAATAATTGCTTTAATTTCAAAAACCAAAGATAATTATAAATATTTTTCATTTTAAGACATTATTCCAATTATTTTTGTAATATTTTCACCATCATCAATATTTTTTCATCAATTGTTTCCTTGTAGCAACACGCACTTTTAGGAATATTTTTCAAAAATTCATAACTCGCGTAAAAATTGATTTATCTATAAAAACTAAAAATGGTTAGAAATATTTGTACTTTTAGATAATAATTCAATTGATTTTATAATATTTCAACTACCACCAATAATTTTTTCATCGATTGTTTCCTTGTAGAAACGCGCATTATGAAGATAATTTTCAAAAATTCATAATTCGCGTAAAAAATGGTTTATTTAAAAAACTAAAGATAATTAAAAAGATGTGTACCTTTAGAAAATAATTCAATTGTTTTTATAATATCTCCACTACCATAAATATTTTTTTCATCAATTGTTTCCTTGCAGGAACGCGCACTTTTAAAAATTATTTTCAATAATTCATAACTCGTGTAAAAATTGGTTTCATTTCAAAAACCAAAGATAATTATAAACATTTGCAATTAAAAAATTTAATTCAGTTGTTTTTGTAATATTTCCACTACCATAAATATTTTTTTCATTAATTTTTTCTTGTAGAAACGCGCAGTTTCAAAAATTCATAACTCGCGTAAAAATTGATTTATTTTCAAAAACAAAAGAAGATTATAAAGGATTTGTACTATCAAAAACTAATTAAATTGTTTTTGTAATATTTTCAATACCATAAATATTTTTTTCATCAATTGTTTCCTTGCAGGAACGCGCACTTTTAAAAATAATTTTCAATAATTCATAACTCGCGTAAAAATTGGTTTATTTAAAAAAAAATTAAAATGATTAGACAGATTTTTACTTTCATAAAATAATTCAATTGTTTTTGTAATATTTCCACTACCATACACATTTTTTTTATCAATTGTTTCCTTGTACGAAAAAATAATTTTTATTAATTTATAAGTTTATAATTTTAAAATCCGGCTAATTCCTTCGTAGTGAAAAAACTGCGATTTTAGTTAATTGTCTATAAGAAATATTTAATTATTTAATCACTAGACTATCACTCAAATAAATAAAATTCGAAATATTAATGATAGAACAAGAATACAAATTTATAATTAAACACAATTCTTTTACTCATCACAGGATCTTATAAATCATTAAATATTTCAATGTTTACTAACTCCATTTATTAAATTAATAATAATTATCAAAGTAAAATAGATTAAACTATTATTTTAATAGTTAAAATTAACAATTCAAGACAAAGAATTAAAAATATGATATGTGTGCGCCCGGCGCCTCCACCATAAATTCACACCGAACTAAATTTCATTTATTTTTCAAACCTTTAATAATATCGCCTCTACCTCTTTATAATATGATTATATAATCCCTATTTGTTAAGTTTATACCTTTAATAAGGCAAATCTCTGCGTGGTTTTCGTACATTAATCAATAACAAATCTATACAAGCATACTTAACATTATTGACTTCTTCAACTCATTTTTGCAATATATTTAATATTTAAAAGAAATGCTTTAGATTTTTTATCGTTCTGGCTTTTACAAAGGTTAATTTTTAAAGTAACAGTAATAATAAATACATTCTGATAACCAAATAAAGCTTATATATATATATATATATATATATATATATATATATATAAACATGTTTAATTTCAACCTTTTATATTAGTTTTACAATAGCATGGACGTAAATATGTACGCACAAAGCACTCATTTTTATAGTTAAAATAAATATATATAAAATATAATTCCCAAATTCAATTTAATAAAAATCCCAATCAAACGCTCTCCGTTGCTGTTCATCTCACTCGCACCGCGAAATTATTTAAATTTCCACATGCTCCGTCCCACCGTGAAATCCGCGTTTTACAAATAACGGTCGACAATGGCGAATGCAAACACTCGCACGCACTCAATAAAAAAAATCCGCAGGTTTATTATATAAAACTCGGAATGTACATATTTTTGCCCGGCCGCATCACATATTCCCAACAATAATAATAACGATAATAAATAAAGCAAAGCACGTATAAATACGGCGTGTTTACTTTGGCGGAAAAGCGTGGGAAATCGGTCGACGCATTACGTGAAATTATGGAAATGTTTTCAATAAATCTCGCATCAGGACGGACTCCCTCAAATTTTTTTCCTCTCTCTCTCTCTCTCTCTCTCTGTCGATTATTATTCCGCCTTGTTGTTCGCGTTATAATAAAATATTTATTCTTAATCAATTCGATGTAAATGTATGCCAACATAAATAACGCGAGAAAATCATTATATATATATATATATATATATATATATATATATATATATATATATATATATATATATATAAAAGTATGTATTCTAATGTATGCATGAATAGGTTATTATATGATGAAAGTTTAATACGATTTTAAAATGTTCGTGTTTGTTTCTAAGTAGCTTTTATACTCATAAGTGCATGACGTTAAATTTAAGAAAACTGTTTAATTTTTAAGTGTAAAAAATCTCTCAAAACCATTCGTAAAGATATTTATTTTATCTAAGAAATTTGTATTAAATAAATCAAAGGACTTTAAATCCAGTTTTGCTGTTTTAAACGTTTATATTTATTATAAATTATCTTTTTGAAGGATCACTCTGTAAATATTATATAAAAATTAACAATTGTGTTATATAATCCTTAAAATTTTTACAAAATAATTGAAGTATTGTGATTAGGAAAAAAATTACAAAGCTTCAAACTTTAATTGAAATTTTTTATTCTGCATTCAAGGGTTTTATAAATTATAAACACGTATCTAATGATGGAATCCGCTTGAAAATCACAAAAAATATAAACAATTGATTGCTGTTTACTATATCTACAAAACAATTGATGTATCGTAACTGAGAAAAACATGGCGACGTTTCAAACTTTAAATAATATTATTTAATCCGCATTCGAGTGTTTAATAAATTATAAAATTAATTCTAACAATAGAATTCGTTTAAAAATTACAAAATAATAGATTGTTATTTATTATACTTAGGAAACAATTGATGTAACTGAAAAAAACATGGCGGCGCTTCAAACTTGAAATAAAATTTTTAAATCTGCATTCGAGTGTTGAAAAAATTATAAAATTATTTCTAACAACAGAATCTGTTTGAAAATGACCAAATACATAAACAATTGATAGATGTTTAATATACCTGCGAAACAATTGATGTATAATAACTGAGAAAAATATGGCGGCGCTTCAAACTTGAAATAAAATGTTTAAATTTGCATTCGAGTGTTTAAAAAATTATAAAATTATTCCTGACAATAGAATCCGTTTAAAAATTACAAAATACGTAAACAATTGATAGATGTTTAATATACCTAGAAAAAAATTAATGTATTATAACTGAAAAAACATGGCGACGCTTTAAATTTGACTTAAAATTTTCAAATCTGCATTCGAGGGTTTCAAAACCTATAAAATTATTTCTAACAATGGAATCTGTTTAAAAATTACAAAATGCATAAAGAATTGAGTGATGTTTAATATATTTACGAAACAATTGATGTATCGTAACTGAAAGCAACATGGCGACGCTTCAAACTTGAATTAAAATTTTTAAATCTGCATTTAAGTGTTTAAAAAATTATAAAATCATTTCTAACAATAGAATCCGCTTAAAACTTACAAAATACATCAACAATTTATTGATATTTAATTTATCTAGAAAACAATTGATTATCATAACTGAAAAAAGTATGGTGGCGCTTCAAACTTGAAATAAAAATTTTAAATCTGCATTCGAGTGTTTAAAAAGTTCTAAAATTATTTCTAACATTAGAATCCGTTTAAAAATTACAAAATATATAAACACTTGGTAGATATTTAATATACCTACGATACAATTGATGTATCGCATCTGAAAAAAACATGGCGGCGCTTCAAACTTGAAATAAAATTTTTACATCTGCATTCGAGTGTTAAAAAAATTATAAAATTATTCCTGACAATAGAATCCGTTTAAAAATTACGAAATACATAAACAATTGATAGATCTTTAATACACTTAGGAAACAATTGATGTACCTTAACTTAAAAAAAACATGGCGGCGCTTCAAACTTGAATTCAAATTTTAAAATCTGCATTCGAGTGTTTAAAAATTATAAAATCATTTTTAACAATAGAATCCACTTAAAACTTACAAAATACATAAACTATTGATTGATATTTAATATATCTATAAAACAATTGATGTATCGTAACTGAGAAAAACATGGCGGCGCTTCAAACTTGAAATAAAATTTTTAAATCTGCATTCGAGTGTTAAAAAAATTATTAAATTATTTCTAACAATAGAATCCATTTAAAAATTACAAAATACATAAACAATCGATTGATGTTTAATATATCTACGAAACAATTGATGTATCGTAACTAAAAACAACATGGCGACGCTTCAAACTTGAATTAAAATTTTTAAATCCTTATTTTATAGTATAATTTGTAAAGTTATTCTCATCACAAAAATACTATCCACATTTCTCTTTTCTAAAAAAACAGTCGTTTATATTATAATGATTGGATGGTGTGATAGTGGCCACCCACCCACCCTACATATTTTTTGGAAATCTCAATCACAATTACTGTTTTAGTTTCCAAAAACTATCGTAGTACATTTGAAGATGTCCAAAAAATTTCAAAGTGGAGAGGTGATTTGTGATATCAGACATATGTAGGGTGGGTGGGTGGCCACTATCACACCCTCCAATCATTATAACATAACAACTGTTTCCATTTTAATTTGAAAACAAAATCAATAGGAGTATTTTTGAAATAAGAATAACTTTTAGCTACTATGAAATAAATAATAATTAAACAAACATCTTGCGTATGTTTTTGAAATTGGAGGGTGGGATAGAGATTTCTAAAAAATTCAAAAGTGGAGTGATGGTTTGTGTTAATAGGTATATGTAGGGTGGGTGGGTGTCCACTATCCCACCCTCCAATCATTATAACATACACGACTGCATTTTTAGAAAAGAGAAATATAAATATTATGTATATTATGTTTCTGAAATTGGAGGGTGAGATAGTGGCCACCCACCCACCCTACATAATTTTTGGAAATCTTAATCACAGATTATGTTTTAAATTCCAAAATCTATCGTAAAATATTTAAAGATGTTCAAAAAATATTAAAAGTTGATTAGTGGCTTGTGTTAACAAGAATATGTAGGGTGGGTGGGTGGCCACTATCACACCCTCCAATAATTATAACATAACAACTGTTTCTGTTGTATTTCTAAAAACAAAATCAAAAGGAGTACTTTTAAAATAAGAGGAACTTTTAACTACTATGAAATAAAAAATAATTAAACAAACATCTTATGTATGCTTTTAAAATTGGAGGGTGGGATAGTGACCACCCTCCTACCCTACATATTTTTTGGAAATCATAATCACAATTACTGTTTTAGTTTCCAAAAACTATTGTAGTGAACTTGAAGATTTCTAAAAAAATTTAATGTAGAGTTATGATTTGTGTTTCCAGGCATATGTAGGGTGGGTGGGTGGCCACTATCACACCCTCCAATCATTATAACCTAACCACTGTTTCTGTTTTGATTTAAAAACAAAATCAAGAAGAATACTTTTGTAATAAGAGTAACTTTTAACTACTATGACATAAAAAATAATTAAACAAAAATCTTGCTTATGTTTTTGAAATTGGAGGGTAGGATAGTGGCCACCCACCCACCCTACATATTTTTTGGAAATCATAATCACAATTACTGTTTTAGTTTCCAAAAACTATCGCGGTGTATTTGAAGATTTTCAAAAAAATTAAAAGTGGAGTGATGGTTTGTGTTAACAGGCATATGTAGGGTGGGTGGGTGGCCACTATCCCACCCTCCAAAATTTTAATATAAACGACTGTTTTTGTTGGAAAAGAGAAACGTAAAAAGTATTTTTATGATGAGAATAACTTTACACTTTACACTATAAAATAAATGTTATATAATCAAGACTCTTGCGTATGTTCTTGAAATTGGAGGGTGGGATAGTGGCCACCCACCCACCCTACATATTTGTTGGAAATCATAATCACAATTACTGTTTTAGTTTCCAAAAACTATTGTAGTGAACTTGAAGATTTCTAAAAAAATTTAAAGTGGAGTGATGGTTTGTGTTTCCAGGCATATGTAGGGTGGATGGGTGTACACTATCCTACCCTCCAATCATTATAACATGAACAAATGCTTTTTTTTGAAAAGAGAAATGTGAAAAGTAATTTTGTGGTGAGAATAACTTTAGACTTAACTCTATAAAATAAATATTAATTAAAAAAAACTTTATGCTCTTGAATTTGGAGGGTGGGATAGTGGCCACCCACCCACCCTACATAATTATTGGAAATCTTAATCACAGATTCTGTTATAGATTCCAAAATCTATCGCGGTGTATTTGAAGATGTCCAAAAAAAATTAAAAGTAGAGTTGTGGCTTGTGTAAACCGGAATATGTAGGGTGGGTGGGTGGCCACTATCACACCCTTTAATTATTATAACATAACGACTGTTTCTGTTTTGATTTAAAAATAAAATCAAAAGAGTACTTTTGTAATAAGAGTAACTTTTAACTACTATGAAATAAATAATAATTAAACAAACATCTTGCGTATGTTTTTGAAATTGGAGGGTAGGATAGTGGCCACCCGCCCACCCTACATAATTTTAGGAAATCTTAATCACGGATTGTGTTTTAAATTCCAAAATCTATCGCAATCTATTTAAAGATGTTCAAAAAATATTAAAAGTTGATTAGTGGCTTGTGTTAACAGGCATATGTAGGATGGGTGGGTGGCCACTATCACACCCTCCAATCATTATAACATAAACGTATGATTTTTTTAGAAAAGAGAAATATAAATAGTATTTTTGTGATGAGAATAATTTTACACTTTACACTATAAAATAAATGTTAATTAATCAAGACTCTTGCGTATGTTCTTGAAATTGGAGGGTGGGATAGTGGCCACCCACCCACCCTACATATTTTTTGGAAATCTCAATCACCATTACTGTTTTAGTTTCTAAAAACTATCGTAGTGCATTTGAAGATTTCCAAAAAAATTAAAAGTGGAGTTGTGGTTTGTGTTAACAGGCATATGTAGGGTGGGTGGGTGTCCACTATCACACCCTTCAATCATTATAACATAACCACTGTTTCTGTTTTGATTTAAAAACAAAATCAAGAAGAGTACTTTTGTAATAAGAGTAACTTTTAACTACTATAAAAAATAATTAAACAAAAATCTTGCTTATGTTTTTGAAATTGGAGGGTTGGATAGTGGCCACCCACCCACCCTACATATTTTTTGGATATCTTAATCACAATTACTGTTTTAGTTTCCAAAATTAATGTAGTGCATTTGAAGATGTCCAAAAAATTTAAAAGTGGAGAGGTGGTTTGTGTTACCAGGCATATTTAGGGTGGGTGGGTGGCCTCTATCCTACCCTCCAATCATTATAACATAAACGACTGCATTTTTTAGAAAAAAGAAATATAAATAGTATTTTTGTGATGAAAATAATTTTACACTTTACACTATAAAATAAATATTAATTAACAAGACTCTTGCATATGTTCTTGAAATTGGAGAGTGAGATAGTGGCCACCCACCCACCCTACATATTTTATGGAAACATTAATCACAATTACTGTTTTAGTTTCCAAAAACTATCGCGGTGTATTTGAAGATTTTCAAAAAATTTAAAAGTAAAGTGATGGTTTGTGTACCCAGGCATATGTAGGGTGGGCGGGTGGCCACTATCACACTCTCCAATCATTATAACATAACCACTGTTTCTGTTTTGATTTAAAAACAAAATCAAGAAGAGTACTTTTGTAATAAGAGTAACTTTTAACTACTATGAAATAAAAAATAATTAAACAAAAATCTTGCTTATGTTTTTGAAATTGGAGGGTAGGATAGTGGCCACCCACCCACCCTTCATACTTTTTGGAAATCTTAATCACAATTACTGTTATAGTTTCCAAAATCTATTGCAGTGCTTTAGAAGATGTCCAAAAAATTTAAAAGTGGAGAGGTGGTTTGTGTTACCAGGCATATTTAGGGTGGGTGGGTGGCCACTATCACACCCTCCAATCATTATAACATAAACTTATGATTTTTTTAGAAAATAGATATCATAAATAGTATTTTTATGATGAGAATAACTTTGTGGTTAACACAAACCATCACTCCACTTTTAATATTTTGGAAATCTTCAAATGCACTATGATAATTTTTGGAAAATAAAACAGTAATTGTGATTAAGATTTTCGAAAAATATGTAGGGTGGGTGGGTGTCCACTATCACATCCTCCAATCATACAATTATAAATTAGTTTCGTTTTAGAACAATTGTATAAAGAATATTTTGTTGTGAGAATAACCCTTTACTTCTATCAAATTAACATCCCTTTGTATCTGTTTTTTTTTTTTTCTTTCTTTTATTGTAAAACTTTAAGAAAAATCCTGCGAATACAATAATTTCTTTTGAACCTACCTACACGTTTACATCCTTTCCGTCGGATTGTGTTTATTCATGTACACACGTGTAGGCATCTTTTTGACTGCTTTGGCGTGCTTGAAATTTAATTTGAAGAATTTGCGCGAGCGTTCAGTTTACGGCGTTTTTACATCGCTTTATTTACGCAGCGAATTAAATTTCCTCCTGCGACGCGACGGCACACCGTGATTGACGACGACGACGACGACGAAAAATATTCCTGCCCTCGTTTGCCTATAAGTATCAAAGGAACGTCTCGTGGAGAGAGGGTGGGAGTAGACGAAGGGTGACGTGTAGTGGGTCGGTTTTTGAATTTTATTTCGAGAGAGGGAGGGATGGGGGGATTTTAGGGCTAGGAATAAGTATACATATTAGAAGAGCAGAAGGAATGGGGGAATGAAATGAAAAGCTCACTATTTTCTGAAAAAAAATATTGAAGGAAAATAAACTAGAAAAATAAAAAATACACTATACATACACACTTTATAATGTAATAATTACTTCTAATAATAAGGATGTTTTTCTCTGTCTATAAAAAAATAACTTTTTTGGTATCTTTTCTATAGTTTTGATAACTTGAGCTTTATTAATTGTTTGATCATTTCAAGCTGCGAAGTTTGTTGAAACTAATAAGTAAGTAAGGGTTATTAAAGAAGTGATATTAAAAAAAAGTTATTTATTTCACCATAAGGATTGTCGCGACCGTTACTACGTGGTAATTCATGATAAACACTTAACTAACGCACTTACTATGTTTTAACCACTAAAAAGTGATTAGTGGTTAAAACATAGTAAGTGCGTTAGTTAAGTGTTTATTTATTACATTTTGAAATAACAATTTTTATTACAAGCTTAAATAATAAAACTGTAAGTTTCATTCTATAAAAAATCTTTATTAAACATCTTTGTTGATAGTTTGAAAGATTATTTTATGATACAAATTTCGTTATGAAAATACACGTTTTCAGTGTTCGACCCAGTAAACGAAATCCGGGCATTTAGCGCCCTCTCTCCATCCGTTCGCCCCGTGCCCGACCAGAGGGTAAATACATTTATTAAAGCGGTAACGTGTTATTAGCGACATGCGTGCCCCGCGATAAGGGGGGCGATATTTTCGTACTTTACGAGGTCGGCCTCACCCCCCTTGGCAATTGATTTATTCGAAATTGGCGTCGGGGCAGAACGTGGGCCGTTATGGGGGCTGTTCTTAGGTAAATTTTATCGTTCATCGTAACGCGTTTGAGTGTAATTCCCTAGGGGCTGACGGAGGAGTATCGAATTAAAGCGTTAATACCCATTATTATTGAAATATCTGCGCCTTTGTCGACGGGACATAATCCCCCGGATTTCGCGTCACGGAATCGCTCCGGCGAGGCGCGTGGAATCAGAACAGGGTGGGGATTTATTTCTGTTCTTTATAAACGCTTATTGGTTTATTCATGAATGTTTTTTCTACACGAATTTAATAATAAAAAATAACTTCAATAAAAATTTATATTTGGTTAAAAAGCAACAAATTCAGTTCTCACGCGTAACATAAACATAAGGTCGTAAATACGTTCAGCGTAAAACCATTTAGGTAAAGGTAAAGACATATTAAAATTTTAAATAGCTACTTTCCGTGCGATCAAATTCGCCAATCTCGATTCCGTTCTCGTTTTTAATTCCACGCATAAAACGCGCCCTTAAAATAGCGAAAAAGACCTTCAAACTAAGGCCTAAACTTTTCCTTTTTATAGTTATACATAAATTAAACACCGGAAAAAAATACAATAAAAATTATTTACTAACATTTTCTTTATCTAAAGTTTAGCATGGATGATTTTAATTTTAAATTAAGATTAATGTATAAATAAGGGTTATTATAGAAGCATGTAATAAAGGCAGATTATGCGTGATAATTTTAAAAGATTAAAGATTACGTACAAAGACCTATGGCAAACATTTTTGCAACAATAACGCTGAAAGTATATTGTAGGAGTAGCGTTGTAAAGTTATTAAGTTTTCCAGACAATTTCATGCCGGCGTTCGTTCCTGTTTTATTTATTCCCTTTCCCCGCCCGAGCACAATGTAGTAAAAATTTCCCCGTAGTATGGAGCCATAAAATCGAACACGTGTTTACCCGCCGGCGCGCAAAGAAAATCCACCCCGTTATCAGCCGCCTCCCCCACCGGAATGTGTTTACATAACCCAACAAAAGGGGAATTAGCGTTTGGTTAGACGTGATTAAGGTGATTTATAGGCGATCAGAGGACTGTTTTCTGCATCTGCGTTAACGTGTTATTATGTTCGAATCTCTCTCCGTTTCTCTCATCCCCTGGCGTGCATTGTGTTAAGTGCGACAGATGTGATTAGTGGTTGGAATGGTTGAAATGTGGAATCCCCCTGAATTAAACCGCCGCGAACGCAGTCCTGTTATTTATGCATTTTGACCTTATTATGACTAATTGGTGTGCCATTGTGTTGCTTAATTCTTAAGTGAAAAATGATGGTGTGAGGGGCTGCTTCGGAGTTAATTGTGCCTCGGGAAGCCATTGATACAAAGTTTCCACCGAATTTTCCACTATTATCTCCACCTAATGCAATATATATATATATATATATCTACACAACCAGTTACCTGCCTAATAAACTCGGCCAAACATACTTCATTAAATCTACTTGGAAACTCGCCCGCCCTCCAACCACCCCCCTCAACAATCATTCCGCAGCCCACACAAACACCAAGCCCCGGGTCTTTAGTTAATCGATACAAAACAGGCACTCAAAAACATGAAAGCTTTAACTGAAACATTCATAAAGTAAATAATAACGAAGGAACAAATTATAATTATAATGAAATACATTAATAAATATTACCTGCAAAAACAATTGCTATCTATAATTATTTCAATTCAATTCAATTCTCAAAAAAATACAGCTTACATTTACGATAACAATCATAAACTTTATAGTCGCAAAATAAATACAAAAGCAAATGATATCGCCTTAAAATTTACTATTAATACGTAAAAATTCAATAAAAATATCATTCTTTTATTAAAACCAACAATTCTATAACAAATTTTGCACAATTGTTATTTAAAAAGACCTTTAATTTACGTAAATGAATATAATTTTCATCGTCGTGAAATAAATATAAAAACAAAAGCTATCGTCTCAAAATTTACTACAAATACGTAAAATCTATTGAAAAATATAATGCCTTTATAAAAATAATTAATTCTATCATAGGTTTTTGTAGAATTTAAAAAAATAAATGTATGATTTTACGAAAACGCTAATAATTTTTTACCGTCGCTAAATAAATATAAAAACAATTGTTATCGCCTTAAAACTTGATAATATTACGCGTAATTCAATAGAAAATATAATTATTTTATAAAAATACTAATTTATTACACAAATTTTGCACAATTTTTAGAATAAAAGTGCTTTAATTTACTAAAAATATCTTTATATTCATCGACATGAATTAAATCTAAAAACAAAAGCTATCATCTCAAAATTTACTACAAATACGTAAAATCTATTGGAAAATATAATGCCTTCATAAAAATACTTAATTCTATCATAGATTTTTGTAAAATTTAAAAATTAAAAGCATGAATTTACGAAAATGGTAATAATTTTTAAGGTCGCGAAATAAATATAAAAACATTTGCTATCGCCTTAAAACTTGACATTATTACGCATAATTCAATAGAAAATATAATTATTTTATAAAAATCATATTTTTTTGTACAAATTTTGTACAATTTTTGAAATAAAAGTGCCTTCATTTACGATAAAATAAAAAATATATTCATTGACATGAAATAAATCTAAAAACAAAAGCTATCACCACGAAACTTACTAGAATAACGTAAAATTTAATGAAAAATATACTACCTTTATAAAAATCCTAAACTCTATCGCAGATTTTGTACAATTTTTAGAAAATAAATTATTTAATTTACGAAAATTATCATAATTTTTATCGCCTCGAAAGAAAAGGTAAACAATCCCTATCGTCTTAAAATTTATTAAAAATACGTAAAATTTAATTAAAAATATAATTGCTATAAAAAAATTTTGAACGGTATCACAGATTTTGCAAAAATTAAAAAAAATTAAAGCAAGAATTTATCAAATGATGATAATTTTTATCGTCGCAAAATAAATATAAAAACAATTGCTATCGCCTCAAAACTTATTAGTATTGCAAAGAATTTAAAAAATTATATATTTATTTAATAAATATTTCTAATTTTCCTACAGATTTTGCACAATTTTTACATTAAAAGTGTGTTTGTTTATGAAAATTATCACAAATGAAAATGACGTAAAATAAATATAAAAACAAAAGCTATCGTCTTAAAATTTACTATAATTATGTAAAATTGAACGAAAAATATGATGCCTTTATAAAAATCGTCAACTTTTATACAGATTTTGTAAAATTTAAAACCAAAGTCGGTATGAATTTACGAAAACGAGAATCATTTTTATCATAGGTAAAGATTTATAAAAACAATTGCTATCGCCTTAAAATTTACTATAACTACATAAAATTTATCATAAAACATAACGCCTTTATAAAAATTCTCAGGTTGTTCAAAGATTTTTCAAAATTAAAAAAAATAGAACATGATTTGACAAAAAAGATAATATTTTTTATCGTAGTGAAATGATTATAAAAACAATTGCTATCGTCCTATAATTATCTATATTTAAATTAAAAGTATAACACTTTTATAAAAATCCTTAATTATATTACAGATTTTACTCAGATTTAAGAAAATTTGAGCTGGAATTTAGGAAAATAATCATACATTTTTGTCCTTGTGAAATAAATATAAAAACAAATGCTATCGTCTCAAAATTTACAATATTTACGTAAAATTTGACGGATAATATAATGGCTGTATAAAAATTCTTAATTTTATCATAATTTTTCCATAATTTACAAAAGAAATAGAACCTAAATTTACAAAAATGATTATAGTTTTTATCAGCATAAAATAAACATAAAAACAAAAGATATAGCCTTATAACTTGCTAATATTATAAAAAATAAAATTAAAAATATAACTGTCATATAAATATTCTTAAGTCTATCACAGATTTTGCTCAGATAAAAAAAAATGTTTCTTTTTTTTCAGGGAAATAATCACAAATTTTTATCACTGTGAAATAAATATAAAAACAAATGCTATCGTCTCAAAATTTAGCACATTTATGCAAAATTTATTGGAAAATATAATGGCTGTGTAAAAATCCTGAATTTTATTAGAAGTTTTGCATAATTTAGAAAAGAAATAGAACTTAAATGTACAAAAATGATTATAGCTTTTATTATCGTTAAATACATGCAAAAACAAAAGCTATCGCCTTAAAATTAACTAATATTACGAAAAATATAATGAAAAATATAACTGTTATATAAATATTCTTAATTCTATTACAGATTTTGCTCATATTAAAAAAACTGTGCTGGAATTTAGGAAAATAATAATTATTTTTTATCGCTGTGAAATAAATATAAAAACAAATGCTATCGACTCAATATTTCTATAATTACCTGAAATGTATTGGATAATATAATGCCTCTTGAAAATTCTTCCATTTTATCATAAATTTTACATAATTTATAAAAGAAATGGAGCTTAAATTTACAAGAATGATTACTGTTTTTTATCATCGTAAAACAAATATAAAAACAAATGCTTTCGACTTAAAACTCACCAATATTATAAAAAATGTAATGAAAAATATAACTGTTATATAAATATTTTAAGTATATTACAGCTTTTGCTCAGATTTAAAAAAATTAGCTAAAATTCAGGAAAATAATCATAAAATTTTAAGCGTTGTGAAATAAATATAGAAACAAAAGCTATCATCTCAAAATTTACTATAATTACACAAAATTTATTGGAAAATATAATGGTTGTGTAAAATTCCTAAATTTTAGCATAAATTTTGAATAATTTACAAAAAAAATAGAACTTAAATGTACAAAAATGATTATAGTTTTTATCATCGTTAAATACATGTAAAAACAAAAACTATCGCCTTAAAACTTACTAATATTATAAAAAATGAAGTGAAAAATATAACTGTCATATAAATATTCTTAAATCTATCACAGATTTTGCTCAAATTAAAAAAAAATTGTCTCTTTTTTTTCATGGAAATAATCAAAAATTTTTATCGCTGTGAAATAAATATAAAAACAAATGCTATCGTCTCAAAATTTACCATATTTATGAAAAATTTATTGGAAAATATAATGGCTGTGTAAAAATCCTGAGTTTTATTAGAAGTTTTGCATAATTTTGAAAAAAATAAAGTTTAAATGTACAAAAATGATTATAGTTTTTATCATCATTAAATAAATGTAAAAACAAAGGCTCTCGCCTTAAAAATTACTAATATTATGAAAAATATAACGAAAAATATAACTGCTATATAAATATTTTTAATTCTCTAACAGATTTTGCTCAGATTTAAAAAAAATGAGCTGGAATTCATAAACTCTTTAGCGTTGTAAAATAAATATAAAAATAAAAGCTATCGTCTCAAAATTTTTTATAATTACATAAAATTTATTGGATAATATAATGCCTCTAGAAAAATCCGAATTTTTATCATAAATTTTACATAACTTATAAAAAAAAAATGGAGTTTAAATTTACAAAAATGATGACAGTTTTTATCATCGTAAAATAAATATAAAAACAAAAGCTATTGTCTCAACATTTTCTATAATTACATAGAGTTTATTTGATAATATAATGCCTCTAGAAAAATCCTCAATTTTATCATAAATTTTACATAACTTATAAAAAAAATGAAGCTTAAATTTACAAAAATGATTATAGTTTTTATAATCGTAAAATAAATATAAAAACAAGGGCTATCGCCTTAAAATTTGCTAATATTATAAAAAATATAATAGTAATTATAAATGTTGTATAAATATTCTTAAGTCTATCAAAGATTTTGAAAAATTTAAAATAAATATGACTACGAATAAATTCATAACTGACAATAATTTTTATCGGCGCTAAATATATATATATATATATAAACAATTGCTATTGCCTCATAATTTGATATAATTACATACAATTTATACTAAAAGGATAACGTTTTAATAAACATCCGCAACTTTATCACAAATTTAGTAAAATTTTAAAGTTTTGGAAGTGAAGCTTCAATTTACAAAAATTATTTTTTTAATAATAAATAGTAAAACAATGGCTATCGTTACAAAATTTACTACGGCTATGTAAAAATTAATAGAAAATGTAACGTTTCTATGAAAATCTTCAATCGTGTCATGGATTTTATACAATTTTTAAAATAATATGGCCTTAATTTATTAAATAGTAATATTTTTTATGAGCTTGTAATAAATATAAAAACAATTGCTATCGTCTTAAAATCTGCAATAATTATGTATAATTTAATGAAGAATGTTATGCTTTTATAAATATCTGCAAATGAATCTTAGATTTTGCATAATTTAATAAATAATAGAGCATACATTTATGACAATTTTTATATTGTTTATCGTCGTGAAATAAATATAAAAACAAAAGCTATCATCCTAAAATTTACAATAGTTACGTATTATTTAATGGAGAATATGTGGCTTTTATAAAAAATCTCAAATCAATCTTAGATTTTGCATAATTTAAAAAACATGAGCATAAATTTATGAAAATTTTTATATTCTTTCATCTTTGTGAAATAATTATAAAAACAATTGCTATCGCCTTAAATCAAACTAATGTACGTAAAATTCAATTAAAATTATAATTCGCGTATATATATTTTCAAGTTTATTACAGATTTTGTACAAATATTTAAAAAATAGTTTTAATTAAGCAAAATTATAATACTTTTTATCAAGCCAAAATAATTAAAAGAAAAAAAATGCTATCGCCATAAAACTTTCTACAATTACGTAAACTATTGTTAAAAATATATATTTTTTATTATTATCCTTAATTTAATCACTAATTTGGCACAATTTTCATAGAAATCAAGATTGAATTTATGAAAAGGATAAAAATTGCTTTGACTTTAAATAAATACAAAAACAATTGCTATCGTCCTAAAATTTACTACAATTATCTAGAGTTGAATAAAATATATAATGCACCGATTAAAATCCTCAATTCTATCATGGATTTTGCACTATTTATAAAAAAATAGAGATTAAATTTACGAAAATAATAAAAATTTTATGGACTTTTAATTAAATACAAAAACAATTGCTATCGTTTCAAAATTTACTATAATTATCTAGTATTGAACAAAAATTGTATTGGCATAATAAAAATCCTCATATCTGTCATTTATTTTGCACTTTTTATAAAAAAAATTAGAGCTTGAATTTACGAAAATAATAAAAACTTCTTTGGCTTTAATCAAATATAAAAACAATTGCTATCGTCTAAAAATTTACTATAATTATCTATAATTGAATAAAAAATGTAATTCCTCAATAAAAATCGTCAATTCTGTCATGGATTTTTCACTTTTTTATAAAAAAATTTGAGCTTTAATTTATGAAAATAATCATACATTTTTATCGTCGTAAAATAAATATAAAAACAATTGCTATTGTCCTAAAGCTTTACAATATTATGTAAAATTTAATAAAAAAATATATTAATTGTATAATAATTGTCAGTGTTTTCATAGATTTTGCACAATTTTTAAAATAATCTTATTAAGGTTACGAAAATGATTATTGACTTAAAATATTTATAAAATCAATTGCTATAACCTCCAAATTTATCACAGTTACGTAAAAATTAATGAAAAATATAATACCTTTATACAAATCCTTAATTTTTTCATAGATTTTGTAAAATTTTAAAAATGATAAGAGCTTGAGATTATGGAAATGATCTAATTTTTAATCGTGTTGAAATAAATATAAAAACAATTGCTATCGCCTCAAAAACTACTAATCTTACGTAAAACTCAATAAAAAAATATAACCCCTTTATAAAGCCCTTCAACTCTACTACAGACAAAAATTTTAGAAGAAAACAAGAGCTCTAATTTACGAAAATTCAAATTCATAATCACAATTTTCATTGACTGGAAATAAATCGTAAAACAAAAGCTATCGCCACAAAACTTTGCATGATTACGTAAAATAATGATAAGAAAATATGTGTTTGTATAAATATCCTTAAGACTATTACAAATTTTGCACATTTTTTAGAGAAATCAAACTTGAATCTACGAAAATTATAAAAAAAATAGCTATCGCCTTAATAGTTATTGTGTTTACGCAAAATTAAATAGAAAATAGAATGCAATTATAAAAATACTTATCTCTGATATAGTTGTGGCACAATTTTTAAACAAATTAAATATTAAATAAAAGCTTAAATACAAAAATTAATACAATTTTTATCAACTCTAAATAATTATAAAAACAATTGCTATCGACATAAAATCCATTAAAATTATTATAAGTCATTTCGATAAAATATAATCATTATGAAAAAATCAGCACAGTTTAGCACAATTAGTTTCCCTATTTGAAAACCCGGCGCATCCACCATAACAATACACTGACAAAACCGCCTATTGTGTCTGAATAATAAATTTTTAAAATCGTTACAAAACGTACAATCTAATGTTATTTTGTTAATAAAAACCGGTAAACGTTGCTCTATATCGAATCACGTTCCGGACAAACAAATATTTGCAAACATATTAACAACATGAATCAATATTTTAGATCGGCCGTTTAGTTTGATTTTTTTTAATTTAATTTTTTTCAGTCGCGTCGTTGTTGGTTGTTTAAAACCTGTAGCGCATTTGAATATAAATCACGCATAAATACGCGATTACGTTATTACATAATTTCAAAGCACGAAATTACGTTCCGTTTCATTTCACGAATATTATTAACGCTGGCGTTCCGTTACATTCGCGAATTTTTAAGTAACATTTTTTTGCCCAGTCATAATCACACGTAAATTTAATTCTCTTTATGCGGAAGAGAGAAAAAGAAAATTTTTACGTGTATGAACGAGTCGCGAAATTGGAGATTTTAATGTATGGAAAAAGTGATCTCTCTCTCTCTCTCTCTCTCCCTGTGTGTGTGTGTGAGTGTGTCTGCCCGGCTTGTTTTTCTTTCATCGCTGCGGGGGCGCGTAATTCGATTTCCTGGAAATTTAGACGCAATTTTTGGACGGAGGGAGGAAAAAAATCTCTTCTTCCACTCCCGATTTTAATAATGACGTAATGATATTTTTCCTTTTTGTATTTTATTACTGCGAATAAAACTTGATTGTAATAGAAAATGTATTATTAAATATTGTGTTTTTGTAAATTTATTTTAAATTCTTTCATCATATTTTAATAAGTAATTATGATGAAAATAGTTTAGTAGTTTAGTTTCTTCTAAAACATTCTGTGGTATATGGATGTAATTAAAAACCACAGTCTTTTATAGAAATATAACATTTTCCATTTGATGGACGAGGTCGCAATTAGCCTTCGTATTTATCGATTGTCCGATGCATGTTTTATGCAGTGCCGTCTTTTCTGTACGCCGGCAATACATCATCTTTGAATATTTCATGAGGCGGAATTGATTAATTTTTTTCTCCATATTTCCACGCGGGGCACTTATCTAATTATTAATATTAAACGGGCCGTCCGTTTCGTTCGCCGTAAACAAATACTGCACTTTAATTAATTAAACGTAAAGTATCTTAATAATAATATGACGGTGGAATAATATTTAAAGTTCTTTTCGAGGTTGATGAATACACTTAAAAATACTTTTATATTTACTATTTAGTTAACAAAACTGTTAGATTTTCAATGTAAACACTACATATGTTTCGCCACACTGTGGGTTCTTTAGGTAAACCAATTCACTTGATTAGTATAACTGGTGGATGCGCCGGGTGGTTAAAAATTACAAAAAATATATTTACAGAATCCACACAATTTAAGGCATATTTTTTCTTATTGAAACCCTACACTCTTAATATAATATAATATAATAATATATTATTTTCTTATTGAAAGGTTAAAACTCTATCACACCCTCCAGTCAGTAAAACATCATCAAAAATTATTACAAATATTTGTATCAATACATCAATTAAAAAATTATTTTGTGTTTGTTTACATTGTAAAACTTTCAACTAAAACCCTCGCTTATGTTTTACTGTTTAGAGGGTGGATAGAGGCCACCCACCCGCCCTACATATACATGATAATTTTAATTGCTAATCGTTGATGATTTTCCTGCTAGACACAATCAAATCCTTTATGTAATGAAAAATAAAAGAAAATCAAAATTTATGTTTAAATATAATTGAATTTCTATAGCTAATCTTATCTAATTTAGATTTAAATCCTTCCCACCCATCATGCATCAAATTTTTATTAATTAACTCACTTAAAAAATTTACCATTTTAATTTCTTTCTGGTTCAAAAAATTTTGTAATTAATTTTATATGTAGGGTGGGTGGGCGGCTTCTATTTCACCCTTCAATCAGTAAAAAAATGTTTGAAAAATTTGTTTGAATAAATCTATTAAAATTTGCGTTTTAAAACTTTTAATTAAAACCCTCGCTTATGTGACTATTGGTTTGAATACAATTGGCGTTTCATATTTTATTTATTGGAGGGTGGGTTAGGTGACACTGAAACACCCTACATATACATATGACTTCCATTATCAAAAACAAAAGCAAATTAGTGGGATTACAAATTTAATTACGACTTTTAGAATCAATTTTTTGTCAGCAAAAATGATTACTAATTTATTAAACAAAGATATTTCCTATTTAATATTATTGTATTGTAGTTTTCAAGAATAGCTTATTTATTTTAGCATTACTGGAGGGTGGCATACTTACCACCTATCCACACTACATGTATTTTTAACCGAAACTAAAAATAAAAATTGATTTTAATTTTCAGCACATTTACACTAGTTCATTTTATTGCTTTTTGGAAATCAAACGAGTGATAGTGAGTAAATTTCTTTGTATATGTAGGGTGGGTGGGTGGCCTCGAACCCACCCTCCAATCAGTAAAACATAAAAGACAAGTTTGAATTGAAGTGTTTTTAATTAAACTAAAAATAATATTGATTTTAAAATTCAGCACACTGAAACTAATATTCTTTCGTTGATTTCTGGAAAACAAACGAGTGATAGTGAGTATAGTCCTTTGTATATGTAGGGTGGGTGGGTGGCCTCTAACCTACCCTCCAATCAGTAAAACATAACAGACGAATTTGTATTGAAGTTTTTTAATTATAAAGAAGCATTTATGGATTATTTATTAAACATATTTCTACTTAAATATAGTATTGTGGGAAACCCTTATTTGTGTGAAGATAGTTGGAGGGTAGATTTTTTAAATATTAACTATTTTTTGTATATTTTTTGCCAATTTTAAATGTTATCTGTTATTTTTGTAATCTCTCATCTTTCATCTTTCATCTCACATCTTACATCTCGCAACCCTCATCCCTTCATCTTTCATCTTTAATTTATCAATTATCATCTGGCAGTGTATGATGTTATCAATCATTATAATTAATAAATATAATCATACATGACTTAAAACTAACAAAATTAGAAATGATTATAATTACCAACTGACATGTGACAGTTGACAGATGTTGACGAACGACAATTATCAATTGACAAGTGACAAATAACAAATACCAACTGACAGAAAGCAGTTGATTAAAATAGTTAATAGATGACAGCTGACAGTTAACAGATAATGACAAATGACTGATGAAAGATAAAAATTGTCAATTAAAAATTGACAAATTTAAAGTTATGTATAAATTAACTGATAGTTTATACATGTAAGAAAGATTTTTTAATTGACTGAATTTTTATTAGCTTTTCTATGGCATCTGTTATTCTGTAATTTTTGTAACTTTTAGCCAACATTTGTTATTTATTATCTGTCAGTTGCCATCTATCATTTGTCATCTGTAGTTTATCAAGTGTCACATCGTCATATACATTCTAATAATTTATTAGTAACTTTTGTATGACTTCTATTTATCATCTATCAGTACTATCTTCCATCTGTTATCTATAAAGTGACAGTATTTGAAGTCAGTTTAAATATGTAGGGTGGATAGGTGGCCTCTAGTTCACCCTCCAATTTGCAAAACATTCGCACAAATTTTTTGAAAAAAAACATAAAATCGCAACAAAATTTATGATTTATTATTAATACGTAAAGACTATATTTTAAGCAGTTAATTATTCATAAAACCTTCGTTTATGAGGTGGAAATTAAATTGTAGGATAGTGGCCACCCACCCACCCTAAGCAATTTTTAAAAATTAACCGAGAAAATTGTCATTTATTTTTCTGAAAATATCAACAAAAGTAGTTTCGTTAATTTGAGGAAACTAAACAAATGACAGTGTTTGAAATCAATTTAAATATGTAGGGTGGGTGGGTGATCTCTATTCCACCCTCCAATTTGCAAAACATACGAACCAATTTTCTTGAAAAATAAAATCATAACAAGATTTGTGATTTTTTATTAATACATATACATAAAATTGTACACAGTTTACTATTCATTAAACCCTTGTTATTGATGTGGAAATTAAATTGTAGGATAGTGGTCACCCACCCACCCTACATAATTTTTGAAAATAAATCCAGAAAATTGTGTTTTTAATCTGAAAACATTATCATAAGAAGTTGCGTTAGTTTTGAGAAAACTAAACGACTGCTAGTGGTCGAAGTCAATTTAAATATGTAGGGTGGGTGGGTGGCCTCTATTCCACCCTCCAATCCAGAAAATTGTGATTTTATTTTTCTGAAAAATTTAATAAGGAGTAGTTTAATTCATTTGACGAAATTAGGCGACTGATAGTGTTTGAAGTTAATTTAAATATGTAGGGTGGGCGGGTGGCCTCTATTCCAGCCTCCAATATGCGAAACATACGAGCAAATTTCCTGGAAAAATTCAGAAAATCGTAACAAAATTTATGATTTTTTATTAATACGTAAATATAATATTATAAGCAGTTTATTATTCATTAAACCCTCGTTTTATGACGTGGAAATTAAAAAGTGGGATAGTGGCCACCCACCCACCATACATACATATATAAACTTTAGCTAAATAATTGTTTTTTTTTTCCTGAAAACATTATCAGCAATACCATTATTTATTTAAGGAAACTAAACGACTGATGGTGGTTGAGATCAATTTAAATATGTAGGATGGGTGGGTGGCCTCTATTCCACCCTCCAATTTGCAAAATATTCCGCACAAATTTTCTTGAAAAATTCATAAATTCATAACAAAATTTATGATTTATTATTAATACATATATATAATATTGTACGAAGTTTACTATTTAGTAAACCCTTGTTAATAATGTGGAAATTAAATTGTGAGATAGTGGCCACCCACCCACCCTACATAATTTATTATAAATGTTATAAATTAATCCAGAAAATTGTGTTTTTTTTTTCTGTAAACATTATCAGGAGTAGTTTCGTTCATTTTGAGGAAACTAAACGACTAACAGTGTTTGAAGTCAATTTAAATATGTAGGGTGGGTGGGTGTCCTCTATTCTACCCACCCAGCCTACATAATTTTTGAAAATTAATCCAGAAAATTGTGATAATATTTTGCTGAAAAACTTAATAAGGAGTAGTTTAATTAATTTGAAGAAACTAAGCGACTGATAGTGTTTCAATAAATATGTAGAGTGGGTGGGTGGCCTCTATTCCACCCTCCAATTTGCGAAACATACGAACAAATTTCCTGGAAAAATTCAGAAAATCGTAACAAAATTTATGATTTTCTATTAATACGTAAATATAATATTATAAGCAGTTTATTAGTCATTAAACCCTCGTTTTATGACGTGGAAATTAAAAAGTGGGATAGTGGACACCCACCCACCCTACATACATATATATACTTTAGCTAAATATTTTTTTTTTCTGAAAACATTATCAGCAATACCATTACTTATTTATGGAAACTAGACGACTGATAGTGGTTGAAGTTAATTTATATATGTAGGGTGGGTGGGTGGCCTCTATTCCACCCTCCAATTTGCAAAACATTTGCACACATTTTCTTGAAAAATTCATCACTTCATAACAAAATTTATGATTTATTATTAATACATATATATATATATATATATATATATTTTACGCAGTTTACCATTCAGTAAACCCTTGTTAATAATGTGGAAATTAAATTGTGAGATAGTGGCCACCCACCCACCCTACATAATTTTGAAAATTAATCCAGAAAATTGTGTTTTTTTTTCTGTAAACATTATCAGGAATAGTTTCGTTCATTTTGAGGAAACTAAACGACTAACACTGGTTGAAGTCAATTTAAATATGTAGGGTGGGTGGGTGTCCTCTATTCCACCCTCCAAATTGCAAAACATACGACAAAATTTCTTGGAAACATTCAGAAAATCGTAACAAAATTTATGATTTTTTATTAATACGTAATTATAATAATATGAGCAGTTTATTATTCATCAAACTCTCGTTTTATGACGTAGAAATTAGAAAGTGGGATAGTGGCCACCCACCCACCCTACATACATATATAAACTTTAGCTAAACAAATTGTTTTTTTTTCCTGAAAACATCATCAGCAATACCATTATTTATTTTAGGAAACTAAACAGCTGATAGTGTTTGAAGTTAAATTAAATATGTAGGGTGGGTGGGTGATCTCTATTCCACCCTCCAATTTGCAAAACATACGGACCAATTTTCTTGAAAAATAAAATCATATCAAGATTTATGATTTATTATTAATACATATATATAATATTGTACGCAGTTTACTATTCATTAAACCCTTGATAATAATGTGGAAATTAAATTGTGAGATAGTGGCCACCCACCCACCCTACATAATTTTGAAAATTAATCAAGAAAATTGTGTTTTTTTTCTGTAAACATTATCAGGAGTAGTTTCGTTAATTTTGAGGAAACTAAACGACTAACACTGGTTGAAGTCAATTTAAATATGTAGGATGGGTGGGTGTCCTCTATTCTACCCACCCACCCTACATATTTTTTGAAAATTAATCCAGAAAATTGTGATTTTATTTTGCTGAAAAACTTAATAAGAAGTAGTTTAATAAATTTGAGGAAACTAAGCAACTGATATTGTTTGAAGTTAATGTAAATATGTAGGGTGGGTGGGTGGCCTCTATTCCACCCTCCAAATTGCAAAACATATGAACAAATTTTCTTGAAAAATCGTAAAATCGTAACAAAATTTATGTTGTTTCATTAATACATAAATATAATATTATAAGCAATTTATTATTCATTAAACTTTTGCTTATGATATGGAAAACAAAGGTGGGATAGTGGCCACCCACCCACCCTACATATACATTTAAACTTAAGATAAATAATTGAATTTTTTTTCCTGAAAACATCATCAGTTACATCGTTGTTTATTTGAGGAAACCAAACGACTGATGGTGTTTTGAGTTAATTTAAATACATAGGGTGGGTGGGTTGCCTCTATTCCACCCTCCAGTTAGCAAAACATACAAATAAATTTGCTTGAAAAATCGTAACAAATTTATGTTGTTTTATTAATACATAAATATAATATTATAAGCAAATTATTATTCAATAGACCCTCGTTTATGACGTAAAAATTAATATGTGAGATAGTGGCCACCCACCCACCCTACATAATTTTTGAAAATGAATCCAGAAAAATTGTGTTTTTGCTCTGAACACATAATCAGGAGTAGTTTCGATAATTTGAAAACACTAAACGACTGATAGTGTTTGAAGTCAATTTAAATATGTAGGGTGGGTGGGTGGCCTCTATTCCACACTTCAATTTGCAAAACATACAAACAAATTTTATTGAAAAATTCATAAAAACGTAACAAAATTTATGATTTATTATTAATACGTAAACACTATATTCTAAGCAGTATATTATTCACTAAACCCTCGTTTATGATATGGAGATTAAATTGTGGGATAGTGGACACCTACCCACCCTACATATACTTTTAAATTTCAACCAAATAATTGTTTTCTTTTCCTGAAAATATCATCAGCAATACCATTATTTATTTAAGGAAACTAAACGGCTGATAGTGGTTGAAGTTAATTTAAAAATGTAGGGTGGGTGGGTGGTCTCTATTCCACCCTCCAATTTGCAAAACATACGCACAAATTTCCTAGAAAAATTCAGAAAATCGTAACAAAGTTTATGATTTATTATAAATACGTCGGCACTATGTTCTGAGCAGTTTATTATTAATAAAACCCTCGATTATGACGTTGAAATTAAATTGTGGGATAGTGGCCACCCACCCACCCTACATATACATTTAAACTTAAAGCTAAATAATAGTTTTTTTTTCCTGAAAACATCATCAGCAACAACGTTGTTTATTTGAGGACTACTGATAGTGTTTGTAGTTAATTTAAATATGTAGGGTGGGTGGGTGACCTCTATTCCAGCCTCCAATTTGCAAAACATACGCACACATTTTCTTGAAAAATTCATTATTATTAATACGTAAATATAATATTATGAGTAGTTTAATAATCATTAAATTCTAGTTTATGATAAGGAAATTAAATTGTGGGATAGAGGACACCCACCCACCCTACATAATTTTTGACAATTAATCGAGAAAATTGTGATTTTTTACTGAAAACTTTATCAGAAACTGGTTCGTTAATTCGAGGAAACTAAACCGCTAATACTGTTTGAAGTTAATTTAAATATGTAGGGTGGGTGGGCGGCCTCTATTCCGCCTTCTAATTTGCAAAACATACGCACAATCTTTCTTGAACTATTAATAAAATCGTAACAAAATTTGTAATTTAAAATTAATACGTAAATATAGTATTATAACAGTTTATTATTCATTAAACTCTCGTTTATGACGTGGAAATTAAATTGTGGAATAGTGGACACCCACCCACCCTACATATAATAATAAATTAAACTTTTCTACTTAAACTATATACTAATAAATTTAATGCATTTGAACACTAGCCATCCCTTTGATGTAAACTAGCCACCTCTTCCTCCTCATCATCCTTAATCCCGTACTACCACCCCCTTACAACCACCCCTGCCTCCGCATTCCGATGTATATCTCTATCGTGCCATATTTTAATTTAACTCGAAACGTCTGATGTGCAGATAAACGAGTTTAAAGGCTCAAAACGAGACCATTATAAGCAATTACTTAACTCCCCGGGCTCACGTCTCGTCCCACCACCACCACCACCTCCGCTCCTCTTCACCCTCTTCCCCCCACGCCTCACACTCCGAGTGTAACGATTTTTCATATCGCATCGGAAATTCCGCGCCAGTAGAGAGAAGAGACGCCGGCGAAGGAGTTTAACTCTCTGCTCATTTTTTTCTCTCTACCCTCCGCACTCCGAAAAGTTTACGTAAATTTCATAAATTCATTACGCGGCGGCAGCGGCAGCGGCGGCGTAGGGGCTTGTCTCACCTGGAGGAGGACGCGTGCTGCGAAAAATCGATAGACCTCGACCTCAAACAATAAAAATAAGTAAATAAAAAACGCCGAGGCGTTTCATTATTAATTAAGTTAAAGATTAAATGAAATTAATTTTAATTTCATTCATTATTAGTAATGAGTGTAGTAAAAAAATATATTAATAGTTTTGTAATATATATTCTTTATACCCTTGACATAATAATAAATAATTTAACAAAAAAATACGTCGTCTCTACGATGCGCAATGAAAAATCGTTTTGATAGGAATTATACGTACACTTATGACTTATCCCGGCACATCCACCATTTATACAACACCTGCTTAATCCATACATCCTTAGTTTTTTTTACGTGTGTATCAAATTAAGATTTATTATTACATTATTTCAACTTTATTAATGGAACTTCCCGGCGCATTCACCATTTTTTATCAGCTGAAAATAATTAATGTTCAAAGCGCATTAACATGTTAATTAATTTATTATAATTATTAAGAGCGGTTGTAAATTTTAAAAGAGCCGTTTATGCTTATTATATTATGTTATCAAGTCGCACAATAAATTTAATTGCGACTGGATAGATTTCATGACCGAAATTCCTTACACATGAGAACTTTATCGCGTCTCCGCGGGATGATAAGTTTAATTTTATTCCTCAATCCGCTGGTCATAATGACTCCGAAGCACGATTCCCGCCGACGGAGATTTTTATCGGTTTTTATGTACATACCAGAGCGTACGGAAACATAACGCATTTTTTTTCCGCAGGAATGGAAAAATAAAACTACAAGTAAAGTAAACAGAAGTTGGATTTTATTGTTGTATTACACATAATAATCAACTATTGATAATGGACACATAGTGTCCGAAATGTACATTTTGGGGCTAAATAAAAACAGTGAAGAAAGGAAATTAACCGCGTTTTTATTATTAATATTATCTTCACAAAACTCAAGAACACATACATATGTTGATAATAAATATTTGAAAAAATTATATATATTTATTAGGCTGCACCGAAAATTAAATAGTATTTTTGATAATATATATTTATTTATTAATTAATCGCTTTAATTATCTTTATTAATTTCACTAGGACGACCGCAGAGACCATGTGCTGCGTTAATTTTTGTCATTCTGTAATTGTTCTTTGTGATTTACGCCGTCGGGCGCACCGTATTTTTTTCCCTCACCATTCTTGAATTGCCGCTGTTTAATTAAAACCGGGGTATTAATGCGATTTTATCTGTGGCGTGGCACTACTGAATGTGTTGCGGGGGTGATTTTTGCTGTGTGTGCGCTTAATGGATTTGCAATCTTTAATTAAAATCAGTGGCCATCAGCCGGCGGACGCAAACCGACTGAAAATCATTACAGGTGCATAATTTCGATTATCCCATGCACTCTTCTATTTTTTTTCCACTCGCGATAACCACAAAAAAAAATTGTAATTACACGATAATCACAAAAATATATATTGAAGTTAAATTAATGATTAATTCATAATTTATGTTAAATTATTAGTTTGTTAAATATGGTGGATGCGCCGGGACAAATTTATAACCGTACGTGTATGTATCGTTTTATACGCCGGGAATAAAATAACCGTTTGATTAAATTGTTAACACATTTCCCCGTTCCCCGTATTGATTCCGGAACGAAGATCGTAATTGTATAATTTAATTAAAACGAGTTGTTGGACGTAATCAATAATGCAACTGTTGATTTAATTTTGGGATTTTAATTTAATTATAGAATTTATGGAGTGTGCACGTACAATAACGGAGCAGCGGTGAGGGGGGGGGAGCAGTTGCCTTGATTGACTGATGTATTTTGTCGCATTTTGGAAATGGGTGTTTTTGTGTGCGCCAGAAATAGCAATTACCAGTCGGGCGCGATGGGACATGCGATAATTTTAATAAATCGTTATTTACTCATGTCCGACAATACATTTTATCGATCCTCGACAACTATGTTTGATGTTTGCATAGGATAAACAGTGTTTGGTATACCTGATCCTTTCCAAAATCCTGAAATGATCAAACAAAAATTTTCACACAATAGATTTTTAAAATTATAGACCTTTAAAAGGTAATTATTGAGAAAAACAATTACCACTATTGCCAAAACAGATTTATTTATATAGTAAATATTATTTTAAAAGCTTTTATTAACTATTAATGACATGTTTTAATTATTTCTCTTCTTTTACAGGTAATTACCATCACTGAACGCTATTTACTGCGATATTTATCCCATGCAGGAATTGGTGAGGATTATTTGATACTTATTATGTTGTATATTCCATCAATTTTATTTTTTATTGATTCTATATGTTAAAGTGATTTTTTTTTAAAAGTCGACGTGGAATAAATGAATAATTCCATTATCATAAGACTTTTTGTTGTTTTTAATTAAGAAATTTTATGGAAATGAGCGCGGCGTTATTTCATAAATATCCACCTCGTTTTTTTTTTCTCTTTCCCTCTACACTCTTCTTTTCCGCCCTGCCATTATCTCCCCCCTCCCTCCCTCCATTACTCCGTCGTCCGTTTTCGGAACGGTCTTTAAAAACGGCCTCTTCATAGGAGGATAGGTCGGTGTTGGACGTCTTCTTTCCGGAATCAACGAGTTGAATTAATTAGCGCCCATTTTTCAGCCTTATCCCCCCGCGCTGAACCGGTCCGTAGGGAAAAAGGCGATTATTCCGTTTAAGCCCTGAATGTAGGCGGCGGCAGACAGTTTCGCTAATTTATCCTTTATGTGTTTCGGCGCAAATAACAACACAAACGCAACCCGCTGAAAGAAAGCAGGGAAAAAATGTTAAATAAATGGCACAACAAAATTATTTATCTACCGCCAGATGGAAGATGGAATATTACACGCTTTTTATTATGAACAAATTTTTTGTGTTATTAATAACATAAATTTCAAATAAATAAAATGTGTTATCGACATTCCCAACTAAACGATTTTTCGTCGGTAATAATTGAACGAACGACGGGATAAATGTAAATATACAAATCCCAGCTAACTCGATGTTTAGCCCCTCAGACATTTTATCAGAATAACAGTCACGATATAATATGCAGAGCTTCGCCGCCGTCGTCCCACTTCCGGATTCAGCGGCGGCGGGAGATCAATGCGGGCTCGTGTTAAAAATTCAATCTTATCCGTCCCACCCCTTCCACCCTCTCCGTATTATTCACAAGTACAAATTAAAGCAGCTTCCCGGAAACAACGGTGTCATCATATTTTATAGACGCGCGAAGTGGGAAATCATCATCGATTCCTGCCGAGTGTAGCTGTTTCTAAAATAAAATTCAATCAATTTACACGGGACCGCCCGGCCTCGCAACCCACTTTCGCACCGCCGGTGCTAATCCATAAAACACCCTTTACGTAGCTCGTTATTAAGGGTAAATGCTAGAATGATAAATATAAACGATTCTATACACCACATAAATGGTGGATGCGCCGGGACGCACCAAAAAAAAATAACTAATTTTTTAAACGATTACATCCGGTATTTAGGTTATTCCGAAATTGTACGTTTACCGAAGCATCAAAGTGTTAATTATGAAATACCGCAGATTCTCGAATCCAATAGTAAACTTTGGTAAATACAATCCAATAATATACATACCGATGTTTACCGTTTAATCGACTATCTCTAGCATTTCGTAATTGACCCTTGTTATTAATTAAATATATTTAGATAGTATTCATCAATAATTACAAACAAATTATGAACTATAAGGATATAAACCACATTAGAAAATTTATAAAAATTGCTTAATTTTTACGAATGAATGATTATAAAACAAAAAAAAATGTAAAACCCTATTCTGTTAAGTAGTAATTATTATTAAAGTGCTGAAATTAGATTTTTAACCTCTACAAAAGTATGAATGTAATCATAAGAAATTCAACAAAATCCTCGTGAATGTTGTACTGGTTGGAGGTTGGAATAGAGGCCACCCACCCACCCTACATATACATTGGATCATAAACTAAAACACTGTTTTAATTTATTTCTAAACTCAACGCAATGTTATTTTTTTGAGCCAGGAAATTTCAACACTATCAGTGACTAAAGTTACATTGTATATGTAGGGTGGGTGGGTGGCCTCTATCCCACCCTCCAACCCCAACATCATACCCCAAAGTTTAATGGAAAAAATAATTTATTTCATTAAGATTTATGCAAAACGAATTCCATCCTTTAAACGAGTAAAATTTATTAATCTAATCGATTGCGCCGAAATTAATTTAACAATACTAAAAAAATTCTGGCTTGTGATGTTGTGATTGTAAGGTAGGATAGAGGCCACCCACCCACCCTACATATATATTGGTAAAACAATCACTGACAGCGTTTAAGTTTCCAGCAAAATAAACACCAATGTTAGGTTGATGGTTTTATGAAAATTAAACCGTATTTCGGATTATATATTAGAATTTATTGAATTAAATCATTTGAAGTAAGCCTCGGTTTGACTTTCCATCACTTGACTACTGCTTTACAATAACTACATCAATTAACAATTTTTTCTTATGAAAATTAAAGTATCTTCTGTTAAGTGGTATTTAGATTACATGATTGTCTGAAAATAGTTGGTTAAAAAAGTGCAGACATTTATTGAAAGGAACTGAAATGACTTGAGACTCAACCCAATATGTAGGATGGGTGATTGACCTCTAACCCACCCTCCAATTTTCAAAACCTACTAAAGTATTTTCTTAAATATTTACATAACTCTGAGTTAATTTATTCTTTATTTATTATGGAAGTGTTATTTTTAATGTAACTTTATTTTAAAGCAATTTTCAGCTCTGATGTAATTATTATATAATATATTTAAGGGTGGGATAGAGGCCACCAACAGAAACATCAACAGAAATTCTACTGTTGAATCAGAACACAAACAAAAATTACTGCACTGTGTAACAGTGTATATGTAGGGTGGGTGGGTGGCCTCTAACCTACCCTCCAACCTCTAAAACCTTTTCAAGTATTTTACTAAATTTTCTATTTTTAATAAGTTTGTTCTTTAATTATCAAGTACATATTACTTTTAATGTAAGTTTATTATTAAAAAATTCTTGCTCTAATATAATTGTTGGAGGGTGGGTTAGATGCCACCCACCCACCCTACAAATGCAACAATTCTAAAGTAAAAATATAGCCATTATATTTTTAACAAACATCAACAAAAAATCTACTGTTGAATTTCAGGAAACATATAACAAAATACTGCAAAGTGTAACTGAGTATATGTAGGATGGGCGGGTGGCCTCGAACCCACCCTTCAATTCCCAAAACTTAATCAGGTTATTTATTGAATATATTTAGTTCTAAATAAATTTGTTCTTAATTTTTTATATAAGAAATATTTTATTGTGGATTTATTTTAAAAAAATTTCGGCTGTGATGCAATTGTTGGAAGGTGAGATAGAGGTCACCCACCCACCCTACATATACAAGAATTATATAGTACAAATTGGCTAAAAAATTTTGAAAACACATCAACTAAAAATTTAGTGTTAAATTTCAGGACACATACAAAAAACATTGCAATGTGTAACAGTGTATATGTAGGGTGGGTGGGCGGCCTCTAACTCACCCTCCAATTCCTAAAACCTACTCAAGTATTTTGTTAAATATTTACCTACTTTCAATAAGTTTGTTCTTATTTTTTTATATAAATATTTTTGTTGTGAATTTATTTTAAAGCAATTTTTAGCTCTAATGTAATCGTTGAAGGGTGGGATAGAGGTTGCCCACCCGCCCTACATATACAAGAATTGTAAAGCACGAATTAACTATTAATTTTTTAAAAAACATCAACAGAAAATCTACTGTTGAATTTCAGGAAACATACAAAAAATACTGCAACATGTAACTGTGTATATGTAGGGTGGGGGGTGGCCTCGAACCTACCCTCCAACCACTAAAACCTACTCAAGTATTCGGCTAAATATTTTTCTATTTTTAAATAAGTTTGATCTTTAATTATCACGTACATATTACTTTTAATGTGAGTTTATTTTTGAAATATTCTTGCTCTAATATGATTTTTGTAGGGTGGGTTAGAGGCCATCCACCCACCCTATAAATGCAAAAATTCTAAAGTACAAATTAGCTATTATATTTTTAACAAACATCAACAGAAAATCTACTGTTGAATTTCAGGAAACATACAAAAAATACTGCAACGTGTAACTGTGGTATATGTAGGGTGGGCGGGTGCCCTCGGACCCACCCTCCCATTTCTAAAACCTACTCAAGTTATTTATTGAATATTTACCTAGTTCTGAATAAATTTGTTCTTCATTGTTTATATAAGAAATATTTTATTGTGGATTTATTTTAAAGAAATTTTCAGCTCTGATGTAATTGTTGAAGGGTGAGATAGAGGCCACCCACCCACCCTACATATACAAGAATTATATAGAACAAATTGGCTATAAAATTTTGAAAACACATCAACTAAAAATCTAGTGTTGAATTTCAGGATACGTACAAAAATTACTGCATTGTGTAACATTGTATATGTAGGGTGGGTGGGTGGCTTCTATCCCACTCTCTAATTTACAAAACCGAATCAAGTATTTTATTGAAAATTTATCTAGTTCTAAATAAGTTTGTACTTTATTTATCACGTAAATATTTTTTAATGTCAATTCATTTTTAAACAATTCTCGCTGTAATGTTATCATTGGAGGGTAGGATAGAGAACTCCCACCCACCCTACATATACAAGAATTGTAGTGTACAATTAAGTTATTACATTTTAAAAAAACATCAACAGAAAATCTACTGTTGAATTTCAGGAAACATACAAAAAATACTGCAACATGTAACTGTGTATATGTAGAGTGGGTGGGTGGCCTCAAACCCACCCTCCAATTCCCAAAACCTACTCAAGTATTTTGTTAAATATTTACCTACTTTCAATAAGTTTGTTCTTATTTTTTTATATAAATAATATTTTTACTGTGAATTTATTTTAAAGCAATTTCTAGCTCTAATGTAATCTTTAAAGGGTGGGATAGAGGCCGCCCACCCACCCTACATATACAAGAATTGTAAAACGCAAATTAAATATTAATTTTTTTTAAAACATCAACAGAAAATCTACTGTTGAATTTCAGAACACAAACAAAAATTACTGCAATGTGTAACAGTGTATATGTAGGGTGGGTGGGTGGCCTCTATCTCACCCTCCAATTCCTAAAACCTACTCAAGTATTTTGTTAAATATTTACCTACTTTCAGTAAGTTTGTTCTTATTTTTTTATATAAATAAGATTTTTACTGTGACTTTATTTTAAAGCAATTTTTAGCTCTAATGTAATTGTTGAAGGGTGGGATAGAGGCCGCCCACCCGCCCTACATATACAAGAATTGTAAAGCACAAATTAACTATTAATATTTTAAAAAACATCAACAGAAAATCTACTGTTGAATTTCAGAAGACAAACAAAAATTACTGCAATGTGTAACAGTGTATATGTATGGTGGGTGGGTGGCCTCGAACCCACCCTCCAATCTCCAAAACCTACTTAAGTATTTTCTTAAATATTTACATAGTTCTGAGTAAATTTATTCTTAATTTATTATGGAAGTGTTATAATTAATGTGATTTTATTTTAGCGCAATTTTCAGCTCTGATGTAATGATTAGAGGGTGGGATAGAGGCCACCCACCCACCCTACATATACAAGAATTATATAGAACAAATTTGCTACAAAATTTTGAAAACACATCAATAAAAAAACTACTGTTGAATTTTAGGACACAAAAAAAAATTACTGCAATGTGTAACAGTATATATGTAGGGTGGGTGGGTGGCCTCGAACCTACCCTCCAACCACTAAAACCTACTCAAGTATTTTGCTAAATATTTTTCTATTTTTAAATAAGTTTGTTCTTTAATTATCACGTAAATATTATTTTTAATGTGAGTTTATTTTTAAACAATTCTTGCTGTAATATAATTGTTGGAGGGTGAGTTAGAGGCCATCCACTTACCCTACAAATGCAACAAATCTATAGTAAAAATATAGCTATTATATTTTTAACAACAGAAAATCTACTGTTGAATTTCAGGAAACAAACAAAAAATAATGCAACGTGTAACAGTGTGTGTATGTAGGGTGGGCGGGTGGCCTCGTACCCACCCTTTAATTTCCAAAACTTAACCAAGTTATTTATTGAATATTTACCTAGTTCTGAATAAATTTGTTCTTATTTTTTTTAGGCAAACAATATTTTTTTGTGAATTTATTTTAAAGCAATTTTTAGCTCTGATGTAATTATTAGAGGGTGGGATAGTAGCCACCCACCCACCCTACATATATAAGAATTATATAAAACAAATTAGCTATTATATTTTTGAAACACATCCACTGGAAATCTAGTGTTGAATTTCAGGACATGTAGAAAAAAATCTGCAATGTTTAACAGTACGTATGTAGGATGGGTGGGTGGCCTATAACCCACCCTTCAATTTCAAAAATCTACTGAAGTATTTCATGAAATATTTTTGTAATTATAAATAGGTTTGTTCTTTATTTATCATGTAAATATTATTTTTAATGTAAATTTAATTTTAAGCATTTTAAGCAAATTGAGCTCTAATATACAAAAAAAGGAACAGTTTGTATGTATACTTGTACACCACCTTCATAAGTAAGTAATGGTGGATGGGTGGCTACTACCCTACCCTCTAATCATTTTTAAAACCTTTTTTTATAAAATTCCAAAATTGACGACGAAGTTTTTAAGGTATAAAAACATTATGCTTTTAGCAAAACTTTGGTTAATATAATTATTGGTTATGAACCAGGACACTAATAAAAAAAACGTTTGTATATGTTTTACTAATTGGAGGGTGGGTTTAGATACCACGCACCCAACAGAAATAATTTTATTTTACTTCATATAAAATAACTAATAGAAATTACAGTTGATTACTTCTGTTTGAAAAATAAAAGTTTGAGTTCACTTTATTCACTGTCAACCTAACTTTATTATTTCATTATTTCATCTATTACAGCTAGTGTTAAAAAATATATATATTGAAAAAATATTTGTACAATAATGTATATTTTCTGGCATAAACATGAATAAATTGTATTATATTGTTTCGAGCTACAAACGTATGTATTTTCTTCACTGTCTTTAATTTAGCAATGGATGTAAAAAAGTGTTTATTTAAATTTGTTGAAATTAGGAATATATCACCTTTTTGTCAAATTAATTATGTAACATTTTGCATACCCAAGGATACCGCTAAAAACCGATCAATAATCCCGACACACGAGGTCGTGAGAGGAATTGTAAATTACAATACATCCTGTGTGTTCCATTTTTAGAGACCCCCCAGGACCACCATCACTAAAGGACGGCACAGTCGTAGCATGCGGATGGATGAGAGGATGGAAGGGGAGGGTGAGGGACGTTGTGCGGGGCAGAACGTGTTTATTACTTCCTGCAGGCCCGGCGCCTCCACCATAATTAGAGTCCGCTTCTCGTCTCAAGACAAACAGCCGCCCGCATGCAGACAATTAATTGAGTCGTGTGCGTGTGTATGTGTGTATCTGTGTGTGTGCAGAAAACCACCCCCACCACCACCCCCTCGCCGTCGTAGTAGAAAAACGCGCCAGAAATGGGGCGCGCACACACATATTTATATATACACACACACATATATACAAGTTAACAACGGAGGGTTGCGCCCGCGAGAGAAACGGGTTTTAATTGCCGCTTTGCATGAGATGTAATTGAGTTGGAGAAAATTTACTTTTTAACCGAATTACTACGGGACTTTTCACGTTATTAAATTTAATGTGTTTATATCGTGCTTATTTTTCGGGAAATTAAATATTACACTACAATACCGACAATTTTCAACGTATTTAATTTTTAATTAGTGTTCACAAGCAATTTATATAATTGTTTAATAATTATAAAAATGCTCATAGGTTTTATCAACTAAATGATACCTAAATTAAATCATACGTACCACTTTTTAATCCTTAATGCTTAGTGATAAAATATTTATTGCTCTTAGTAAGTTTTAGCGTTAAAATGATACTTTTGTCGTGTATGTAATTCGCGATACTATGAACGTGCTAGAAGGCAGAGGCACCAATAATCCTCCCTGCAGGGGGTTACTTATTCTTGAGCGTGCACTGTGGTTTCTGTTTGAATTAATTTGTTTGAATATGAGTGATTTTACGATGTGGGTTGGGTGTGTGTGTATATGTGTGAGGAGGGGGTTGACCAGAAACGCAATTACCAGTCAGCGCGATGGAACAGGCGATAAGCTTAATAAATCGTTATTTGGCCGTTGTACAACAATAAATTTATCGATTAGCCGGCTCGTTTGAATAGCTAATAGATGGCGGTTAATTGTTTTATAATGCCACCCCGATACGGAACAGGTATGTATAGTGTACGAAAATTATTCAATGGCAACTTTAAAATTAATTGCATATACAATTACAATCTAATAATTATTATATTATAAATACTAAATAACATTGTGTGTGTGTTAAAATTTATTACTTATTTTTTTGTATTATTAGAACATTATCGTTATCGAATCGATATTAAGCTGACAAGAAACACCAGCCTAATGTATTATTTAGTTTACGAGTCTGGCGGAACCCAAAAGCGGTATTTATTGAAATCGGATGTCGGAAGGGTGGGCCCCGATACACCCAGCCAGCGTAACAGGGCTGAATGTGTAGTTGTTTAGTTATCAGCCAATAAACAGGCCCTAACCGTGCGGCCTTTATGATTAATTCAGTGAGACGCCCCAATTCAAGATTACGCGGTAATTTATACAGGGCGGGTGTCTTTATCCGCCCCCCCTCTACCCACCTCATTGATAGCATTAATCGCCATTAACGTGGATGTTATTATTATCACCAAAATAAGACCGTTTCGGTGGTCCCGGCGCCTCCACCAGAAACGCTATACGCCCGTATCGATTTCACGACGGCCTATATATTAATTACACGAGGATCCGGAGTATTGTGCACGGTGCGGATTTGTGGAATTGATTTAAGACCGTGCTACTTTCTTGTTTTTATCAGAATGAAATATAGGATACAAAAAAAAACATTTAGAAATATTATTACTAATTAATTCCCTTAATAAATCAAATTAACTTATCCTCAATTTCTTATAAGTTTTGCGTAGATTATCGGTTATTCAATAGTGTGACCCTTTACTATTTGCTTCTGAATTGATGGAAAAAATGCGGACACAAAAATGTCATCAGCGATAAATAAAATGAAACAATTTACAGGGTAACCAGCGCCAGTTATCGATAAATATTTTCCAGCATTTCGAAATTAAAAATACATAAACAAATATGCGCGAGGGGGGCTTTGTTTTTTCGAAATCACCCCCACAGGCGACCGTGTTTATATTCCATCAATTGATAAATTAATTAAGGGTTTCATTTTTTTTTTTCGAGTGGCCTACACAACGCAGATATAAACAATGTTATCCCCATTATCACGGAAATCACATATTAATCCGTTTCGCTTTTTTTGTTTGCGTGCGCGGACGTGTTTATGCACAATGAATACAAAAATTTTTAAAGTATTAAAAATAGGGTGGAAAGTGTAAACAGTAGCGTAAATGTTGGAAATGTGAATATAAAACATGTGAATTTTTAAATTTATAAATAATACTTTTCTTAATTTAAATAAATAATAAACAAATAAAGGATTTATTTATTTTAATATAAAAAACAATACAATTAAATGAATTTATTTCTAAATTATTATATAAATAATTAAGTTATTTATTGAGTGCAAGCTTTAATTTATAAATATTTATTATTATTAATTAAAAATAATTAATAACATTCGCATGTAATTATAATTAATATGTATAAAATAAACAATTGGTTCAAAAATTATGTTACAATTGTATCAACTTTATAATAATACACATATTTTCAGGGGAAAAAAAATTGTTAATATATTGTAAACATTGTTTGTTTTATTTTCATTTACCCTTTTACACACATTTTCTGCCTTTAATTAATTAAACTTTAATATTATTGTACACAATTGAATTAATTATTTATACAATATGAAATATATGAATTATTTTTAGTACAAACAATGGAATTAATTTTATTTTATTTTTCTGCGTATGCTGAAGAAAGGAGATGTTATTTTTACCAATGTGGGTGAAAGGGTGAAGCATTTCGGCTTATTCAAATAACCGTGTGTAATGTTTGTTTAATAAAATCGCTGTTTTTTTTTAATAAACCAAAGTGAAAAGGTTAATTAATTCGACTGTTTACTAAGCTTTTAATCAAGGTATTTTTATATAATTGTATTTGAATGAATTAATTAATAATAGTAAAAATAATATTAATTAATGTTTAAATGGTTGATTATATTTATGTATCTTAATTTATATTTAAAAAAACGGTAAAACCCTTTTTATTAAAAAACAGTGAAAACTTTTCATGACGCTCTTATTTAAATCCAGATCTATATTTTAGACTTTAAGGTTTTTAATCCTTTTTTATATAAAAAATATGATTAATAATAATATATATTTAGACAAAACATTATACATAATAACAATAACAATATAAATGAAAACAAATTAATGGTGTTAGTCCGTCTGGGCTATAGACCTGCGGTCTTTCAGCCCTCTCTTGAAAATATGATTATATTCACGTAATTGGACAAAAAAAACTATTATTTACCTTGTTTATTTATTTATTAATATCATAGATCTAGCTTGAAGATAAATAAAAATCGCTTCAGTTATTAGAGACTAAATAAAATAATATGTAGAGGGGATTGATGTTTTATAAAACAAACTAAAATAAATATTTTATTTACAACAATCTGTTTTAAAATAATTTCGGTGAAGAAAAACACTTGTTTTAAAATATTTGTATAATTATATAATATAAACATTCTAAGTTTTAAAAATATATTTTATAAACAAAGCAGAATTACATAATATCAGATAGATAGACTAAACAAAAATAAAAGACAAGATAGACATAAGAAAGAGTAGACAAAAAAATTCTATTTAATTATTAATTATTCTAGAAGATTATTCAGTCCATTTAAACAATGTTTCAATATCCTATCTTAATCTCTTGATTTTTGATTATAGCAATAAATAATTTATTATCGTAGCGTATTCTTGACCCCATCTAACTGATTATTAATTATACTAGCGTACTCTAATCTCAATTAATTACCTACCCACCTTACCTAATTGCCGTAATGTATGTTTGATTTATCCCAATAAGTTATTAATTACCCTAGCGTAATCTTGACTTAAGAATGTATTTATTGCTCGAGTGTGCTCTTGACCTATCTCAATTAATTGTGTATGGCCCTCGCGTACTCCTGACCTAGACCAATAATTTATTCATTGCACTAGCGTACTCCTGACCTATCCCAATTACTTATCCATTACTCTAGTGTACTGTTAACCTAATCCAAAGCATTTTGTCTTTTTTTTTTGTTGGATAAGTCACGTGAAGAATTTTAATTGAATAATTAAAACACTCGTTACAATTAACTTACATCACGTATAAAAATAATCTGTGAAATAAGTGAAAAAAACCCATTAATATTCATTTAAATAGTTGAAGAGGTTTTAAAGATTGGAGGGTGGGTTAACCATGTTAACCATTACACTATTCCACTCTATTATGCATACAATTCAACACTACATTTTCTATTGATGTTTTCTAAATTTTTAATATTTTTAATGGGTTCTTTATAACTATGATATATGTAGGGTGGGTGGGTGTCCACTATCGCACCCTCTTATAATTATATTAGAGCGAAAATAACTTTTGAAATGTTCACATTATAATAATATTTACGTAATAAATCCAGTACAAACGTGTTAAGATCTATGTGAATATTTAATAGAACAGCTGAGTAGGTAATAAAAATTGGAGGGTGGGTTAGAGGCCACCCACCCACCCTACATATACACTGTTACCCATTACACTGCCTCACTTTATGATGCATAAAATTCAACAATACATTTTCTGTTCATATTTTTAAAAATTTAATAACTAATTAGTACTTTATAATTATTGCAAACAAGGTGGGTGGTTGTTTACTATCACACGTTTCAACAATTACAATAGAGTAAAAATAAATTAAAAATAAGTTCACGTTAGAGCAATATTTAGGTAATAAATAAAGTACAAACATGTTAAGATCTAAGTGAATATTTAATAGAACAGTTGAGTAGATTTTAAAGATTGGAGGGTGGGGTAGATTTAATAATGATATAAAACTTCACTTTTAAAATTATTTGATAAGTCTATTTTTACAATAAAATAATAGGGGTATGAGATATTGGAAACCCACCCTACATATATATTTACATTTTAAACTTAATTTGGGTTTAAAATAAATAAACTTTAAATCAGTGTTAAGATTTAATGTTTAAAAACAACAGTGTGCTTAAAATTAAATATTTATGTAGGGTGGGTGGGTGTCCACTATCCTACCCTATAACGTTTTAAACAAACACAAGGGTTTCACAAATAATTCGAGAAATTATCGATTATATTAAAGAAAAACAATGTGAAGAAAACCAGTAAATTCTCAGTAAAACCCTTGCGTGTGTTTTACTGATTGCAGAGTGGGATAGAGGCCACCCACCCACCTTACATATATATAAAAATTTACCCACACACAACGTTTTAACATTTTGAAAATCAAAATTACAACACTGATTTTAATGTATTTTTTTTTCCAAATATAAAATGTATTGATGTTTAAAACTTAAATGTATATGTAGGGTGGGTGGGTGTCCTCTATAACACCCTCCAACCAGTAAAACCCACGCAAGGGTTTTACTCAAAAGTTACCGATTTTTTAACATTGTTATTCTTTAATCTTTAATAATTGATTTCTTTTGAAATTTTTTGTAAAACCCTTTTGTATGTTAAAAATTTTAGAGAGTAGGATAGTGGCCACCCACCCACCCTACATATATATCTACATTTAAACACAGACCTTGTAATTTTTATCTTTTAAACATTTAATTTCAACACTGATCTCAATTTTCTATATTTAAATAAAAATCTTAATCGTGGTAGAGAGGCCACCCACCCACCCTATATATATGTACATTTAAGTTTTATACATCAATACTTTTTATATTTGGAAAAGAGTACATCAAAATCAGTGTTGTAGTTTTGATTTTCAAAATGTAAAAACATTATATGAGGGTAATTATCCATATATATGTAGGGTGGTTGGGTGGCCTCTATCCCACTATCCAACCAGTAAAACACACGCAAGGGTTTAACCGAGAATTTACTTTTTTTAGCACTGTTATTTTTTAATAATTATATAAACGATTTTTTCCGGAATTATTTGTGAAACCCTTTTTTATGTTTAAAAAATTGGAGGATTATGATAGTGGCCATCCACCCACCCTTTCTTTCCTGTAATCCTGAAATCTGTGTATTCTTGTTTGGTTATTTACAAATATTCTCAACATGGTCTTTGAGATATTTGCAACTTTATGATGATCATAGTCTTCATTCTATAGATGCTTGTAGATAGTATAAAAATGTACACATTACTTTTTGTGGTAATGAGTATTATTGAGCAAGTTAACAAAAACATTTTTATACTTTCGAAATACTTTTGGTATTAGTTACACGCACACATATACACCTTTTCAAGCCAGAAACATACGAGGGAACAAACAAAGGACCGATAATAAACGAAATCATCAGCACTGTGTTGAATGTTGGTCCTGGCGCTTCCACCATTTAAGTACATCAAGTTAATGCAGCTTTCTTCAGTAAGATATGATGAAAATGTTACGTAAGTTCTTCGTTAATCTTACATTATTTATCAAATGATGATTTTAAGAAATTAAAATTAACACAATTAATAAAACTTGATTTATTGTTTCTATCATAAACTACTAAATAATAGCTGTCGTTACTGTTAATATGATTTAATTTGTTTACATTTACATATTTAGGTTATTATACGTGGGTCTCTTTGAATTAAGGTAGAATCTAATTGTAACACCTAATTAATAAATTTAATAATAAAAGTAAGAGTGGTGAGTTCACCGGGAAAGTATTGAATAAACATCCCGACGTCGAAGAAGCGAAGGGAAAGGGGGGTGGTGTCGTGGAGTAATTTATGTAGATATTATTCCCTTCGCATCTGCGGTTCATTTACTTAGCTCTTAACTCGAAAAAGCAATATAAATTAAGCCCCGGAATGAATTTAATGAATAATTCTGCTCTTTTTGGCGTCGACGATGGCGGGTGAATAGAGCCATTAATAGGTGGACGGATTTCGGTGTGTGCGGGGGATTAATAAATACCTACGGGCGCTGTATCTAGGAGAACCGTTGAGTGATATATGCTGTGGGGGAAATCCGCTCCGTAAAGAGAAATTAGGCCCTGGGTATTATGAATTATGGGCAGAAGGTGTTGTAGGTTATTAACTCCGTTTCCTGCGCAAAGGCCGGACCTGCATATATATACATACACTTAATGGTGGCGGCGGTGGCGGCGGGTTACCTACGCCTTGTTTGGCCCCGAGCCGGAGGGAAAGGGGTCGTTAATGCAGTGAGGGATCGTGATTGTCTTAGGATCGTCCGTCGATAATTCACGTGCTCGTGTTCCAATCGAGCTCTTTGTTGTTATTTACAGGGGTGCTCTCTCTCCCTCTAAGGTCGCACATTGATTTTACCCGGATTATATTAATAAAGGGTCGCCCTTTTGCTTTCATTCAATACAACCACAAATTAAGCTTTTATATATCCAATTTTATTTAATCAATTAATTACAAATGATATGATTTACAATTTTTTATTATTAAACGGCGTGCGTAATTCTGTTTGATTTCCGGATTAGATTTTAATTTTTCATTCAAACGAAGGCAGCTAACAGCCTTTCGCTCCATAGGTTAATGAATTCTATTAATAATTCGTCGATGCCGTCAGAGTTGATTGAAATAGGGGATGGTGTGGGGGTTTAGGATCTAAAAATGTACTCTTACGTGTATAACGTTGTAAAACTGTTTAAATAAATAATTTCCCGGCGCATTCACCATAATTTGTAATTATAATATTTTTATTTAAAATATGTTACAATGATTTTATTTAAATTATTTTAAATATTTTATATTTGTTGTAGCCTAGAGTATTTAAAGTCATTTATACGAGAGATTATTTAGTAATGATTATTGAAATTTTTAAGTTTTGAGTGCTTTTATTTCGCTATAGGTTATTCTACTCTAATTTTTTTTCATATATTATAAAGCTATTATCGTTGAGGATATCCACAAATTTTAAGATTATTTCCTTAAGAATTTTTTTTAGAAATTTTGAATTGTAATTTTTATTTTCTATCACAAAGTTTCAACTGCTGACAATTTTTTTATCGTTCATTAAACACTACTATTTTTAACTTTCTCTATATTTTATATATACGATAGATGAAGTATTGTTTGATATGTTAAAAATATATTATTTTTGATGATGTTGCAATAGTTTATTCTACTGTAATATTCTGTTGTTTATAGACATTATTTACAAAGATTATTTTACAATAATTTTTGTTAACCCATATAAATAAAAACAAACGTATTGTGCGTGCCATTAATGTAGGAATTTACGTTCCCGAATAACGAAAATAAAAAAAAAATTATAAATAAATTTCCTTAATGGACGCGTCCTATTCAAATGTGTCGTGCGTTTCTGTGCGCGATAATAAATTCAAGGTTCCGCTGGTAGGAATTTTCGTGAAAAACGATATTATCTCCGTTGTATGTGTTAATGGGCGATTGATGTGCACCGTAAACGCGCGTGTATCTCAATAAAAATCCTTTATGGCCGCGCATAAAACCCAAATTCAATTATGTCATTGCGGGGGCGACGCGCATTTATTTTCATATGCGACGCGTCCTCTCCTCCGCACCGTAATTGCCCTAATTGTTACCTGCGGATATATACGGACACGTTGTTCGGTATTCAAATGTATCGAAATGTACCAAACAGAAACAAAAAGAGAGAATGTAATGTGTTACAAAAAGCATAAAATTTAAATTTTTAATTCCTTAATGTTTTAGTACATGTTTAATAAGTATTGTGATTGAAACTAACCAATTAGGCAATGAGTTAATGAATAAATATATTAATTAATTGATTGGGGTATTGAATAATCAATATATCTAAGATGTAAATGAATGGAATATATGATTAACCCTGCGCATCCACCATTTATACCGCACAAATAGCACTAGCTTTGTGTGAGTAAATTTAAATACTGCGTTGTATAAATGGTGGATGCGCCGGGTTTATCATTTATTCTATTAGTTTATGTATTTAAAATATTGATTATTTCATTTGTAGATATTGTATTATGTATAACTAATATACTTTTGTAATCTAGGTGTTATTACTAAAGTGTGGTGGTTTATGCGGCCTTATCCGTTACGATTGAATAAAAATTACACTCCGTACAGCCGCGTCCGTCCTATTTGCGTAAATTTTAACGTCCGTACTGTGGAGGTGGGGGTGGAAACAATATAAAATAAATTCCACTAAAAACCCATAAAATTTTATCGTCCGCCGTATACGCGGCCATTTTTGGCCATCCGTCCGACTGCGGCGGGCGGCATAAGCGCACGCCCTCTCCCGCCGCCGCCGCCACCCCCGGATTATGACGACCGTCCCCACCCCCCCGCACGTTCCCTTATTTAGGGTCCCATATCTAGACGGGACATAATAATAATATACCATCCGTATAGGAAATTACGCTCGTAAATATTCCATCCACTATTGCGAACGTATCGGTTAAGTTAATAGTAATGATCCGGCCGCAGAGAGATATTTATTACTAATACCGTCGGCTAATACGTATTGATGTTTCTATTATTGGATGATACATTGAAAGTCTATCTCTATCGATTGTCGACTGATTAAAATTACAGAGTGCTATTAAATGTATTATGTAATGGGAGAGTCGGATATCAATTTGCATGTCCGTCCGTGTAACTGAAATTTACCATTGTTGCCTTCTTCCCCTTCCACCCCGTTCACCATAGTGTTGTTCTGTTTCGGTTGTAATTATTTTATTTATAAATATTACATGCTGTTGTTCAGAATTTAAACTAAACACGCGCGTACGCACATCGGGTCAATAGTCATGAATTTTGATCAAATTATTAAAATAAATTTATTTTCAACTAGAATTGTATATCAATAATTATAAACTAAAAATATATAATATCGATTTTTCTCTGTATTAATTTCTAGTAATGAATAATTTCATTTTCTTTACGTTCTCAAATATTCCTCTGTATTATTCAATTTTAATAATAAAATAACAAGTTTTATCCAATAAACAGTTTATACTGAATTCTGCCCTTATTTATTAGATTACTATAAACCCTGAGGACTCTTTTATATATTTAATATTAAATGATTATTTTAATAAAACGAATTTAATTATTAAAAGTAATCCAGCCTCCCTTAATACAACTTCTAAAACGAGATTTTCTTTCTCCAACTTTACTTCTTTGACACGAGCGCGGAGGGCGTTTAAATCCCAAACAGGACTCTACAAAGCCAACGTTTATTTAATAAATTATTATAATTAAATATTACGTCTTTAAGTATCTCGAGTGCGTCGTCCAATTAACGTTAAATGTACGAAATTAAAATTTTTAAAATTTACAACAGCGTTATATAATTAAAGGCACACTTGAAACTAATCAGTAAAGTTATTTAATATATATATATATATATATATATATATATATATATATATATATAAAATTCTTTTGAAAATTTTCACTGAGTGTAATTGTTACTTTAGACCCAATTAGAAAGGCCCTCGCTTTTCTCTCTCTCTCTCTCTTTCTCGCCTTTTTTCTTCTTAATGTTGTTTAGTGAAAACAGGGGCGCGCGTGCGCCATCCCTTAAAATAGTGAAGAGGCATAATTAAATTTCCCTTTGTTATTTTAATGAGATTCCCTTAATTCGCGTCCACGCTGCTCCTCTCGAACTTGAGAAAAGTTTGTTTCTTCATAATCTGGGCCACCGACACTTGTCCCATTTAATAAAATTCAACGCCGGCGCGTTCCTCCACTTCTTCTTTACCCTGCGCTCCACCACTTCACATACGTAATTTCATGCATTGGAAATATGAAAATTTAATTGGGAAACTCTGGGGAATTTAAAATATCGCCTCGCATATTTCAATATTAGTCTATTAAAAGTTTTATGATAAAACTTTATAAATCAGTTCCTCCTCCTCTTCTTTACTTTCACAATAAACTGGGGTGTGCTCTCGCCCGTACTTTTTTCCTCCTGTTTTGGGGTTGGGGGAGAATCGAGCAGCTCGCACTTTTCAGGTGTGAATTATAAATACGTTCGAGACTATATTGTGTGTGTGTGTGTATAATAAAATTTTCATATGGGTTGTAATAAATATAAATTAAGACTTCTCCGCAAACATTTATCACATTTATCACCCTTTTATTCCCCTTCCCCTGTATGAATGCACGATTAATAACCGCTAATTTCTACTGGAAATGAAACGGATCATTTTTTAATGCGCAAAAGGAAATTTGAATTCATCAACTCCGGTAACGTTGACTAATCGTTCGTTATTTCTCTTACTTTTGTAGTCCATTTATTAAAAAGTGTTACTCATATGTGTGACAATGGAATTGATTATGACATTTATATTAACGTTTTATTGTATAATTCATTGATTTTATTTAAAATTTAGATCGCCATTAATATATTTTAATATTTAATACAATTAGAAACTATATTCGATTCAAAATAAAAATGCGAGTGTAAATGCCTCGTAGCATATATTTTTTTGTGATTTGAATCATTGCTTCATTCATTTTTTTTTTTAGTTTTGGCCCGACTTTCTATAGTTTTATTAAAGGTAAACATTGCGGAACATTTTGCGGCGCGGCGCGGTTTCTCGTTTACGGCGTGGGCGTAAAGTTAAAAATTGATTTTATTAAAATATTTACTCTATAACAAACTTTCCGGTTTATGAAAATACTAAACTGCTCTTTATGTGTGTGTGTGGTGGGCGTACATATACGTGAATAGGTCTGTGTATGTGTGTATGCACTTCCGGTTAAAGTTGCGCGCCGCAACTAGGTCGTTGTAAAATTACGCGACCCGTGTTTATTATCATTGAAAAGTTAATTTCTTCATTACGTAGCTGGAATTTGTTGCAGTTTTAGCGTCGGTGCGGTTACTTAATAATTCATATAGTCAATAATACTTGCAAGTAATAATCAACATACGAATGAAGAATTTTATAACCTATTTTATAATCATAAACATCTAAATTATATACACGTTGTAATTTTATTAAGATACTTACATAAAAACCTACTACAGGCTATAAATAATAAACTACCGACCTGTATATATATATATTTACGATGAAAACCCTCAAAAAACCATCTTCTAGTCTACAATTTGTGTACTTTCACATGCATACCGGTAATTTGGTGAAATTAATAAATAGGTCCAGAGGACGACCGTTAATACACACGGCCATCATTAATATTCGATCGCCTGTATTCTAGGAAGACAATTTTCGACGATTATGTTTTAACGATACAATTCCGTGGACGGATGAACGTACGGACGACATTGACCTTTAATGAGAACGCTAATGGTTTCCTCTCCGCATGTGAAAACAAATAGAGAAAAATATTTAATTCGAAAACACATCGACGGCATATGGTTCTTAATCCGGATGTGTCGGCGTCGCCCATCTGACACATTAAATATTTAAATTACACGTCACGGATTATCGGGGACGAGGGAACGTTTTCCCCTAAAATTACAGTCATTCCGTCCGTAGTTTAAGGAGTTTTTTAGGTAAAAAAAGTTAAACGGCCTCATTTTCCTCCTAAATTATTTAAATATCAGGTTCCACAACGCCGCTTTTCTCTACAACATAAAAAGAAATGAAACGCCAGGCGAAGAATTCTCGTTACTAAAACGAACATCTTCCTGCAGCACTCACACACACACACATACAAACCAATTAACCGATTAAATTACACCCGTTTTGATGCCAAATTTATGGTAATCGCCCGTCTCTTAAGCAACACGCATTCGATAATTGGGTGGTCTCACTTATCATCGTTTCCTATCCTTTAATCCAGTTACACAACACGCCACTATCAATCAAAACAGTGACAGCGTTTAGATAAAAGTGTATAATTAAGGGAAACAATTACGTCCTTTTTTATAGTAAACGATTTAAACAGGTTTAAAAAAAATCATCAGTGTAATCAGATATTTAAATCACGGAAGAAGGAGACACGATGAGTGAAGTTCTTTGTATATGTAGGGTGGGGATGTGGCCTCTAACCCACCCTTTAATCCCTATAAAACATATAAGGGTTTTTAAAAAATATTACATTCAAAAATTATTATCCCACCCTCCAATCAGTAAAACATTAAACAGAAATGTTTCTTGAATGTTTTTTTAATTATAAAAAGGATTTAAAGTAACTCATTAAACATATTCTTCTTAATTCCTAAGAAACATCTTTTTTATTAGAGTGATTCGATGGTTGAATAATTACCAACCACCCACCCTACCTATTATTAAATAAATTTGAACTAAAAACTGATTAAATATTTTAATGTACTTACAGTAATAAAAGTTTTATTTTTTTATGAATTTAACGAGGAACAATGACAATGAAAATGAAATAATTGTAAATCTAGAGTAAATAGTTGGCCTCAAATCCTCCCTATAATAATTTCAATTCAAATCAGGGTTTCTCAATAAAAATAAATTAAATACATTAGAAAATATTTATAATAAATAATCCATACTTGTTTTTTTCATTTAAAAAACATTTAGTCAAATTGTGTTTTATGTTTTACTGATTGGAGGGTGGAATAGAGGCCACCCACCCACCCAACATATACAATGGACTCCAATCACGATTACTCGTTTGATTTCCAGAAAATAACTTAAGCAATATTAATCTAAGTGTGCTCAAATTTCAACACAATTTTATTTTGTGTTTCAATTAAAAATATATGTATTGTGTGTGAATTTTAAATATTCAATTATTTGTTTTAAAGGATATTTAACTAAAATTAAAAAAATAACTTTATATTTTATGATTTCACTAATAAACTCGAAGTTAAAATTGAATCTAAAAATCTGTTTGAAATTTCAGTACTCTTTCGTTAATTTGGATCTTTTAATAATAAAACAATATATGTATTGTTCTTCATTCTTAAGAATTACCTTTTTATATTGGATAATTGAAGGTTTGGATAATTGCCACCCACACAGCCTAGATATATTTAAAACTTAAAGTTAAAACTAGATTTAAATTTTTTGTTAACTTATATTAATGCATCTTGATATTTTTAGAAAATTAATCGAGTGACAATACTTAAAATTATTTTTATATGTAGGATGGGTGGGTGGCCTCTAACCCACCCTCCAATCATTTTAATACAAATAAGGGTTACTCAAAAATTGGCACACAAACGGTATGTAATAAGTACTTTATGATACCTTTTATAATAAAAAGAAAAACTTTCAGTCGAATTTTTGTTTTATGTTTTACTGATTGGAGGGTGGATTAGAGGCCACCCACCCACCCTACATATATAAAAAACCTTAATCACTATCACTTGTTTAATATCCACAAAAACACAAAAGCAATATTAGAATAAGTGTGAAACCAATTTTTAATGTCGTAGTGAAATTTAAAAATGCATTTTGTTATTATTTTTGATGATTGTGAGATTAGATATCTGCCACCCACCCCATATATGATTAAAATCTAAACCAAAACACTGTTTTTATATTTCAGTACACTAACATTATTCATTATTATAATTTTTAATTTGAAGAATTAAAAAAGTGACAATGACAGTGAAATCATTTGTATATGTAGGGTGGGTGGGTGGCCTCTAACCCACCCTCGAAACCCAAAAATACACACAAGGGTTCACCCTTCAATCCCTATAATATACACAAGGGTTCCTCAAAGATATGGCATACAAAAAGCAAATAATTTATGATATCATCTTTTATAACAAAAATGAAACATTTCAATCAAAAGTTTGTTTTATGTTTTACTGATTGGAGGGTGGATTAGAGGCTACCCACCTACCCTACATATACAAATAACTATTTCCACTGTCACTCGTTCAATATTTTTCTAACCCACCCTTCAATTAGTGAAATATATAACGCAAATTTCATTAAAAACACGTTTATAAAAATAAATATTTTCTTATATTAAATTCTTTAAAAATCCATTTTTATCTTGTAATCATTGAATAATGGATTAGTAGTTAATTACTCACCCTACATATATTTTTAACTTAAACTAAGAAACTGGCTTTATATATCATGATATTCACATTCATATTGGTTTTGATTTTCCTGAAAATTAAAAGTGTGACAGTGATGGGAGTTAATTGTTTATGTAGGGTGGGTGGGTGGTCTCTAACCCACCCTTCAATTATTTTAATACAAATAAGGATTTCTTAGAAAAATGGCGTATAAATGATGTGTAATAAATATTTTATGGTACCTTGTATAATAAAAATAAAAATTTTCATGCAAATTTGTGTTTTATGTTTTACTGATTGGAGGGTGGGTTAGAGGCCACCCACCCACCCTACATATACAAAGAACTACACTTACTTGATTGATTTCCAAAAAAAAAAAACAAAAGCAATAATATTGTAAGTGTACTGCAATTTAAAAACAAACAGTTTTTATTTGATTTTTATTTTAGAATATGTATGTAGTTTGTGTGGGTTTTAAATATCCTTCAATTATTCTAAGAGAAATGAGATTTTCTTAAGAATGAAGAAAAACAATATCCAGAAACATGTTTAATAAAATACGTTCAAATTCTACAACTGAAAAAAATGTTTTCTTATAATAATAATAATTATTATTATTATGTTTTTAATATTTGATTGTTTTAAATTTACAATAGAATAATTTGGAGATAAAATTGTTACCAACAATCATACTACAAATATTTATTACTAAAACTAACAAAAATTGTCAAGGAATCCTTGATAATTATTTATTTTCGAAAATAGTCGAAGAAGTAATAATAAATTTTCTGTTAATATTAGTTTAAACCAAGATAGCTCAAAAAATTTTACACCGAAAATTAAATGAGCAATTAATTAAATATAACAAAAATTGGTTTTAAATTTTAAAACACACACACTGGTATTGTATTATTATATTGTATATTTTAAAAAATGTAATGCAAATATTTTCAACTCGGACAAAAATAATTCAGTGATTAAAATTCAGCACACGTAGGCTAATATTGTTCTAATTTTTTTTGGAAACCAAGCGATTGATAGTGAGTGTAGTTCTTTGTATATGTAGGGTGGGTGGGTGGCCTCTGACCCACCCTCCAATCAGTAAAACATAAAACAAAAATTTGACTGAAAGTTTTTATTTTTATTATACGAAGTATCATAAAATATTTATTACATACCTTTTAAATGCCATATTTTTAAGGAACCCTTATGTGTGTTATAGGGATTGGAGGGAGAAATAGAGGCCACCCACCCACCCTACATATACAAATGATTTTACTGTCATTATCACTCGTTTAATTCTTTAAAATCAAAATAAGTATTAATGTAAATGTACTGAAATCCAAAAGCAGTCTTTCGGTTTAAATTTTAATCATATATAGGGTGGGTGGTAAATATTCAATCTCATAATCATCAAAAATAAAAGCAAAGTGTTTTTTTTTTAATTTCACTATGGCATTAAAAATTACTTTCACACTTATACTAATATTGCTTTTGTTTTTTGTGAACATCAAACAAGTGGTGGTGAGTGTAGTTCTTTGTATATGCAGGGTGGGTGGGTGGCCTCTAACCCACCCTCCAATCAGTAAAACATAAAACACAAATTTGATAATTTTTATATTTATTATACAAGGTATCATAAAAGATTTATTACATACCTTTTAAATGCTATACTTTTAAGTAACCCTTATGTATGATATAAAGATTGGAGGGTGGGTTAGAGGCCACACACCCACCCTACATATGCAAATGGTTCTACTTTCATTATCACTCGTTCAATCTATCAAAATCAAAATTAGTATTAATGTAAATGTTCTGAAATTTAAAAATAGTCTTATTGTTTAAATTTTAATCATATATAGGGTGGGTGGCAGATATTCAATCTCATAATCATCAAAAATAAAAGCAAAGCGCATTTTTTTAAATTTCACTAGGGCATTAAAAATTAGTTTCATATTTATACTAAGATTGCTTTTGATTTTTTGTGGATATCAAATAAGTGATAGTGAGTGAAGTCCTTTGTATATGTAGGGTGGGTGGGTGGCCTCTAACCCACCCTCCAACCAGTAAAACATAAAACAAAAATTTGACTGAAAGTTTTTATTTTTATTATAAAAGGTATCATAAAATATTTATTTACACACCTTCTTAATGCCATATTTTTTAAGAACCCTTATGCGGGTTATAGGGATTGGAGGGTGAAATAGAGGCCACCCACCCACCCTACATATACAAATGATTCTACTGTCATTGTCACCCTTTCAATTCTTCAAAATCAAAATTAGTATAAATGTAATTGTACTGAAATTTAAAAACAGTCTTTAGGTTTAAATTTTAATCATATATAGGGTGGGTGGCAAATAGTAAATCTCATAATCATCAAAAATAAAAGTAAAGCACTTTTTTTTTTAATTTCACTATGATATTAAAAATTACTTTCACACTTATATCAATATTGCTTTTGTTTTTTATGGACATCAAACAAGTAATAGTGAGTAAATCTTTTGTATATGTAGGGTGGGTGGGTGGCCTCTAACCCACCCTCCAACCAGTAAAACATAAAACAAAAATTTGACTGAAAGTTTTTTTTGATTATACGAATAGTTAATACGGAATTTACCAAACTTACTATCTTCTAAATACATTATGAATTAATTGTTAAGAAAGCAATTATATTGGATTGATTGAAGGGTGAGATAGTAGCCACCGACTTATTATATATATATGTTTAACTTAAACTAAAAATTTTACGTTAAATTCAATTGTATTACGCTTACACTAACAGTAAGATTATTTTGGAAAATTAACGTGTGACAATGATGAAAGTCATTTGTATATGTAGGGTGGGTGGGTGGCCTCTAACACACCCTTCAATCAGTAAAACATGAAACATTAAAAACAATTAAATTTATTTTAAAAAACGAACAAAAACAGCTTATTTGCTTAAGTACATTACAAGAGAAGAATTCAGAAGTTGTCAGCATGTTTTACTGGACAGTGGATGGTTGTGGGTAAAAACATTGGAATCTTGGTGTAAAAATTTATTGGTCATGTATCATTCAATTATGTATTCTTTGATAATTATATTATAAGCAAAAAAAACACAGAAATTAGGAATAAGAAGAATAATAAAGTGCAGTGGATTAAATAATTTTAAGAAAACATTATTAACTTTGAGGATAATTTTGTTATTATATAATTTTATGTATGTTTCTTATCCTATAATTACTTAAGAAAATATTGATGGGCTTAAATTATTTTTAAATTTGCTAAAACAAAACAAAAACAACTTTCCTCCCCAAACAAATTTCTTTTTGTCGCGCAGCGGCATTAATTAAGAAGCTTATTAAAAATCGTTCGGTTTTTCTTGTTTTTTTTTCCTTCTTACGTTTATTAAAAAATTTCGGTGCCAGCCGTGCGGCGGGGCGAGGCATAATGCGGCGGCGGCGGCGGCGGCGGCGACTTTTCAAACTGCGGCAATTAACCAACTTTAGATTGGACGGTTTTCTTCCGTTTCGACGTGCGTAATTAATGCGCGCGATATTCGCCGGCACGAACATCGAAGGAAGGAACGGACGGATGTTTAGATGGATGGTTGGATGGCCTAGAAAATATTCGAAATTCACAATACTTTCGGATGTGTATTTCCATTGTAACGGCGGCACTCCATAAATCAAGCGGTCGGTCGGATGAATTCGGTTGAAATTAATTACGGTTTTTCTTTCTTGGCCTGGGATGAAGGAGTAGAGTGAGGAGGAAATGGGGGGGTTCTATTTATTATTCAAGGGTAGGAAAAACTCGTTTCATCCTTAACCCCTCCTCGGTTAAGATAAACACTGCCCTTTGTATTCATTGGATCGGAAATAAATTAGCGGTTGAAATATTTAATGGTGAATTATTCAAATATATTCGAGAGGGAATTAATTAGATAAACAAGATTGTTTACAGTTTAATTGTTGCTGGTGTTTTAGTATTGAAAAAATACGCTTTGGTCTTCAAATATTTATTTCTCGAACTACTGTGAAATGATGAATCAACAGGAATACTTTTTCAAGTCTATGATTCATCAGAATTCATACCATCAGTAGATATGTTCATTAGTAAATTTTATTCAAAATATTAGTACTTTCTTCACAAAATTTTGTGTAATATTTTGAATACAATTTATTATATAATAATTTTCACGTAATTTCAAAAATATATTTCTAGATATGTTCATTATTTTATAACAAATTTGAAAGTCTTAATAATTTTAAAGAATTAATTTTATATTAAAACAATTTCTAATTACATAAAATCTTGACTGAATTTCTGAAGCCTTAAGTATCGAAAGGAATTAATTTTAAATCCACAAATTGTAATTAGAGGAAAAACAAAAGGTGTATTTTTTATGGGGGTTGAGGTTGGAAGGTTGCAAAGAGTTTTCCGCAAAAAGTGTGCGGCATTAAGTGCGCGAAATGTTGGACTTTGGGGTGGGTTCGGGGCTCTGGATAAATATTGGAGTTTGTGTAAGGAATTAGGGATAATTAAATGTAGATTATTAGGCAGGAGCATACATATTAATGAGGGCGGCCTTAATCTCTCCCCTTCTCCCTTTCTCTCTTTGTGGAGGCCCAAAAAATCCGCAGCACGGATTTAATTATAACGCCCCAAAAATTGAAACTCTTACATTTGCAGCTACTAAGAATATTTTTTTTATATTACCATTTAATTGAATAATTGATTGAGCTTTAATGTATTTCTGGCAATGATCATTAACGTAATAAATATTTGGAGCAGAGTTATTATTTAAATTACCTTCGCGGTATAAATTACCCAATGTTTTAATTAGGTAATTTTGGGTAAATAAATTACGACTTTATGATAATCGACGTAACCAGAACCGGTCGTATAATAACATTATTATTTTAACAACATTATTTTTCGAAAAAAAAACTCAGAAGTATCTCAAGGATGAATTTTTTTTTACGTCGCATTGTCGGAAATTTATGTGAAATAAATGACCCGAAATTATTACCTTGCGTCCGCAGCTGTTGCTCTAATCCCCTTAATCGCCCGAGATTACGCTCGGCAGGAATTAATAATTACAATAATCGATTGATTAATGACGAAATCAATCAAGAACGAAACGCCCCGGGTGCCCCAGAAATAAAAAAAAATTAACGCTCCGCAGGACCGAAAGGGAGTGGAGTGGGAAAGAGGGGGGCCATTAGCATTCCACGTAATTGCCCTCCACTTTGGATATTATATAGGCTCACTTCAACCCTTCCCCTCCTCTCACAGATCAGCGTTTATTAATTAATTATTTATTGTTTAATTTTAAATTATAACAGATCATCAATTATAAAATATTTATATTATTATATTTATGTATATATTTTTTAACGCTATGAAAAACAACAAATTATGTTTTCGTACGATTATAAACACAATTTTACGTTATGATTAAGTCATAAAACACCGTAATTACATTATTTCGAACCACTCCAATCATCTATAATCATTTCCGACGAATACGCTTATTAATAATCATACGCATAGAAAAAAATTACGCCAATAACAATCTATTAAGTCATAAAATATTTAATTATTGTTTATGAATTGTCGCTGCCAATTAATCTCTGACAGTTCACCCCCACGATCGCCATCACCACCACCACACAACTACAATTTCTCGGTGAATAATCGCCCGGAATTATTTTTATTTTCGGCCTCGAGATGTCGTGTTATTAGTTACTGTTAATTGCGGCCATCGCTTATTTTTTTTTCCGTGTATCGAGTGGGAAAAAAATCGGTCCGGGGCCGACCGTAATTGCGGATAATTACGGTATATTTCGTCCTTCCCCCTTTCTCTTCCTCTCTTTTTCTATTTCGGTGCGGTGGACTTGTTGTAACAAACCGATCCGATCGACGGAAATATTTTTTTTTCCTTCGATGTGGCACGTAATCGCCAATTATGAGTTATGAGAACAATCGGTGTTAATTTCAACAAGGAGAACGAATCCAATCAACTTGAAATAATAAAAATTAACAAAAAAAATCAACGAAAAAAAATAGTAATAAGTAAAAGCATTTGTTATTTTTTTCGATTAATTAAAATACATCACGAAGTAAGTGCTTACAACCGCAATCAGTTAACAAAAAAAATCGTTAATCTCACGCTATCTATACATAGTTATTAAAATTATCTTAGGTTCGGATTTTTATAATCAGCTGTAATTTTCTTTTTCAAATTCTATTAAACCATTTTTAAATATTTCCTTTTTGGCAAGGTAGGTCAAGAGTACGCTAAATTAATGTGTAAAATATATCAAGGTTACACTAGGTTAATCCATAGTTTATTGGGTAAAGTCAGGAGTACGCTAGTACAAGTGATTATTGTTTGAGGTAGGTCAAGAGTACGCTAGACCAATTTATAATTTGTTATAATTCGTGAACAAAAAAATCAACACAACTCAGTGTTTTTCGAAAAAATAATTAAGCAAAACCCTTGAGCGTGTTATACAGATTCGATTGTGTGATAGAGGCCACCCACCCACCCTACATATACATTGTTACATTAATCATGATAGTGTTTAAGTTTCCAGTAAAATTAACCATCACCTACGAGTGTGCATTTCAAAAATCATAATCAACTTCAGCTTGAATTTAATGGAAATATGTAGGGTGGGTGGGTGGCCTCTATCACAACCTCCAATTAATTTAACATCAAGAGAATTTTTGGTTTTGAAATCTTGATGTAAATTCATTTTCTAATGTTTGACTGAAGCAAATTCTATACAAGTAAGAGTTTTTCGAATAAAACATTAAACAAAACCCTTGGGCGTGTTGTTTAGATTAGATTATGTGTTAAAGGCCACCCACCCACCCTACATATATATTGTTACATCAGTTAATGATAGTGATTAACTTTCCAGTAAAATAAATCACAATATTAATGTGAGTTTCAAAAATCCTAATCAGTGTTCAGCTTGAATTTAAAGGAAATATGTAGGGTGGGTGGGTGGCCTCTATCCCAACCTTCAACCCATTTAACATCAACAAGGGTTTTCAAAGAGAAATGAAGAAAACGCGAATTATTGGTTTTGAAATTTTTGTGTAAATTCATTTTTTAATGTTTGGCTAAATAAAATCAAAACGTGTAAGAGTTTTTCGAAAAATAATAAGCAAAACCCTTGGGCGTGTTATACAGATTAGATTGTGTGATAGAGGCCACCCACCCACCCTACATATAAATTGTTACATCAATTATTGATAGTGTTTAAGTTTCCAGTAAAATACACCACCACAATATGAATATGAATTTTAAGAGTTCTAATCAGTTTTTAGTTTGAATTTCCAATAAATATGTAGGGTGGGTGGGTTGCACTCTATCCCAACCTCCAACCCATTTAACATCACCAAGGGTTTTTCTAATAGTAATAAAGAAAACACGAATTATTGATTTTCAAATTTTTATGTAAATTCATTTTCTAATATATGAATGAAAATAATTCAAAACAAGTAAGATTGTTTCGAATAAAAATTAAGTAAAACCCTTGGGCGTGTTATATAGATTGGATTGTGTGATAGAGGCCACCCACCCACTCTACATATATATTGTTACATCTTTTAATGACAGTGTTTAAGTTTCCAATAAAAATAACCATCATGAGTGTGAATTTCAAAAATCCTAATCAGTGTTCGGCTAGAATTTTAAGAAAATATGTAGGGTAGGTGGGTGGCCTCTATCCTAACCTCCAATCAGTTTAACATCAGCAAGACGTTTTCTAGTAGAAAGAAGAAAACGCGAATTGTTGGTTTTTAAATTTTTGTGTAAATTCATTTTCTAACATGTTTGACTGAATAAAATCAAAACAAGTAAGAGTTTTTCAAAAAATTCTAAAAAACCCTTGAGCGTGTTATACAGATTAGATTGTGTGATAGAGGCCTCCCACCCATCCTACATATATATTGTTACATCAATTATTGATAGTGTTTAAGTTTCCAGTAAAATAAATCACAATATGAATGTGAATTTTGAGAGTTCTAATCAGTTTTTAGCTTGAATTTACAATAAATATGTAGGGTGGGTGGGTGGCCTCTATCCCAACCTCCAACCCATTTAACATCAACAAGGGTTTTTCAAATAGAAATGAAGAAAACGCGAATTATTGGTTTTAAAATTTTTGGGTAAATTCATTTTCTAATGTTTGACTTAATAAAATCAACACAAGTAAGAGTTTCTTGAAAGACCATAAGAAAAACCCTTAGGCGTGTTATACAGATTGGATTGTGTGATAGAGGCCACCCACCCACCCTACATATACATTGCTACATCATTTAACGACAGTGTTTAAGTTTCCAGTAAAATAAACCACAACAATATGAGTTGTGAATTTTGACACTTCTAATCAGTGTTCAGCTTGAATTTAAAGAAAATATGTAGGGTGAGTGGGTGGCCTCTATCCCGACCTCCGACTCATTTAATATCACCAAGGGTTTTTCAAATAGTAATAAAGAAAACACGAATTATTGATTTTCAAGTTTCTATGTAAATTCATTTTCTAACATATGAAAATAATTCAACACAAGTAAGAGTTTTTCGAATAAAAATTAAGTAAAACCCTTGGGCGTGTTATACAGATTGGAATGTGTGATAGTGGCCACCCACCCACCCTACATATACATTGTTACAATAATTATTGATAGTGTTTAAGTTTCCAGTAAAATAAACCATCACAATTTGAGTGTGAGTTTAAGAATTCTCAATCACTATTTACACTGAATTTCAAATATATATGTAGGGTGGGTGAAAGGTCTCTAACCCACCCTCCATCAATGTATTATTAGATTAAAAGGTGAAATTAATCAAGTTATTACGTTAAGTTAATCAATCGTACATTACAGTACTTTTGGATTTTGTTATCGACGAAAACAATAAAAAAACAAAAGCTATCGACTTGAAATTTTACAAATTAACTCAAAATGACTTAATCTTTAATACTATAATAAAATCTCAAACCATCAATATACAATTCTTACAATAATTGCACGAAAACAAATTGTTGTTTATTTTAGTAATTTGGAATTTTATAATCAGCAACAGCGGAATAAAAACAAAAGCTATCGATTTGATATTTTACAAATTTACTCAAAATTTCTTCAGCTTTAAGATTATAATGCGATCTCAAACTATCAATAAATAATTCTTATAATAATTGCACGAAAACAAATTTTTGTTTATTTTCGTAGCTTGGAATTTTATAATCAGCAAAAACGGGATAAAAACAAAAGCTATCGGCATCAAATTTTACACATTAGCTCAAAAATACATTATCTTTATGATTTTAATACGATATCAAACTATCAATAAACATTTTTTACAATAATCGTACGTAAACGAATTATTGTTCATTTCAGTAGTTTAGTCTCTTGTATTAAGCTAAAACCGTAAAAAAAACAAACGCTATCGACTTTATAAGTAAACTCATAGATTGTCAGCTTTAAGATTTTTTATTATCTTAAACTCGCAATATCTATTTTTTGCAAAAAGCATGCGTAAATCAATTGCTGTTTATTTCAGTATGTTTAGATTGTGTTATCGGCTAAAACAATAAAGAAAAACAGAAGCTGTCGACTTTAAATTTTCCAAATAAACTCAAACTTATTTCAGCTTTAAGAATTTAATATCAACTCAAACAATTCTTTTGTAATATTTACAATAAGTATGCAAAAACCAATTGTTGTTAATTTCACTACATTCCAATTTTGTAGTCAGCTGAAACAATAGAAAAACAAAAGCTATCTACTTAAAATTTTACAAATAGACTGTAAATTGTTTCAGCTTGATGATTTTAATCTATATTTGTGTAATTTGTACAATAAATGTGCGAAAACAGATTGTTGTTTATTTTACTAGTTTCTGATTTTATAATCGGCGAAATCAATATATAAAACAAAAGCTATCGACTTGAAATTTTACATATTAACTCAAAATTATTTTACATGATTTTAAACTTTATTTGTGTAATTTGTACAATAAACGTGCGAAAATTGATTGTTGTTCATTTCAGTAATTACGGATTTTATAATCGAAGAAAGCAATAAGAAAAACAAATGGTATCGACTTGAAGTTTTATAAATACACTCAAACACGTTTTAGCTTTTAGATTTTCTTATGACATTAAAATTTCTTTATCTATTGTTTACAATAAACGAGCAAAAATGAATCGCTGTTCATTACAGTAGTTTTAGATTTTGTTATCGACAAAAAAAATAAAAAAAAACAAAAGCTATCTACTTGAAAATTTACAAATTAATTGAAACGTATTTAGACTTTAAGTTTTCTTTAAGTCATCTTAAATTTTTGGTAGTAATTTTTGTAATAATTGTGCGTAAACCAATTGTTGTTCATTTTAGTATTTACGAATTTTATAATTGGTTAAAACATTAAAAAAACAAATGCTATCGACTTGAAATTGTACAAATTAATTCAAATTTACTTCAGCATTAAGGTTTTCATGATATTTTAAACTATTCGTTTATAGATTTCGTAATAACTATGCTTAAACCAGCTGTATGTAATTTCAGTAGTTTAAAATTCTGTAATCGGTTAAAAAAAATAGAAAAACAAAATCTATCGACTTGAAAATGTCTCAAATTTACTCAAAATTAATTTAGCTTAATGGTTTTTGACATGTGCTAAACTTTTATGTGTGCAATTTTTACAATAAACGCCGCAAAACAAATTGTTGTTCATTTCACTAGTTTCGGATTTTGTTATCGGCGAAAACAGTAAAAAAACAAAATAAATCGACTTGAAATTTTACAAATTAGCTCAAACTTATTTTGCCTTAAAAATTTTAATGTTATCTTAAACTATTTTTTTGTTTTTTTGTAATTTTTACAATAACTGAGCGCAAATCAATTGTTTTTAATTTCAGTAGTTTCCAAGTAATATAATCGGCTAAATCAATAGAAAAACAAATGCTATCGGCTTGAAATTTTACAAATCAACTAATAGTTGTATTAGCTTTAAGATTTAAAACTATGTATACGCAATTTTTGAAATAATCGTGCGTAAATCAATTGCTGTTAATTTCAGTAATTTCGAATTTTGTAATTAGCTAAAACAGTAGTAAAATAAAAGCTATCGACCTGAAATTTTATATATCAACTCAAAATCATTTTAGCTTTAAGATTTTATTCATATCTCAAACTATTTGTTTGTAATTTTGACAATAACTATGTTTAAATCAATTGTTTTTAATTTCAGTAGTTTTAAAGTTTGTAATCAACTAAAACAGTAGGAAAACAAATGCTATCGTCTTGAAATTTTACAAATCAACTCATAATTATTTCAGCTTAAAGATTTTATTACGATCTCAAACGGTGAATATGCAATTTTTGAAATAAATTAATTGCTTTTTATTGCAGTAATTTCGAATTGTGTAATCAGCTGAAACAGTAGTAAAACAAAAGCTATCGAGTTGAAATTTTATGTATTAACTCAAATGTATTTTAGCTTTAAGATTTTTTTGATATCTTAAACTATTTGTTTGTATTTTTTACAATAACTGTGCGTAAATCAATTGTTTCTAATTTCAGTAGTTTCCAAGTTTGTAATCAGTTAAAACAATATAAAAACAAATGCTATCGACCTGAAATTTTACAAATAAACTTATACATAATTCAGCTTGAAAATTTTGTACGCATTTCAAACTATTTATACGCATATTTTAGAATAACCGTGCGTAAATCAATCACTGTTTATTTCAGTAATTCCAATTTTTGTCATTAGCTAATACAATAGTAAAACCAAAGCTATCGACTTGAAATTTTATACTTTAACTCAAAATTATTTAAAACTGTAAGTTTTTATTGATATCTTAAACTATTTGCTTGTGGTTTTTACAAGAGCTCTGCTAAATCAATTGTTTTTCATTTGAGTAGTTTTCAAGTTTATAATCAGCTAAAACAATGGAAAAATAAATGCTATCGACTTGAAATTTTACAAATTAACTTATACTTATGTCCGCTTAAAGATTTTATTACGATCTCAAACTATGTATACGCAATTTTCGCAATAATCGTGTGTAAATCAATTTCTGTTCATTTTAGTAATTTCGAATTTTTAAATTAGCTAAAACAGTATTAAAACAAAAGATATCGACTTAAAATTTTATTCATTAACTCAAACTTATTTTACCTTAAAGATTTTATTGATATCTTAAACTATTTGTTCGTAGTTTTTACAATAAATTTCCGTAAATCAATTATTTTTAATTTCGGTAGTTTTCAATTTTGTAATCAGTCAAAACAATAGAAAAACAATTGCTATCGACTTGAAATTGTACAAGTCAACTTCTACTTATTTCAGCATTAAGATTTTGTTATTATTTAAAGCTATATTTATGCATTTTTTACAATAATCGTCCGTAAATTAATTGTTATTCATTTTAATCATTTGAAATTGTGTAATTGGCTAAAATAGTAGTAAAACAAAAGCTATCGACTTGAAATTTTATATATTAACTCAAACTTATTTTAGCTTTAAGATTTATTTGATATCTTAAACTATTTTTGTTTAGTTTTTACAATAACTGTGTTTAAATCAATTGTTTTTAGTTTAAGCAGTTTCCAAGTTGATAATCAGTTAAAGCAATGGAAAAACAAAAGCTATCGACTTTAAATTTAACAAATCAACTCATACTTATTTCAGCTTTGAAATTTTGTTACAAGTTACAATTATTTAAACGCAATTTTTGAAATAATCATGCGTAAATCAATTGCTGTTAAATTCAGTAATTTCGAATTTTGTAACTAGATAAAATAATAGTAAAACAAAAGCTACCAACTTGAAATTTTATATATTATCACAAACTTGTTTTAGGTTTAAGATTTTATTCATATCTTAGACTATTTCTTTGTAGTTTTTACAATAACTGTGTTTAAATCAATTGTTTTTAATCTCAGTAATTTCCAAGTTTATAATCAGTTAAAACAATGGAAAAATAAATGCTATCGACTTGAAATTTTATAAATCAACTCATACTTAATTCAGCTTTAAGATTTTATTATGATTTCAAACTATGTATACGCAATTTTTGAAATAATCGAGCGTAAATCAATTCCTGTTTATTTCAGTAATTTCGAATTTCTAATTGGCTAAAACAGTAGTAAAACAAAAGCTATCGATATGAAATTTTGCAAGTTGACTAAAAATGATTTGCGTTTGAAGATTTTGATATGATATTAAACTATTCGTTTATAGTTTTTTACTAAAAAATGTGCGCAAATTTACTTGTTGTTAATTTCAGTTGTTTAGAGTGTTGTGAGTGGCTAAAACGGCAGGAAAACAAAAGCTATCGATTTGAAATTTTACAAGTCGACGCAAAAATGTTCGTGTTTGAAAATTTTAAACTACTCGTTTATAATTTTTACTACAACTAAAATTAAAATAATTGTTGTTTATTTTAGTAGTTTAGAATTTTGTAACAAGCTGAAATAGTAGGAAAACAAAAGCTATCGATATGGAATGTTACAAGTCGACTTAAAATTAAGATTTTTTGAAGGTATTAAACTCTCTATAAGTATTTTTTTACAATAACTGTAACGAAAATCATTTGTTATTTTCAATCATTATTATTTCAATAATCAGGTAAAATAATAGAAAAACAAAAGCTATCGACTTGTTGCGATAAAAATTAATTCACGTTAACCTTAGCTTTAGGTTTTAATCAAATTGAAAACAATAATTTCGTACAATTTCCGGAAAATTTCGGGGAAATAATTGACAATTTTTTTTTTATTTTCGCCGTTCACCTTTTGTTTTCGATTTTTAACGAGTGTGGCGTATACGTGCGTGCGCGACACCGCGCGGATTCCCCCGTCGTGTTCACGGCCCCGATTTTAATGTAAACGTTTAGATTTAATCGTCCCCGCAGTTCAGGTAAAACGCTAAATTACAATCGTTCCGCTTGTTAATGGTTTCATTCCGTTTTGTTTCACTACGTACGTGTGTGTAGGTTCGTTTTTTTTTTTTAAATACGCCATTGAACAAATACGTTTAATAAGCCGTTAGGATAATTATACTTCATTGTTGAATAATTGGATTTAAAAATATGAACGGAATTTATTTAACATTAACAAAGATTTAAAATGTTAAATTGTGATTGTACTAATTACGTGATTATTAAGTATTAGATGTCATCAATTTTATCTTTCGATGGATTATTTTCAACAGGATGGAGCAACGTGTTTACAATCGTAATTTTAATGTAAGGTAACAGATTTGAAAGCTGTATTTGTTTATGATTCTTATCTTATCCGTTAGAGAAATGTTTAGTGGGGTTTATACGGATTGTGTGATAGGTAGCTCCATCCTGTTGAGCACGTATTGGCTATTATAATTTTTAATGGTATTCTTTAATGTCGCTATTAAATTCATACAATTTTAATATTATTGACATCCAGGGTGAAAATTTGAGCGATTGAATTGCAAAATAGTGGTTTTTATTATTAAGTAAAATTAAGACAGTCGAAGAACGTTCATTAAAGTGGACTGCACCTGAATCTCTTATGTCAATGTTTTATATTATAGGTACATTATTAATTTTTATTTATTTAATTTGTAATTATTAAAAGGGAAACTAAGAACTTAATACAAATACAAGTAAGTGGTTAAAATGTTTTGTATGAAACGTTGCTCCATCTTGCTGATCGCAACTTGTTTATAAAACATTTTAGGGGTTTATATAGTGAAGATTCTTGAATGAAATGAATTATTTTAGGTTTTTCTTATAAATACAGTAAATATATTGTTAAATGCACTCTTTGAAATAAGACACTTGTTTGTTGAATAGATACTAAAAAGTAATATATAAATTGGTTATATTTTAAAACTACAATGACATCGTTTAGGATGATTAACGTGTAAATAACGGGTTGGTCATTACAAAACACGCGCAGACCGAATTCCGAGGAACGTCCGTACAATCGACGTTTATTCTTCGCACTTCCAGAAAGCCAATTTCGCAAATTAAAAGGCGAACGGTTGAAATAATTTTCCCACGTCTTCGTGGCCACCTGTGCCATAAAAATATTCGAGGGGACCGACTATCATTACGTGCAATTACCTGAAGAGTGGAGGGAATTTTTCCTTCTGGGCAACCGTTTATTAAATTTTCAACGGTGAGCGTTTGTCAATATTTGATGTAATTAGGGTGGCTGGTAAGCTGTGGGAGCCACAGGAACGGTTAATATTGCATACAATTTCAAGGCGAGGAATTTACAATGCGCGATTTCTAATCTCGATTAATATATGTATATTTAAATGGGTTAGTTTATTATTTAATGATAATTTAAAGTACTAAATGTTCTACTGGATTAATTAGGCTATTACTACTCTATATCACTTAATAAAACACTATGTGGTTCTAAATATTGGTGTTCTATTCATATTTTTTTTTTCAATCACTATTTGCATCAATCACTTCTGGTGCATTAACATCTTGATAGTGCGAATTCCGACGGGACTAATTGACAGTAACGTCCATTAGGGTGTAATTGGAGCCGGAATGTCCTTTGACGGGCCTTCCTTGTTTGAGCCGCGTTCGGATCGATGGATCGGGATTAAGTGCATTTTTAATGGGCTAGGGGATGGGATTAGCCCCGCCGAAAACCACCCCCTATCCGCCGCCCATCACGAACACGCGGAATTGTAATTGAAATATTAATGCGGAATTCAAACGTTTAATTTCCTCGCATTTTCAAAAATGCACGGGGATCCTGATGAAGTCTTCCTTCGCGTTGCATATTTCAGCAGGCGGATTTAAACCGTCCTCAATTACGCTCTCTCGTCCGCCCGCTACGCCGCCGCCGCCGCCGCCGCCACCCCTTCGATACCCCGGGATTCTCGAGGAGGTCCCAACGCCGCTCGCTCACTCTCCGCTCGAGGATTCTATTCAAACCCTGGAATGATACACTGATTATAAAATCCGTTTCTAGTTTACGATTTCGTAACAATTATTAAGTAAATGTTTGCGTTCTTTAATTGGATGGCTATTTAAATACTTTCAAACTAATATATTAACTTTAATTTAAAAGAATGCTCTTTTTGTTCCATAATCTTAATGAAACAATTTTATAGTAATCATGATGATTATTAAAATAATTATGGTAAAATAAAGCATACTTTTAAGGTAGTTATTTTATCTACTTATTAAAATTATGAACATTTTTATTGAAGGAAAAGTTATAGCGAAGTAAATTATTTCCCCAGTGTACGTTTTGCGCGGATCGTAGGTTTGATATCCAGAGACAGGAATGGGGGGGCGGCGAAAATTGAAAAAGAGAACGGCAGAAAAATAGGTACTGAATGTATTCCAGTATAAAAGGGTCGACGCGCGTTGTATCAACTAGGGAGTTTTAATAATCCAATTTGCCCGCTTCAAAGTCACGCTGATCGCATCGGCCCGAACAAACGTACAAATCGTTATCAAACTCTAAACAACTCTTGAAGTGCTCTCTTGCCGTCCCACCTTTCCTCTCTCTCTCTCTCTTTATTTATTTCTTTCCTTCTCTTTCCCTCGCCCGTGCACATCCGGCGGCGGCTGGTGGGTGGTCGAAAGGGAGTAAATCGCGCCGGCATTTCAATCGGAACAGCCCTGACAGCCATATATTCAAGTTAGGTTAGCCCTTCGCCTAGCACTGATTTACCGGCCTCGCAGCCAGAGGTCTTCACTATATTTCCCAATGTATCGCACCCTTCCACCAATCCCTACCCACCACCACCACCAACCCTCCTTGTTACCTCAACCTATGCACATTAATACAGAAATTAATCGTGCGCATAAATGGTGGATGCGCCGGGAATATACAACATTACATTACTATAATTGGAAATTAATATGAAAATAATTGTTTAATCTAAAATACAACATTTATAAACCATAAAAACTACAGTGAATTTTTACACAATATTATTATTATATTAAGACACACCAATAATTGATTAATTATCGTTTATTAGTGTGTAAATTCTAAATAAATTTCTTGAATATTGCCGACGTTTACTTTTGATTAAAACTAAACACTTTTGACTTTATTTACCACAACAGTTATTTTATTTATTTATAGTCGCAGTCAATAAATAACCATTGTGGTTAAACAAAATGAAAACTGCGAATAAAATAATATTGAAATTCGTAGTGCAGTTATTAATATGAAAATTAATTTTCAAAATGAAAAGTCTTTTATTTATCTATAAAAATTTTCCTATACATATGTATATTATTATTTATTGTAATCATTTGTGTTAAAAAACATCGTTAATTTTTCTAAAAATCCTTGTTGCAGATATAAACGCCGTTTGTGTTTCCCTCCTGAGATGCTTTGAAATTGCAACGAATTAATTAGGTAAGTTATCTCCACTCTGTCAGCGATTAGATTTCCTCCGGCATCGCCTCGCCCGGAAACTTGTAGCTCTCGAGGTGATATATAAGAAGGACTTTATTTGTTACGTTGCTACTCTTTAAATTAAAAGTAATTATCTTTAATTCATTACGCTAAAACTGCAAAAAAGAAACGAAATATTCAAATGTTGTTGATGTAAAAGTCTTCTAATTCGTTATACATGCCGAATAGAAATATTCAAAGTTTGCAAAATTAGATTTATCATACAGTATTGATTCTAATTGCCAATTAATATATATACATTTATATAACGTAAAATATGTTGTAGAATTATTTACATATCAAGAAATTAAACTGGAAACACAAATCAAACACAGATATTTCACACACGCAACAAATTAAGTTTGTTCAAGCCGATTTACTAATTATACATTAATAATTGCCTTTCAATCCGTTACGCGCGCGCTTAAATATTGAGAGATACGGCGGAATACCAGTCCTCGCCGAGTTTAATACCAATTATTAAATTGATCCCCTCTAATAAGAGGTAAATATGGTAATATTATACCCTAAACGATACGCCATTCAATTAGCAGCGCGTGTTCACGTGTTCGAAAATGGCGCCCGACGCGGGGCCCTCCGGTTTTAAAACCGTCTGTGCGACGAAATGGATCGCTTAATGAATATCGCAAAATAAAAAAATTACATTACATTATTTTCGACGTGAAATAGGGGATCAATTGTCGAGTGGCGCTTTATTTGTACGTATAGATCGATACAAGGGGGGGGTTATTTTTTGCGGCCCAGCGGCGCGGCGCCTATTCATTATCGGCGTTCGATGGATGGATGGTCGCGGGGGGTGGAAGGGGGGTGGTTCAGCAGACGCCTCCATTAATTTCGAATTTTATTTTTGCCACCCCCCCCTGAAAAAAAATCCATCCAAACGATTCATCAGCGACGCCGTATAATACCGGCCGCAAAACTGATGGAAATACCGGATTTAATCCCCAGCAAACAGATTTTCCAAAAGCTAGAGGACGGAATCGTCATTAAAATAGATTCGGCTGGTTCGGTTCAGAGGAAACTGGCGGAGGATTAACGGGGTTGTGTTTCAAAGAGGCTAAAACGGTTTTTTTTTTCGTTACGCATCGAATATTATTTATATTTATATATCGATATTATCGTTCAATTCAATAAAATAATAACATCGAAAACGCTTTTATAGTTTATAATCCATTTCCAACAATGCAATTGCATTAAAACACATCACTGTGGTAATATGAAATAAATTACAAACGTAAATATTTTACGGTTTTAATTGTGTACGATACAAATATTTATTTTCAATTTAAATAATTCCCATTAAATTAGTTACAACGTTTTAGATATAAGTAGTGCCAAAGTCTTCAACAATAATTCCTTTATAAAACTTATTGCCTCCACATTGGGCGCCAAAATCACAATTTAAAATGAATAAAAATAATTAAATGAGTTATAACCTTCCATATAGAAGTAGGCCCTATATTGGGTGCCAAAGTCATTAATTAATAATTCCTTTATAAAAAAAACGCATTGCTCCACATTGGGCGCCAAAATCATAAGAAGAAACTTTATTATCAATCCCTAATAAATACTTGAATGTTGTCGGCGTTTACTTGGTGATACATTTTGATTAAAATTAAATAAAACACTTTTCTCTAGTGGTAAAACAAAGTGAAAAGTTATTAGAGTGTAAATTCTGTATAAATATGTATATTATTATTTATAATAATAATTTGTATTAAAAAACATTGTTAATTTTTCTAAAATCCTTGTTGCAGATATAAACGCCGTTTGTGTTTAAAAAATAATAATTCTAAAGTTTAGAGTCGTAAGTAGAAACTGAAATAATAATTCTCATTAAATTACAATCATAAGACTAAATTTTATTGTTATTATTATTATGAATAAGCTTCATCTTAGTTGACAAAATCATGAGATAAAACTTGAATAACAATCTTGAATAAATTCATTGGAAATTTTAATAAAATAGTAAGCTCCATATTGGTCACCAAAATTATTAATTCCTCTACATGTGCTTTATTAAAAAACATAATTTAGAAAAAAAAATCAGGACATCCTCTTTACAAACCCCCTAACACGACAATTTCCCCCGGGAACGACGACGAGTGAGTCTCGTTTTCATTTTTTTATTTTTTTATTTTCGGTTTTAAGTTTCGCATTTTCCGGCTCGGTTATTTGCATGCGAATAAAATAATGTTTGTTTGTTTGTTTTTTTTGTCTGCGTTGAGGGTGGGCGCTTAATGAACATATGATTCCTGCTCTCGTTTCCTTTTGTGGCGCCCGCGACATATATCACGCGCGCACCCCTCGCCTTTTGTTTTTTTTTTTTATTTTTTCCGCGGCGGGGGTGTGCGTAGCAGCGCGGCCGCGGAAAATGGGCCGCATATGAAAAATATATATTCACGACCGGCGGGGAGGAGGGAATATAAATGGCGTTATTAAGATACGCGGCGGCGGGGCCGTTTAACCCCGTGTACACCGCCCCTACCCCGAAAAAAAAAATCGTTCCGAGCACGGACGCGCCGCATATACACAATTAATTCGGTAAACAAATTAAAGAATTCCATTAAATCACCCCCCTAAATAAATTAAACACGCGTTTGTTTAAAATTTATTGATACAAGATTTTTATAGCCGTCTGAAATCGACACAAAAACAATTGCCACGGACATTAAATTAACGGTATTTACAGAAAATTAGCTGTTCTTAATTAATTCATCAGAAACTGTAAACATCCCTTCTTATTTTTTTAAATAATTACCCTTAAACAGAAATAAATAAAAAGTTTTAAAGACAATTTTTTAAAGTGTTGAATAAAAATATAAAAACAATTGCTACAGGTTTTAAATTAATTATATTTATTAAAAAAATATCTATTCTTAAATATTTCATTAAAAACTGGAACGATTTTACCCTAATTTATTAAATAATCACCCCTAAATAGAAATAATCAACAGTTTCAGTGATACATTTTTTGGGCTGTAAAATAAAATATAAAAACAATTGCCACAGGTTTTAAATTAATTATATTTATAAAAATATATCTATTATTAAATATTTCATTAAAAACTGGTAAGATTTTACTCTAATTTATTAAATAATCACCCCTAAACAGAAATAATCAACAGTTTCTGTGACAATTTTTTTGGGCTGTAAAATAAAATATAAAAACAATTGCCACATGTTTTAAATTAATTATATTTATAGAAAAATATCTATTCTTAAATATTTCATTAAAAACTGGACAGATATTACCCTAATTTAGTAAATAATTACCCCTAAACAGAAATATCAACAGTTTCTGTGATATTTTTTTGGGCTGTAAAATAAAATATAAAAACAATTGCCACAGGTTTTAAATTAATTATTTATAAATATTCTTAAATATTTTATTAAAAACTGATAAGATTTTTTGTAAATTTATTAAATAATCACCCCTAAACAGTAATTATCAACAGTTTCGGAGATAGTTCTTAGGCGTTGAAAAAAAATATATAAAAACAATTGCCACAGTTTTTAAATTAATTATATTTATAGAAAATTATCTATTCTTAAATGTTTCATTCAAAACTGGATAGATTTTATCCTAAATTATTAAAATTTCACCCCTAAACAAAAATTATCGACAGTTTCAAAGATATTTTTTAGACGTTGAAAAAAAAGTAGGAAAACAATTGCCACATGCTTAAAATTTACTATATTTATAAAAAATCATCTATTCTTAAATATTTTATTAGAAACTGGAAACAACCCTTGTTATTTTTTAAAATAGTCACCCTTATACAGATACAATCATAAGAATTAGAGATATTTTTTTCTAGCGTGGAATAAAAATATAAAAACAATTGCTACAAGTATAAAATTAATTCCGATCATTAAAAAAAGTCTATTCTTTAAAATTTTAATTACAAATCAAAACCACCCTTCTTAATTTTTTTTAAATAATCGTCGTTAAATCGAAATTGTCAGTTTTAGAGATTCATTTTTTAGCGTTGAAAAAAAAGATATAAAAACAATTGCTATAGGTTTGAAATTAGGTATATTTATAGAAAATTATCTACTCTTAAATATTTAATTAAAACATGGAAGCCCTTTTTGTTATTTTTTTTTTGAAATAATCACTCTTAAATAGTAGTAATCAACAATTTTGGTGATAGTTTTTTTGGGCGGTGAAAAAAAATATAAAAACAATTTCCACATATTTTAAATTAATTATATTTATAGAAAATTATCTATTTTTAAATATTTCATTCAAAACTGGATAGATTTTACCCTAATTTATTAAATTTTCATCCCTAAACAAAAATTATTGACAGTTTGAAAGATATTTTTTTAGACGTTGAAAAATAAATGGAAAAACAATTGCCACAAACTTAAAATTAACTACATTTACAAAAAATTATTAATTCTTAACTGTCTAATTAAAAACTAGAAACATCCTGTTTTATTTTAAGAAAAAATCACGCCTAAACAGAAATATTCAACACTTCAGAAGATAAATTATTTCGGTCTTAAACAAATATAAAGAAAACAAACGCTATCGCTTTAAAATTAATATTTTTAATAGAAAATTATCTATTCTTAAATATTTCATTAGAAACTGGAAACAACCCTTGTTATTTTTTAAAATAGTCACCCTTAAACAGATGCAATTATGAGATTTACAGATATTTTTTCTAGGGTCGAAAAATAATATAAAAACAATTGCTACAGGTATGAAATTAATTCCGTTTATAAAAAAAATGTCTGTTCTTTAATATTTTAATTACAAATCACAACAACCCTTCTTAATTTTTTTTTAAATAATCTTCGTTAAATCGAAATTGTCAATTTTAGAGATTCATTTCTAAGCGTTGAAAAAAGATATAAAAACAATTGTTATAGGTTTGAAATTACGTATGTTTATAGAAAATTATCTATTTTTAAACAATTGATTAAAATCTGGAAGCTTGTTTTGTTAATTTTTTGAAATAATCACTTTTAAATAGTATAGTTAAATCAACAATTTTGGTGATAATTTTTTTGAGCGATGAAAAAAAATATAAAAACAATTGCCACAAATTTTAAATTGATTATATTTATAGAAAATTATCTATTCTTCAATTTTTATTTAAAACTGGATAGATTTCACCCCGATTTATTAAATTATCACCCCTAAACAGAAATTATCGACAATTTTGGAAATATTTTCTTAGACGCTGAAAAATAAATGGAAAAACAATTGCCACAGGCTTAAAATTAATTACATTTATAGAATTTTATTAATTCTTAATTATTTGATTAAAAAACTAAACACATCCTTTTTTATTTAAGAAAAAAATACTCTTAAACAGAAATAATCAATACGTCAATAGATAAATTATTTCGGTCTTAAAAAAATATACAAAAAACAATTGCTATAGGTTTAAAATTAATGTTATTACTAGAATATTATCTATTCTTAAATATTTCATCAGAAACTGAAAACAGCCCTTGTTATTTTTTGAAATAATCACCCTTAAAAAGAACAATCAAAAATTTTCGACACATTTTTTTTTAAGTCGAATAAAAATATAAAAACAATTGCTAAATGTATGAAATTTTGTAAGTTTATAAAAAAATTGTTTATTCTTTAATATTTTAATTATAGTTCAAAACAACCCTTCTTCATTTTTTTAAATAATTATCCCTAAATCGGTATAATCAACAAATTTGGAGATTCTTTTCTTAACGTTAAAGAAAAAAATATAAAAAACAACTGCTATCGATTTGAAATTAAGAAAATTTATAGAAAATCATCTACTCTTAAATATTTGATTAAAATCTTTGAGCATTTTTTGATATTTTCTGGAAATAATCACTCTTAAATAGAAGTAATCAACAGTTTTGGAGATAATTTTTTAAATCGTTGAAAATAAATATAAAAACAATTGCCACAGGTTTAAAATTAATTATATTTATAGAAAATTATCTATTCTTAAATACTTCATTCAAAACTGGAAAGATTTTTCCTTAATTTATTAAATAATCAGACTTAAACATAAGTTATCGACAATTTCGAACATATTTTTTAGACGTTCAAAAAAAAATAGAAAAGCAATTGCCACACGTTTAAAATTAATAATATTTATAGAAAATTGATTACTCTTAATTGTTTAATTGAAAACTGCAAAAATTCCTTTTTATTTTAAGCAAAAATCACGCCTAAACAGAAATAATCAATCCTTCAGTAGATAAATTATTTCGGTGTTAAAAAGTATACAAAAAACAATTGTTATAGGTTTAAAATTATTACTATTATTAGAAAATTATCTATTCTTAAATATTTCATGAGAAACTGGAAACAGCCCTTGTTATTTTTTGAAATAATCACCCTTAAAAAGAACAATTAAGAATTTTCGACACATTTTTTTTAAAGTGGAATAAAAATATAAAAACAATTGCTATGGGTATGAAATTCATTATGTTTATAAAAAAAATTCTATTTTTTAATATTTTGATTAAAATTCAAAACAATCCTTCTTAATTTTTTAAAATAATTATCCCTAAATCGAAATAATCAACAATTTTAGAGATTCATTTCTTAACGTTGAAAAAAAAGTTATAAAAACAATGTTTATAGGTTTGAAATTAAGCACATTTATAGAAATTTATCTACTCTTAAATATTTGATTAAAATCTTTGAGCATTTTTTGATATATTTTTGAAATAATCACTCTTAAATAGAAGTAATCAACAGTTTTGGAGATCATTTTTTGGGTGGTGAAAAAAAAACATAAAAACAATTGCCACGGGTTTTAAATTAATCATATTTATAAAAAAATTATCTATTCTTAAATATTTCATTCAAAACTGGAAAGATTTTACCCTAGTTTATTAAATTTCCACCCCTAAACAGAAATTAGTGACAGTTTCTGGCATATTTTTTAGACGGTGTAAAAAAAAGAAAAACAATTGCCACAGGCTTAAAATTGACTATATTTATAGAAAATTATTTATTTTCAAATGTTTGATGAAAAACTGGAAACACCCCTTTTTAATTTGAGAAAAATCACGCGTAAACGGAAATAATCTACACTTCAAAACATAAATTATTTCGGTTTTAAAAAATACATACATAAACAATTGCTATCGATCTGAAATTAATTTTATTAATAGAAAATTATCTATTCTTTAAGATTTCATTAGAAGCTGGAAACAATCGTTGTTATTTTTTTGCAAAAGTCACCCTTAAACAGAAATAATCAACAGTTTGAAAGATATGATTTTTAGAGTCGAATAAACAAATGAAAACAATTGCTACAGGTATAAAATTAATTTTGTTTATAATTAAATTGTTGATTCTTCAATATTTTAATTAAGCTTCTTAATGTTTTGGAGAAAAAAACATCCCTAAATCGAAATAATTAACTGTTTTGGAGATACATTTTTTCAACATTGCAAAAATGATATAAAAACAATTGCTATAGACTTAAAATTAACTACGTTTATAGAAAATTATCTATTGTCAATTGCTTGATTAAAAAATGTAAAGATTCCTTTTTATTTTAAGACAAAATCACGCCTAAACAGAAATAATCAACAGTTCAATAAGTAAATTATTTCGGTTTTAAAAAATATACAAAAACAATTGCTATCGCTATGAAGTTAATTTTATGAATAGAAAATTATCTATTCATAAATATTTTATTAGAAACTGTGAACATCCCTTCTTATTTTTTTAAATAATTACCCTTAAATGGAAATAATCAAAAGTTTTGTAGACATTTTTTAAGGAATTGAAAAATTATATATAGAAACAATTGGCCACGGGTTTTGAATTAATTATATTTATACAAAATTATCTATTCTTAAATGTTTGGTTAAAAGCTGAAATGATTTTACGATGATTTTTTAAATAATCACCCTTAAACAGAAATAATCAAAAGTTTTGTAGACAATTTTTAAGGCGTTGAAAACTAAAATATAAAAACAATTACCACGGGTTTTAAATTAATTATATTTATACAAAATTATTGATTCTTAAATATTTTATTAAAAGCTGAAAGGATTTTACGCTGATTTATTATATAATCACCCTTAAACAGAAATATTCGACAGTTTGGGTAATATTTTCTTAGACGTTGAAAAATAAATAGAAAAACAATTGCCACAGATTTTAAATTAATTATAGTTATAGAAAATTGTCTATTCTTAAATATTTTTTCAAAAAATGGAGAGATTTCACCTTAATTTATTAAATAACCACCCTTAAACAGATGTGATCGACAGTTTCGGAGATATTTTTTTAGACACTGAAAAATAAATAGAAAAACAATTGCCACGGGCTTAAAATTAACTATATGTATTAACAAATATTTACTTTCAAATGTTTGATAAAAAATTAGAAACATCCCTTTTTATTTCCAGAAAAATTTGAGCGTAAACAGAAATAATCAACACTTCAAAACACAAATGATTTCGGTTTTAAAAAATATATACAAAAAACAATTGCTATCGCTTTGAAATTAATTTTATTAATATAAAATTAACTATTCTTTAGTATTTCATTAGAAACCGGAAACAACCCCAGACACTTTTTGAAAAAATCACCCTTAAAGAGAAATAATCAACAGTTTGAAAGATATTTTTTTAGCGTCGAATAAAAATATAAAAACAATTGCTACAGGTGTGAAATTAACTGTTTCTTATTAAAAATTGTCTATTCTTTAATATTTTAATTAAAATTCAAAACAACCCTTCTTATTTTTTGAAATATACATCGTTAAATCGAAATAATTAACAATTTTGGAGATTCATATTTTAACGTTAAAAAATGATATAAAACAATTGCTATAGGTTTGAAATTAAGTATATTTATAGAAAATTATCCACTTTTAAATATTTTATTAAAAACTGGAAGCATTTTTTGATATTTTTTTGAAATAATCACTCTTAAATATATATAATTAATAGTTTTGCAGATAACATTTTTGGGCGTCGAAAAAAATATAAAAACAATTGCTACAGATATGAAATTAATTTTTTTTTATTAAAAATTGTTTATTCTTTAATACCTTATTGAAAATTCAAAATAATCATATTAATTTTTTTAAATAATTACCCTTAAATTTAAATAATTAATTAATTTGCAAATTCAATTTTTATCGTTGTAAGAATTATTCAAAAACAATTGCTTTAGGTTTTAAATTAAATATATTTATAGAAAATTATCTACTTTTAAATATTTGATTAAAAACTGGAAGCATTTTTTGATATTTTTTTGAAATAATCACTCTTAAATATATGTAATCAATAATTTTGCAGATACATTTTTGGGCGTCGAAAAAAAATATAAAAACAATTGTTACAGGTATGAAATTAATTATGTTTATTAAATATTATCTATTCTTTAATAGTTTAATTAAAATTCAAAACAACCCTTCTTATTTTTTGAAATAATCATCGTTAAATCGAAATAATTAACCATTTTGTAGATTCATTTTTAACCTTAAAAAAATGATATAAAAACAATTGCTATAGGTTTGAAATTAAGTATATTTATAGAAAATTATATACTTTTAAATATTTGATTGAAAACTAGAAGCATTTTTTGATATTTTTTTGAAATAATCATTCTTAAATATATGTAATTAATAGTTTTGCAGATAAAATTTTCGGGCGTCGAAAAAAATATAAAAACAATTGCTACAGGTGTGAAATTAATTATGTTTTTAAACAAATGTCTATTCTTTAATAGTTTAATTAAAAATCAAAGTAATTCTTCTTATTTTTGGAAATAATCATCGTTAAATCGAAATAATTACCAATTTTGTAGATTCATTTTTTAACGTTGAAAAAATGATATAAAAACAATTGCTGTAGGTTTGAAATTGAGTATATTTATAGAAAATTATCTACTTTTAAATATTTGATTAAAAACTGATAGCATTTTTTGATAGCTTTTAAAAATAATCACTTTTAAATAGAATTAACAATTTTGGGGTTAATTTTTTGGGCGGTGAATAAAAATATAAAAACAATTGCCGCGCGTTTTAAATTTATTATATTTATAGAAAATTATCTATTCTTAAATATTTCATTAAAATCTAGAAAGATTTTACCCTAATTTATTAAATAATCGCCCCTAAATAGTAATTATTAACAGTTTCGGAAATATTTTTTTAAACGTTGAAAAAAAAATAGAAAAACAATTGCCGCCTACTTAAAATTAACTATATTTATAGAAAATTATTTATTCTTAATTGTTTAATTAAAAACTGGAAACATTTCTTTGTATTTAAAGAAAAAATCACGCCTAAACAGAAATAATCAAATAAATTATTTCGATCTTAAAAAATATAGAAAAAACAATTGCTATCGCTTTGAAATTAATTTTACGAATATAAAATTATCTATTCTTAAATATTTTATTATAAACTGGAAACAATCCTTATTATTTTTTTTTTAATATTAACCATTAAACAGAAGTAATCAACACTTTTGGAGATAAAATTTATACTCGGTGAAAATAATATAAAAAAACAATTGCTACCGATTTGAAATTAATTATATTTATAGAAAATGATCTATTTTAACTCTTAAATATAAATTATTAACAGTTTGTTGAGGTTAATCAGTATTTAAATGAGTAATTACAAAAGGCCCCTTGTCGGGCGCCAATATTCCAATATCTGATAGTCTCTGGTGCATTTCGTTTCGCCGGAGATGAGTCGGTAAAGCGTACACAAGGTAAATATGTTAATACGCGCGCGAGAGAGAGTCTGAAGTTTATGACCCTTAGTTTCCATTAAAGCGATTATAGTTCGACAAAGGGAGAGATAAAGTAAACTTGGGCCGGAGCTGGAGCGAGGCGAAATATCTATCCGTGCAATCTGTTTATGCGGGGTGGTTGGATGGAAAAGGGTAGGGAGGGGTGACCGGGTGGAACTATTAAGAATTCACATAGGCCTGAATAGTTAAACGCGCTCACAAAGCAATTACAGTCAAAGCTTTCGGAAACACATATTTAATGTCCCGCGTCGCCCCGGGGCGCCCAATTTCCATCAACCGACCAGGTGGACCCCGTAATTTCCTTTGATATTCCATAAATATTTCAGGATGGCGACTTTTCACTTCTTTCGCTACACCACGAGAATTTATTCCTTCATTATTTTGGTGACAACTGCATGCGACATTATTTACGTGTCTGGAAACTTAACTTAACCAATAATTTAATATTCCTGAGCGAAATTCGTGCAACAGTCAACTCCAAGTGCACTGAATCATACTGAAAGCTAGATGAGTGAATGAGCAAGAATCGCTTCGTGCCGCACGAAGGATTGCGCCGCAATTTATCGTTTCATGCCGACAATTATTATTAATTTCGAATAACAAATACCGCAATAAATGAGAAGAGTCGGTGACGTGGCCGTTTCCGATAAAAATCTAAAGTGTCAATTTGGTTCGCATGTTTTGTAATATTAGTAATTTGTAACGTAATTCCCTTTCTTCAAAGCGTGAACATGAGAAGGTCTACTTTTAAGGGGTGTTTACCAAAGATATGGCTTCCGTGCGTCATGTCGCGCGTCGTACATTTCCGCTTCCGCCGGAGGGAATTACCCGTTTCTGGTTTCTGAATCTGATACGCGGGGTAAGGGGGACGAGGACCGCGAAAGGGATGTAGGGTGTAGGCGGGAGAGCGCGCGCGCCCTTTTTCGTCCGCGATAGGAGCAACAAGTCCATCTCCAGGTCTGTACGTCCGGTGGTAATTAAGGCCTGTTTGCGATACATCAGACCCGACACCGGTCCGTGTTTAATCTGTCACAAGTTACCTCACAAACACACACATAAAGAGAGTGGGGGGAGGTAAACTCGGTCCTGTTGGATTTGCAGGAGATGATTAAATCATTAGCCCTGTTTGTCGGGAGGGGGCGAAAAACGGACCATCAATTATGAATCTGGCGGTCGACGTCCAGATGGGACCTTGTGTCCTCCTGCAGCACGTCACGTTCCTGCGGCGGATGCTCTTAAGACTCTACACGCAGTCGTTATATGTTCTTGGTAGGGCGAAAGGGTTACATTATTAATTTCCACTTGTCTTACTTATAGTAAGTCCTATGTTTGCGTTCAAACTTTACCTCAAATTTTAATAATGTTTAAGATTAAACTAAAAAATCCTGCTTTATGAGGGTGTTATAAAGGTAATTCTATCATGTAATACGTAAAATGAAAGAAGTTTTATATATAGTAGTGTGAAGAAGGTATTAAAAATTGAAGCTTATTTATGCGTACCAGTTGTTATCTAGCCAGTTGCCAGTCAATCACTGTATAATGGTCCAATAATTTCCGTATTAATCACCAGCTTGTCTTCGGAAAGATAAAGTTGTTAAACCGCCCGGCGTTATCGATTGCCGCCCGGGTGAACATTTATAGTTGGGACTTGCAACGAAACCGCCGCGCGGATCGTTTATCATTAGTGCACGTCCGAAACATGTGCCGAAAATAGTGCGGAGAGATCCCCCGTACACTCGCAAAATGTTATATTCAAGACAAATTGTCGCTTTAGAAATAGAAAATGGAAAATCAAACCACATACAACGATAACAATGATAAATATTCGATCGCGATTTTTAAAATCCCGGCGCCTCCACCATTTATATTAAATCTATTTTTTGAATTCATCATTAGTACAAATAGTATAAATATTAAATAAATATTATCCTTAAATAATTGATTTCGTATGCTGCAGGTTTTGAAAGTAAAAAAAAAGAAAAATAATAAAACGGTCGGACTATTTAAAGAACCAATAACATCCGTGGATGGGGGGTGGTTAGGCGACCTTACCAATGTGTATCCCTGTGTGTGCACGGTTGGAAATTGAATTTTGCGGAATTTAAAGTTCGCCCACGGCCCGTGTTTTCCTATGGGGAAGGCAAAAATATAATTCGAGCGTAACAGTAGTAGAGGAAAACTTCTGTTATTGTCTATCCGCGATGGGATCTCTTCCGAAACTTAGATATATACATATATATCTCCCCCGTTCTCTTTCCATCCCAGGAATTATCATCATGCAAACCGTGCCGCCCCCCTTTTGAGTCCCTGGGAAATTCGATCCCGATCCCGATCCCCGTCCCTCATCTTCGGTTGCAACTTTGCGCGCGGATTAATATTTGCGAAGGGATGAGCGACGTCGGCAAATAAACAACGCGCACACGGCGGGGTGGAATATTATTAAGGGTAACTCGAGGAGTTAAGTTTTAATTCGGATAATTTCGCGGTTTTCGTTGTTTGCCTACGAACTGAACATTCCAATTATGAAAGTGTCGCCGGTTTCGTTCGTTAAACTTGTCAAACTATGAACGAGCAAAGTGAGATATTACGGCATTCATTAAAATGTTTTATAATAGTTGCTCTTAATTTTCCAACCCCGGCCTTCGCTGGCTTTAATTAAATACATTCGAGTGCGTGGATGTTTTATTTCTTTTAATCGCACGCAGATAATTAATGACTGCGGTGTTGGAATCCCCGAGGGATGGAGTCTATTTGTAGCATTCCTGCGGACGGTGATCGCGATCTGTCGCCTGGTGTGAATGTATGGGTGTGTGTGTGTGTGTGCAGGAGGGATAGAGGATAAGGTAGTTGAGATGCGAGGGGAGGGAGGGATGAAATATGGACCAGTCTAACGACACCCAGGTGAAAGAGGCCCGATGTAATGGAAGTCATTTATTAGGGATTGTTTCAGTGCACCGACGACACATCCAAGCGGCGATAAGGGCGCACCGAGGGGTTGTTTATGGTCCCACCGTGAAAGTGCGCTCATCTCTTTATCCGCGCATCGATCACACCAAATGAATTTATCAATTTCTTCACTATATGAAAAAACGCTTTCATTCCCTATCGATTCTCAACATAAAAGAACATAAAATTTATTCCCTAACTTTATCTAAAATAACACATAAAGAATAATGTTTTTAAACCATGCAAATAAAATTGTGCACGTGTATATATTTAGAATTTTTACGCGATGTGCAATAAGGAGGGCCCAATTTATACCAGCGCGCCAGATTTTTACACGGGCGAGATAAAGTGGAAAATAACACGTGTAGACCGGTGCAGGAAGGGCGGCGGTAAATTACTGCGAGCGCCGCCGTGTTCTCCCTTCTTTACTGCACATAATTTGTAAATAAACGACGGATCGTGACCACTCTTCACGCCCGAGCACCGCCATCAACTTGCAACGGTGATAATTATGCCCAACTACGACAACACACACATATAACATACATCTCGTTTGTTACTACCAGCTAGCTACTGGCTCGTGTAAATTGCGCCATCTAATTGGATTTCTACAAAGAGATGGGACGTAGAGAGGCGGCACAAGACGCTACGTATTTACTGGATGGATATTAAGACGTCGTTAGTGTTAGAAATTTACTCAACTACTATAGATTAAATTAAAACTTGAATAGAAATAGTTAAACTGTGCACAAATTATTTACACATAATTTAAAGAAATGATCGCAGTTAATATACGAGGGCCACCCAAAAAGTAGTACCTGTTTGGGAATATTTAAAAAAAAACTCGTATCAACGTTTTTATTAACCACTTACGCCTAAGATCTCGGGCATTAGCACATTACGTTCAAAAATAATTGTGCGAGAAGAGGTTTAATATAAGGTGAAACAAAACACGAATTTCTATGTTTTTTTACCACTGTATATTAATGATTTTACAACATTTCAATTAATTTAAACCTTCATCAGTAATAGTTAAAAATATTTCACCAAATGATAAATGAGAAAATCATACAAGAAATTAGATTTTACGAAATATTTTCGTGTTTTTTCTAATTATACAAGAAATACCTTATATTACTTCTCTGCATAGTTATAATCATTTCAAACATGTTAGCACACATCCATCTACTCTATTCGCCAGCGCTCTGCACTGTAAAACTGACAACTACTTCCCCACTATCCCTCATAGTATAGTTACAATTGTATTACGCATATATGTAAAAAAAAATAATGATTATTTTACATCGATACGATGCGGACAATACAAATCTATGCGTTTACGTTTACGCCGGACGAAAAATACTGTTTCGATAAAATCGAAGCGCGCGCGCTTTATGAATTATTAAACAATTTCCAATTACGTCCGCACAAATACAATATCCTGGCTTAATTACCAATCCCGGGGCGAGTCCCTCTGCATTCGCAACAAAAATGATTATGTTTGTTATTGTCACGCTAATGAGATGACGGTCCCATCTTTTCGACGTTACTACTCTCTCTCGCTCTCTCTCTCTCTTTTTACATCCCTTTGATCTCGCCATTCCTCCCGGCCCGTTTAGCCGTTTTAATAATATTTAAACTGATTTAAACGTTTGACTCTCGCGAATCTGAATTCCAATTAGAACGTATTGATTTTACTAAAAAAAAAATTCAAAAAGTATGCACTTTTTAGTAATACCTGCAGCAAAAATGTGTATACTCTTACGAACTGAAAAATGTGATAGATTAAACTATGTATAGTTTGAATTGACCTGAATTTTTAATAAAAACTAATTACTAACCCTACAAATTACATACAAATAATATATTTTGTTTACACAAATCAACACATATTTTGTTTACAATTACCCAAGTTCAATGTTAGTTCTGATGTTGTGAAAAACATAAATTTAATTAATTTTGATTAAGGATAAGATATTTATATAGGGTGTGTGTTTAATTACTATTCTACCTTTCAATTGTTTTTTTTTTTATTAATATAAACACAAATTTTTAAAAACATTATTCCACAAAAAAATATTAACAAATAAACTAGCGTTTATAGTCATAAAATGTACTAATTAAAACCTACGCGTGTGATTTAGTAACTGGAGGGTGGATAGAGGGCACCCACCCACCCTACATATACATTTTTATTTGAACCACAGTTATATGATTGATTTGCTCTAAACTCAAACAATATCAATTGTTGATAATTGAAGGAATTCTTTAAAAACCACTGTTTTACTTGAAATTTAAATGTATATGTAAGGTGGGTGGGTGGCCACTATCTACCCTCCAGTTTCTTTTAAAGTAAACATAAACGTCTGAGAAAAATATTATATAAAAGAAAATATTTGCCTACCAAGAAAGTTTACACGTTTCTATAAATTATTAAGTAAACCTACGTGTATAATTTAATGATTAGAAGGTGGGTCAGAGGCCACCCACCCACCCTACATATATTTATACTTCAGTCACTGTCAGTGATGTGATTTACAAGAAACAATAACAATGTTAGTATCGATGATTTAAAAAAATTAAAACTGTGTTATAGTGGTAAATTTAAATTCATATGTAGGGTGGGTGGGTGGCCACTATTACACCCTACAATTAACAAAACCTACGCGTGGGATTCATTTAAAAATTGTAGAAATATAAATAACATGATGCTGTGATAAATAAATCATAAAGCTTCTAATAATTGAATGTATTTACAACTAATCTCACGCGTATGTTTTACTAATTGGAGGGTGGGTTAGAGGCCACCCACCCACCCTACATATACATTTTTATTTTAACTACAATCATTTGATTGGTTTGCAAAAACTCAAACAATATTAACTGTAGATAATTGAAGAAATTATTTCAAAAACACTGTTTTGGTTAAAATTTAAATTTATATGTAGGGTAGGTGGGTGGCCACTATCCCATCCTCTATTTTAGTTACACCAACGTAAGCTTTATAGAAAAATACTGTAAAACACAATCATTAATAAATAAATAAAGTTTTTATGTTGCTAAAATTTATTATCTAGAATCTGTGCGTATGATTTAAGAATTGGAGGGTGTGTTAGAGGCCACCCACCCACCCTACATATACACTTTTATTTCAGTCACTGTCACTCGTTTCAATTGCCAGAAATTTATATCAGTATTAATAACGATGATTTTATAAATTAAGAAACACTGTATGCATTAAGGTTTCAATATATATGTAGGGTGGGTGGGTGGCCACTATCTACCCTCCAGTTTTCTTTAATATAAACAATGATTTTAGGGTGAGTTGATGATTAAAAAAATTATTTAAAAAACACTGTTTTAGTTGAAATTTAAATTTATATGTAGGGTGGGTGGGTGGCCACTATCCTACCCTCCAATTTTATTACACTAACGTAAGCTTTATAGAAAAATACTGTAAAACACAAACACTAATAAATAAATAAAGTTTTTACGTTGCTAAAATTTATTATTTAGAATCTGTGCGTATGATTTATGAATTGGAGGGTGTGTTAGAGGCCACCCACCCACCCCACATATACACTTTTATTTCAGTCATAGTCACTTGTTTCGTTTGCCAGAAATTTATAACAGTGTTAGTGGCGATGATTTTATAAATTAAAAAGCACTGTATTAATTTAAGTTTTAATATATATGTAGGGTGGGTGGGTGGCCACTATCCACCCTCCAATTTCTTTTAATATAAATAAAAGCTTCTGAGAAAAAAATTATAAAAAAGAAAATACTTACTTATTTAGAAAGTTTACATATTTCTATAATTCTAGTAAACCTACGTGTATAATTAAATGACTGGAGGGTGGATCAGAGGCCACCCACCCTCCCTACATATACATTTATATTTCATTCACTATTAGTGATGTGATTTGTAAAAAACAAGAATAATGTTAGTGCCTATGTTAAAAAAATTAAAGATGTGTTTTGATTGTAAATTTAAAAGCATATGTAGGGTGGGTGGATGGCCACTATTACACCCTCCAATGAGCAAAACCTACGTGTGGGATTCATTTAAAAAATATGAAAATATAAAGAACGTAATGTAAATAAATCATAAAGTTTCTAATAATTAAATATATTTTCGACTAACTTCACGCGTATGTTTTACTGATTGAAGGGTGGAATAGAGGCCACCCACCCACCCTACATATATACTTTTATTTCAGCCACTGTTATTTATTTAGTCTGCCAGAAATTTATTACACTGTTAGTAACGATGATTTTATAAATTGATGAACAAAAGTTTCTGAAAAAAATATAAATTAGAAAATGTTTGCTTATTTAGAATGTTTGTACGTTTCTATAATTTATTAAGTAAATCCACGTGTATAATTTAATGATTTTAGAGTGGGTTGGGAGCCACCCACCCACCCTACATATATATTTGTATTTCATTCAATATCAGTAATCTGATTTGCAAGAAACAAGAACAATGTTAGTGCGTATGTTTAAAAAAATAAAAGCTGTGTTTTAATTGTAAGTTTAAATGCATATGTAGGGTGGGTGGGTGGCCACTATTAGACCCTACAATTAGCAAAACCTTCGCGTCGGATTCATTTAAAATATGTAGAAATATAAAGAACGCAAAGTTTTACTGATTGGAGGGTGGAATAGAGGCCACCCACCCACCCTACATATACAGTTTGATTTTAGATACAAACATTTGATTGTTTTGCAAAAACTCAAACAATATTAACTGTTGATGATTAAAAAAATTATTTAAAAAACATTGTTTTAGTTGAAATTTAAATTTATATGTAGGGTGGGTGGGTGTCCACTATCCTACCCTCTATTTTTGTAAGACCAGCATAAGCTTTATAGAAAAATACTGTAAAATACAAACACTAATAAATTTAAAGTTTTTACGTTGCTAAAATTTATTATCTGTGCGTATGATTTATGAATTGGAGGGTGTGTTAGAGGCCGCCCACCCACCCTACAAATATACATTTATTTCAGCCACTGTCCCTAGTTTCATTTGCCACAAATTTATAACAGTATTATTAGTGACGATGATTTTATAAATTAAGAAACACTGTATGCATTAAGGTATTAATATATATGTAGGGTGGGTGGGTGGCCACTATCTACCTTCCAGTTTCCTTTAATATAAACAAAAATTACTGAGGTAAATATTATTAAAAAAATATTTGCTTATCTAGAATGTTTGTACGTTTCTATAAATTATTAAATAAACCTACATCTCTAATTCAATGATTTTAGGGTGGGTTAGAGGACACCCACCCGCTCTACATATATATTTATATTTTAATTACTATCAGTGATCTGATTTGCAAGAAACAAGAACGATGTTAGTGCCTATGTTTAAAAAAAATAAAAGCTGTGTTTTAATTGTAAGTTTACTGCATATGTAGGGTGGGTGGGTGGCCACTATTACACCCTCCAATTAGAAAAACCTACGCGTGAGATTCATCTAAAAAATGTAAAAATATAAAGAACGCAATGTTGTGATAAATAATTTATAAAGCTTTTAATAATTAATTGTATTTTCAACTAATCTCACGCGTATGTTTTACTGATTGTAGGGTGGGATAGAGGCCACCCACCCACCCTACATATACATTTTTATTTTAGCTACAATCATTTGATTGGTTTGCAAAAACTCAAACAATAATAATGTCGATGATTAAAGAAATTATTTCAAAAACACTGTTTTAGTTGAAATTTAAATTTATATGTAGGGTGGGTGGGTGGCCACTATCCCACCCTCTATTTTAGTTACACCAACGTAAGCTTTATAGAAAAATACTGTAAAACACAAACACTAATAAATAAGTAAAGTTTTTACGTTGCTAAAATTTATTATCTAGATCCTGTGCGTATGACTTATGAATTGGAAGATGTGTTAGAGGCCACCCACCCACCCTACATATATACTTTTATTTTAGTCACTATCACTTGTTATGTTTGCCAGAAATTTATATCAGTATTAGTGAAGATGATTCTATAAATTAAGAAACACTGAATTATTTTTTTTTTAATATATATGTAAGGTGGGTGGGTGGTCACTATCTACCCTCCAATTTCCTTTAAAATAAACAAAAATTACTGAGGAAAATATTTAAAAAAAAAACATTTGCTTATCTAGAATGTTTGTAGGTTTATATAATTTATTAAATAAACCTACATGTATAATTCAATGATTTTAGGGTGGGTTGGAAACCACCCGCCCGCCCTACATATATATTTATATTTCATTCACTATCAGTAATCTGAATTGCAAGAAACAAGAACAAAGTTAGTGCCTATGTTTAAAAGAAATAAAATATATGTTTTGATTGTAAGTTTACGGCATATGTAGGGTGGGTTGGTGGCCACTATTACACCCTTTAATCAACAAAATATACGCGTGGGATTCATTTAAAAATGTAAAAATATAAAGAACGCAATGTTGTGATAAATAAATCATAAAGCTTCTAATAATTGAATATATTTTCAACTAATCTCACGAGTATGTTTTACTGATTGGAGGGTGGGTTAGAGGCCACCCACCCACCCTACATATATTCAATTATTACAGGTATTACACTGCTGATGGTTTTCGGTAATTAAATAACTCATTTACTAATTATTTTGCTGAAAAATAGAAGTTACTCAGTAGATGATGTTGAAATATAAATGTAAGGGGGTAGGTGACCTTTAAATTAACCTGCAAACATAACATTCTTAAGGATCTATAAAAAATCATGTCTATATGAAGTAAATCGTTTGAAAAATTATTTTATTCATTTGCTTTCAGAATTTTACGAAATAATTGTTAAAAAGATTAAATTTTTATAAACTCTTAATAATATTTTGTGGGTTGTATGGTAGGCTGCATTACATCCACCCACCCTACATATATATTTTAACATCATTTACGGATTTACTTTTGATTTACACTGAAATAAATAGTAAAAGATGGAATTAATTACCAGAAACCATCAGCACTGTAATAACTGTAATTATTTAAAATATGTAGGGTGGGTGGGTGGCCTCGAACACACCCTTCAATAGGTAAAACATACGCGACAGTTTAATTGTTGTATTATTTAATCATAGTCAAATTATCAGTGAGAAATTGTCTGGTAGAGTACATCAAATGGAAATTTTAATTTTTGTAAACTCTTGAGTACACTGAATAAAACACTTACTATGTTTTTAACCACTAAAATGTATTATAATATATAAATATATTACAATTTTCGACTTTTGACGATCATTATCAAGTTGATAATGACCGTTAAAAGTCGAAACTTAAGTCGTACACATTGTAATATATTTATATATTATAATAAATTTTAGTGGTTAAAAACATAGTAAGTGTTTTATTCAGTGTTCATTATGAATTACCACATAGTAACGGTCGTAACAATCATTATGATGAAACTCTTGAGTATCTTTTATTGGTTTGAAGGTGAGTTACAAGTCACCCACCCTCTCTACATAAGTATTTACTATTTCTATTAATCAACTTTCAATTTTTAGCAAGAGAAATGGTAAGAAATTTAATATAATTTCTATAAATCATCAGCAGTGTTATAACTAAAATCAGTAGATATTTATAGCTTAGATGGGTGTCCTTTAACCCAGCCTACTATAAGTAAAACATGTATTATTTAATTGATTACATCATAAAAAATTAAATTAACAATTAATTGTACGTTTAGAGTAAATATAATTATTATACTATTTGTAATAAAAAAATTATAATATAAAGAATTATTAATTCCATGACAAACATTATTAATTATTGTTCCGAATCGATGGCGATGTATTTAATTTTCGGGCTCGAACACATGGCGGTGTACACAGTTTAAATAAATACGGAATGATTTATTGCGCTTAATCTACAAATAATCACTATAATTTCCACTCCTCTTAGTTACACAATGTACAGTTCACTGTTTGTTCGCAAAGGCCAACAAAACAATAAACTTTCATTATTTTATTGGATACAATATTGACACACAAACTTCTCACTCCTGGCTTTACTTTTCGTACCATTAAACCCCGTTAATGGGTAATTTATAAGTAATAGCGTGTAATCGATATGTAATTTTAATAATAAATCAGGACGATAAATAAAAAACTATACTTTGTTAATATCACGCACGGAATTTATTCAGTGACAATTTCAATTTTTACAAGGGCATTATCAAACTTACAATATATAGTTTTATTTATCGTACAGTGTACCATAAAGTTATGGCTTCAAGCATCTAATATAATAATAAATCAGCTCGAAGAAAAAAAAATGAATTAAAGTTTTTAAATTCAATTCTGTAATATTTCTATATTTAATTACCTTCCATTTAATGTGTATATAAACAAAACCATTTATTTAAATTAAAACACTCTGTTTTGACTAATAGAAAATTCATACATTTGAACATTGATTTACAGCCCTTATTCGACGAAATAACTTCCCTTTCGCCCATTGCGATAAGTAAACGCTTCCCGCTAACGGAGGGAAGGCACGAATTCAATTAGCATGATTGATCCCGCGTCCTTACGCTACAAAAAAACAAAAACAATCATCATAATAACTCTATTTTAAAAGGGAATCACTCTCCCACCCCGCGCACCCCGAACTTATATAAGATCAGCATTTCCCAACTTGTATAAAGTCGCCATAACTCTTTTCCGAGGGACACCCGGAATACCGCCGCAATATTACAATTCTCCCCCAATTCCAATTGATTTACTGGACCCGAGCCGCTCTGAAACGGATAGCGCGATCGAGGGGTGAGGCGGGGTGGCGTTCTTTTTATAGATTATCGGAATCTGTTTGAGAGATAAATTTTTCAAAAGGGATATCCGGTGCAATTATTGAAATTGTTTTTAAATATATAGTTTGGATAAGTGATTAGTTGTGTGGGGAATAAATGGCGCCCGATGCGGGGCCGACATGTATTGATTTATATGAATATTTAACGTAGTAATTGTCAGCGTGAATTTGTCGTACAATTACTTTTCCAACAGTAATCTTTCTCGTCTGATCTGGTTAAGGGGAGGACGAATGCGAAAGTTTCTGCGGGACGACGCCGCATTCGTCCGGACCGCGGTGAATTATTTAAACGACGGGGGTGGGCCCCGAACTAACTCACTACGGTAAGGCCCGGGCCCTCTAAATATTTAAGTGGACGAGTGGATTATGTACCTCGAACATCTACGAATGATCCAGTAACGCTTTTAGGGCTGATAACGGCGGAGGCTAACCGACTTAATCGCCAATTGAGAACTACATTACTTTAAACCATTTGAATATTTATTACACATCTATAAAAATATATTTTTTTAAAATATCAAATCTCTCACAGGACCAATTAATGCAGTTGATAACGTCTGAGTTGGAGTCAGAGTTAAAGATGCGACCGAGCGTGTCGCGGTGTTCTTTTTTGCAGTTACTTTCAGCTCCTCCGGTGTTTCGCAATTAATTAAAAGTTTCGGGGTGCTCGTGAAACGTTAAGGGGCCGGGCGTCGATGAATCATTAAGTTTTTAATTACAATTAACCGGCAATGCGCGCGACTACTTCACAACTAATTGAAGAAGATATTAGAGCGATTAATTTACGTGAGATTAAAAAAAAAAGTAGGCCTATTAAGTGTTTTACACTTTATTATATTTTAATACACTAAATACAGCTAATTAATTAAATTTTTATCATTAAAAGAATCATCACGAATAATTCATAATAATATTTCCCGGCGCATCCACCACAATTGAATACAAAAATTAAATCAATGTAATTCTTTCTATTTACGTAATAAAACTATAAATAAATATTTAGATACAATAAAAACATTATATAATTTAATAATGTTGTGTAATTTATAGAATATTTTAATAAGAAGCTTTACCAAATTATAAATAAAATTACACAAAGTTATGATTTTAAGCATTTCGATAATTCTTGTTGAATTTGGTTCTCTTTTATCACATGAAACCAACCAAATGCCTCATTGTAAACAAACTGTGTTTTACTCATATCAATATTTTCACGTACTCGAAACAACCAAATTAATATCATTGTAAACAACCCTTAATATTTCAATGATTATCTTTACTAACCTAATATAAACGATTGTTAAACAAAAATCTACTATAAAGCTAGTGTTAAATTTTTTAAGTCACGTCTGTACTTAATTTGTTTTTAATTTACTGTTTAATGGAAACATCTAACATACTTTATATGTGAATATTCATTAAGTAAGTAAAAATAGACAAATTTCTCATTATTATTATTATTATTAAATATATTATACTATTATAAAATCTTACAACAATTTCAAAACCTTATTAATTATAAAGTAATAACCATTATTATATTATTAAACTTATTATTTAAACTCAAGTTTTCGAGGTGGAGGAGAATTTAAACCAACCAAAAAAAAAAAGAGAGAGAAGCACACTAACGCGAACATAAAGCAAATGAGAGGCAACGTAAAACTTTGCGAATAATGGCCATCCCTGGCTGTTATTTTTTTTTTTCCTTCCATTCTCCCTCTTTTTCCCTCCGCCCGTCCCGCACACTCATACACGCACACGTTCACGCATTCGCCACCCACAAAAAAAAAATTGCTCCCTTCTCCCGAAAGCGCGTAGAGTCGATGCCCGGCGGGTTTCTCGTAATTAACTACGGGAAAAAGGAATATATCTCCTTAATTAACTTACCCACCCCTCTCGCCATGCCGTCCCACGGCGGTTCCCACGCCGAACGGAATGAGGCACAAAAAAAAAATTTCATTGTTCTCGCCGAATTTATAATTTACGCAAGGTGTAGTACGTAAATGGAATTGGCAATTACTCGAATGCGTACGTGAATTATGTAATTGAAATAAAATTAATAAATTATACATAAAATAAAACACTTAGTTACTTTTTTATATTTAACACTATATTTAACACTATTAAAAAAGTAATTAAGTCTGGTGTATTCTAACCTACCATACAACTCACATAACATTATTGAGAATCTGCAAAAATCATGTAGTAGAAAACTTTTTCAGATGATTTACTTTATATAGATATGTTTTTTATAGATCCTCAAGAATGTTTTGTTTGTTGGAGGTTACCCACCCATGCTACATTAATATTTTATCATCATCTTCTGATTTACTCTTAGTTTTCAACAAAATAAATAGTAAAAGAGAATTTAATTACTGAAAATTATCAGCAGTGTTATACCTGAAATTATTGGATATATGTAGGGTGGGTGGGAGGCCCTGTGCCCTGTAAATCAGTAGATGATGATGAAATATTAATTGCAAAAATTGCAACAAAATATAATGTGTGGTGTTAAAATAAAAACAGAAACTAAATTAGCTTTAAAACATTCCAAAATATATAAATTATTATTAAATTTGGAAATGTACCCATTTTTATAAATATTATTAATTTTTGAAAATATTGTTTTGAACGCTCTGTACGCGTGAATGAAAAAAATATTGTAGAAGTAATACAAACGAATGAATTAAATTAAAAAATATTTATTCTTATTTTTAAGACTTTAAAGTTCATAAATTATTAGAGTTTCTGAAGATCGACCAATTATTTTGAAAGTTATAGGTTTTCAAAAATCCAACTTTAAATTTTAAGAACGCGCGGGAAAAAAGTTACAAAAAAATATAAAGCGTGGCGATGAAATCAAAATCCAAAGCGAAATTAGCTTTAGAATGTTATAAAATATATAAATTATTATCGATTTTGAAAATATAAAACATTTTTATGAGAATTATAAATTTTTGAAAATATTGTTTTAATTGTTCCGTACGCGCGAAAAAATATTGTAAAAGCAATAAAAACAAATGAATTAAATTAAAAAATACTAAATTACACTTTGGAAACATTAAGGTTTATAAATTGTTAGAGTTTTTCAAAATCTTTCAATTATTTTGAAAGTTATTGGTTTTTTAAAATATAAACTTTAAATTTTACGAACCCGCGGGATTAAATGCAAAAAAACATAATACGTAGTGATAAAATAAAAACCGGAACTAAATTACCTTTAAAATATTTCAAAATATATAAATTATTATTGATTTTGAAACCATTTCTATAGAAGTAATGAATTTTTGAAAATAAGCGCTCCGCACGCGCATGATATAAAAATATTGTAGAAGTAAAACAAACGATTGGATTAAATTAAAAAGTATTAAATTACACTCTTAATATATTAGAGTTTATAAATTATTAGAGTTTTTGAAAATCCACCAATTATTTTAAAAGTTATGGGTTTTTAAAAATATAAACTTTAAATATTACGAACGCGCGAGAAAAAATTGCGTGGCGATGAAATAAAAACCAAAACTAAATTAGCTTAAGAATATACAAAAATATATAAATTGTTATTGATTTTGAAAATATACCTATTTTTATAAAAGTTATGACTTTTTGAAAATATTGTTTTAAGCGCGAGATAAAATAAATATTGTAGAAGTAATACAATACTCAGAGTTACTTGTTTTGTTGTCGAAAATCAACGAAGGTTTTGCAAGTTTTGCAAAATTTAATTTTATTAAAATTATAGGCTGGGTGGGTGCTCTCTAATCTTCCCTTCAATCAGTTAAAGGATGAATGGAATTCATTGAAAATATATCCAATTATTAAAAGTTGTATGTTTTATTTATTAAAGCACTGCGTTCTTTAAAATCCTACATATTTTAAGTGAATCGTATGTGTAGATTTTACTGTTTGAAGGGATGGGATAATGGTCACCCACCCACCCTACATAATATTAAAACATAATTAATACTGTTAATATTAATAGTTTCTGTTGGCGTAAAATTATTCCACAATATAAAAACAATTGACAATCGATTGCTTTATAAGGAAATAAAAAGTTTTTGAAAAAGTTTCAATTTTTAAAATAGTTACGAATGTTTAAAATTTGAGTTTTTATCTGTTGGACATGTGCGTGATAAAATTATTAAAAAAATAGTTTCTGCCAGCGTAAAATTTTTCCACAATTTAAAATCAATTGACGATCGAATGCTTTATCAGAAAATATCGAGTTTTTGAAAAAATTTCAATTTTTAAAATAGTTACGAATGTTTAAAATTTGAGTTTACATCTGTTTGTTTCTGTTAGCGCAAAATTATTCCACAATTTAAAAATAATTGACAATCGATTGCTTTATAAGGAAATATCGGGTTTTTGTGAAAGTTTTAATTTTTAAAATAGTTACGAATGTTTAAAATTTGAGTTTTCATCTGTTGGACATGCGCGTCATAAAATCATTAAAAAAATAGTTTCGGTTGGCGTAAAATTTTTCCACAATTTAAAAACAATTGAAAATCAAAGCAATCGATTGTCAATTGTTTTTAAATTGTGGAAAAATTTTACGCCAACCGAAACTATTTTTTTAATGATTTTATGATATCAGAAACTGTCGGGTTTTTGTTTCAATTTTTAAAATAGTTACGAATGTTTAAAAATTTAGATTTTATCTGTTGGACATGTGCGTGATAAAATTATTAAAAAAATAGTTTGTGTCGGCGTAAAATTTTTCCGAAATGTAAAAACAATTGACAATCGATTAGTTTATAAGAAAATATAGAGTTTTTGAAAAAGTTTCAATTTTTAAAATAGTTATGAATTTTTCAAATTTGTGTTTTCATCTGTTGGACATGTGCGTGATAAAGTCATTAGAAAAATAGTTTCTGTCGGTGTAAAATTTTTCCACAATATAAAAACAATTGACAATCGATTTCTTTATAAAGAAATATAGGGTTTTTGAAAAAATTTAACTTTTTAAAATAGTTACGAATGTTTAAAATTTGAGTTTTCATCTGTTGGATAAAATCATTAGAAAAATAATTTCTGTCGGCGTAATTTTTTTCCACAAACTAGAAACAATAGACAAAATTTCTGGCAAACGAAACAAGTAACAGTGACTATAATAGAAGTGTATATGTAGGGTGGGTGGGTGTCCACTATCACACCTTCCAATTATTATAACACAAACCACAATTTTTAATGAAGAAATTATATAAAAGAGAAGAATTTGGAATTCATAAAAATCCAATATGTATCTTGTCGTGATAGTTTCAATCTAATAAACTGTTTCGCAAGTTTAATGAATTGGAGGGTGGGATAGAGGCCACCCACCCACCCTACATATACAAATTAACTTACGCCACTGACACACTTTTGATTTTTTGAAACTATCTCTGCGTTACTGTTGAAATTGTTTAGGAAATCAAAACTAAGATTTGAACTTAAGGAATTATGTATTTGTAGGGTGGATGGGTGACCTTTCAATTGTTATAACATAAACCACAATTTCTCATTAAGAAATTATATAAAAGAGAAGAATTTTGGAATTAATAAATCCAATAAACTTCTTGTCGTAATATTTTCAATCCAGTAAACTTTATCGCATGTTTAATGAATTGAAGGGGGGGATAGAGGCCACCCACCCACCCTACATATATAAATTAACTTTCGCCACTGACAAGCTTCTTATTGCCTGAATCTTCAAAAGTGACACTGCTGAAATTGTTTATGAATGCAAAACGAGGATTTCAGTTGAAGTTTAATTGTATATGTAGGGTGGGTGGGTGGCCACTATCCCACCTACCAATTAGAATCACACAAACCACAATTTCTCATGCAAAAATTATATAAAAGAGAAGAATTTTGGAATTAATAAATACAATACACATCTTATGGTGATAGTTTCAATCCAGTAAACTCTCTCCTTTGTTTAATAGATTGGAGGGTGGAACATTTAATTCAATTAATCTCACGCGTATGTTTTACTGATAAAAGGGTGGGTTAGAGGACACCCACCCATCCTACATATACAATTTAATTTTTTCTACGATTTTGATTTCCTGAAACGACTACAGTGTGTTTCTTATCTTAATTAATAAAATCATCGTCACTAATATTCTTATAAATTTTGGTAAACGAAACAAGGGAGAGTCGGTGAAATAAAAGTGTATATGTAGGGCGGGTGGGTGGCCTCTAACCCACCCTTTTATCAGTAAAACATACGCGTGAGATTAATTGAATTAAATATGTACAATTATTAGGAGTTTTATGATTTGTTAGCATTTAAGTATATAAATTATTAGAGTGTTTGAAAATCTACAAATTATTTTTAAACTTATGGGTTTTTAAAAATCCAACTTTAAATATACTCGTAAGTGATACCAATCACCAATTAAAGAAGAGTTACATTATTATTTATTTAAAATTTTATATAAGGTTTTCTTATAAATAAAAAATAAATATATAAAACGCTTTTTGTGATGTAAATTTTTAGATTGTAGGCTTTTCGATTTTCTCGAGAAAAAAAATCCCCCCTGCAGAAGCAAATATAAATGGTACATCATTACTTTTCCCGTTCCTGCCGACGATGGGCCCCCGTCGTTCAGCGGAATTTCGGATCTCGCGGGGCCCCGCGGAAATTGCGCGAGTTATTACGTGGGGGAATACCACCACGTCGTGTCGCCGCCACGCACACACACACACACACATATACAGAGCAACCCTTCCACCACCTGAGTTCTACCCTGATTTCCACACACACACATACACACCCCAGTAAAGGAAATGGAAATTTTAATATTTCCATCCACCACCGTCCGGGCAATTTGGTTCTTCTCGTCGGCGTCGTTCTGTTGCGGGTGGTGGTGGTGGTGGTGTTGGTGGTGGGTATTAAATTTATTTTCTTCGCGCGGATTATATTTATCGCGACAGTCGACCAGAAATACGATCGCTTTAAAGGGATTTCTTTTGCCCGTCCGCCCGACCGGATAATGAGGATCGAATCTGCTGCCGGCTCTGCGAGGGGGGGTGGATGCCTGGGCGAAATTAAAAAGTCTCGGCGTAGAAGGAGAAAAATAAGGGACGCCCGACGTCGGAATTACTTCGTTCGCACGACTTATCAACGCAACACCGCCGTTTGATGTCGTGGATATTGCGAAATTATTTACAACCGGAATTTTTTTCTTATTTATTAATGCGCGAGGGTGAGAGTGTTTATGTGTAATCGAGCGACATCAAACGGTGGATCGGATAACGTATTATTACGGCTTTTGATGCCTTTCAGATATAAGAGATACAAACACGAGAAAAAAATAAAATAAATAAAAGTGAATTATTTTTCTTACAATTAATTGTTATTTACCAGATACTTGGTGAAATTCCATTATCTATATAGTAAATTAAATGCTCTAGTTGAGAATTTACATAGTTTTTATTAATGTGACAATTATTTCGCTTCACAGTGGCTTCATTAAGCAAATGATTCAAACAATTCCAACATTAAAAACTGTGTAAATTTTCATTTCCTACACGTACAATTTAGTTTTTTTAGTATTTTAGATAAAATGTGAATGTTGATTATCACAAAATCTCAACCCTAAAGAGTTCTCACCCCCTCGCTGTCGTTCAATTCGAACAATTTTCAGCGGCAATCGCGAAATAATCCATGCACACCCGACCCAGACAAACACGATATCAGAATTTGATTCCCTTTTACGAGTGGAATTTTCTTTACGGCCACCTCTACCTGCCCCTTGTTTTGAATTTTATATTGGGTATAAATAAAAAGGAAGCAAAAAAATACACACACACACACACACATACAAGTAAACCGAATTCCGGACGTGCTTTCGCCCCGGAAATATTGATACGGTGGGGCCCCCCGGGGACACCGAGCTACAAATTCCTGATTTATATCAACTACTTACCCCCTCCCCCACCCGCACAATCTCATCCACTTATTTTCGAATGCGCTCCATCCGAGCCCTTCTCCACACACACACAAAAAAAATAAAGTCTAATAACAACAAATTCCGATATATAAAAATATATTTGTGTCCTTCCTGGAACGAGAAGAGGGTTGAAGAGGGTGGGATTTTCTTAAGGCCTACGCTATATATAAGCATAATCTTCCTACTATTGTTAATTCCTATCGAAATGTTTGGTTGTGGGAATTGTTTCTTTTTTTTTGGGCGGTGAAAAATCAATTTGGTTTAACGAACACGACGCGCCGATTTTTTTTTATTTGCATATATACGCGTACGTGGTGGAGTGTAAATTTAGCAATTTAGTTAATTAATCCGTTGTAGTTAAATGATTGCGGTGATTTTTCGTGTGTTGTTCGAGCCGGAGCTTTCGCACCGCCGACAAATTTATTTACTCGCAGTTGCGGAATCGCCTAACAAAAATAATATTTGTGCAGTGGATAATCGCCTGGAAACTAATGTGTCCATTGAAAGGGTACATTTTTCATTTGATTGTCTCTTTTATTTGTTAAATTCCTACACACACAATTTACTCATTTGTTGGATATAAAACATATTTGTTCAATCAAAATTCAAGCTAATTAATTTCTTTAATTTTATTATTACTATCTAACTAGGTAGTACTATTATTAGCAAGCATATATTTGAGTATGAATGTGGGGAAATTTAAACACAAATATCCCGACGTTTGTTAAAGAAGGTGCAAGATAATTAATTAATTATTTATTATTCCTTATCAAAAACAGCCACGGACTGGTTTCAATCTATTTTGGACCTCATTAGCATAAAGCAGTTGGTAATAAGGAAATTAGTTCTCTACTTTAGGCCACGTTTCAATAGTAACAATTATATCATAATTTTATAAATTTATAATTGAAGAAAAATCCTGAATTTAAGTTTTTAAACTGTATTGTAAAAATAAATATTTAATGGCGTTAATTTTTGACCTAGTAATATCAATTTAAATTTTCCATAATAACAGGATGATTATTTTTATATTTAATGAATACATTTGTTAGTCTTTCGCTTATTAAACTCATCATATGTTTTTTTTTTAATCCGTTCTCTGTGACAATATTAAACAGTTATGTTAAAGCACAATTTAAGGGGTTGAGGATTATTTCCTAACCATCCAATTCTAAATGATATTGATTTCTAATAATTTTCTACTTTCTGTAGACATTAATATTTATAATATAGAATTTTTGGCGTGCTCCCCCCCCCCCTCCCGGTGCAAAACGATTATTCGTGGAACGGAATCGTAATTCGTCTGGGCCGGGGGAAAATAATTTCCATCGCGGCCCATAAATTAAAATAATTCGCAAACTTTATGTTAATTATTCATTATTTTACGTTTGTGCACGTCGCGTTCGTTCCGTGTCCGGGGGCCATTAGAATAACTCAAAATTGAATGTTTTCCCTGTACTGCTGAATGCAAGTTCGGTTCCCTAACGTTCCTCTACCCTTAGAATCGTAATTTCACCGCATGGATTTATTGCCGCAGTTAATTTTTTTAAATTTTAATTACGAGAAATTATTAATTATGTAAGAACTTTTAAAGTGTACGTTAGTGTCACGTCATCAGGATGCAACTTATTTCTTTCCTTTATTACAACTTACAATTGGTAAAATAAACGCGACGATTTTGTAGTTGTATTAATTGATTATAACGAAAAACTCGATGAGAAATTTTCAAGTAAACTTTTTTATATGGAAATATTTATTGTTAACCCTTATTGTTAATATCTTATTAAAGGATGGGTCCGAGGACACCCACCCACCCTACATATACTCAATGACTACAGGTGTAACCCTGCTGATTGTTTTTGGTAATCAAATTCTCTTTTATAATTGTTTCTATTGAAGATTAAAAATAAATCAGTATTATTACCAAAAACAATCAGCAAAATTATATCTGAAATTATTGAAAATATGTAAGGTGGGTGGGCGGCCTCTAACACATCCTCCAATCGATAAAACATACGCGACGATTTTGCCGTTGTATTAATTAATTATAACGAAAAACTTAATGACAAATTTTCAAGTGAACTTCTTTATATGAGAATATTAATTGTTAACCCTTGAGTATGTTGTTTTAATTGGAGGGTGGGTCCGAGGACCCCCACCCACCCTACTCATACTCAATATTTTCAGGTATATCACTGCTGAAGGTTTCGGTAATTCAATTCTTTTTTACTATTTATTTTGCTGGAACTAAAAGTTAATCAGAAGATGATGTTTAAAAAAATATGTATATAGGGTGGGTGGTCGACATTTAACCTAACTTTAAAATAATAGAACATTCTTGAAGATATCCAAAAATCATATCTATATTAGAAAAAAACACGAAAATATATTCGTAAAATCTACAACAAATGAGTCTTATTAAGACTACAAGAACAAATCACTTTTGAAACAACTACTTCTCTAGCTAATACTTCGACAGACATTGAATAATACAAAAGTAATTTGCGTGTTACAAAATAGCAAGGCTATCAAAGCAACACTAGTTTGAACGTATTTCTTTCTGTAAAATGAACTAAAAATGATTGAATGTACGTTAAAATAGTTTGTGAGTGACTATACTATGGTAATTTGGAAAAAGATATATTTTATTATATCTATATTAAGTAAATCATTTAAAAATATCTTCTACTGATTTTAGGATTTTAGGAAATAATTGTTACATGATTTTTCTGATCTTCAATAATATTATGTGGGTTGTACAGTAGATAAGAATACACCCACCCACTCTACATATATATTTAAATATCATTTACTGATTTACTTTTAGTTTTCACCAAAATTAATAGTAAAAGAATTAATTAATTCCCCAAAATCATCAGCGATATTATACTTGAAATTATTGAAAATATGTAGGGTGGGTGGGTGGCCTCTATTCCACCTTCCAATCAGTAAAATATCATACAAAATTATTTGAAATTATTTTATGAAAAAATCTCTAAAAATTGCAATTGTTTTGTGTTTATTTACATTTTATAACTTTTAATTAAAACCCTCGCTTATGTTTTACTGACTGGAGGGTGGGATAGAGGCCACCCACCCACCCTACATATACATGATAACTTTAATCGCTAATTGTTGATGATTTTTCTGCTAAAAATAATCCCACTCTTTAGGTAATAAAAAATAAAACAAAATCAAAATTTAAGTTTAAATATAAATGATTTTCTATAGCTAATCTGATCTAATTTAGATTTAAAGTCTACCCACCCATCATGTATTAAATTTTTATTAATTTTTTCACTCAAAAATTTTACCTTTTGAATTTCTTTTTTATTCAAAAAGTTTTGTAATTTATTTCCTCCAAACCGCGAAACGATCAGTAATTGTAATTTATATGTATATGTAGGGTGGGCCTCTATCCCACCCTTCAGTCAATAAAACTTCATCAAAAATTATTTGAAAAATTTGTATGAATAAATCTCTAAAAATTGCAATTAACTTTTGTTTAATTATATTTTACAACTTCTAATTAAAACCCTCGCTTATGTTTTACTGATTGGAGGGTGGGATAGAGGCCACCCACCCACCCTACATATACATGATAAATTTAATCGCTAATTGTTGATGATTTGCCTGCTAAAAACAAACAAACCCTTTATTTAATAAAAATAAGACAAAATCAATATTTAAGTTTAAATATAAATGACTTTCTATAGCTAATATTATATAATTTAAATTTAAAGTCTGCCCACCCACCGTACATAAAATTTTACTAATTTCCTCACTAAAAATTTTACTTTTTGAGTTCCTTTTTTATTTAAAAAGATTTTAATTAATTTTCCTTTAAACCACGAGACGATTAGTAATTGTAATTTATATGTGTATATAGGATGGGTGGGTGGCCACTATCCCACCCTTCAACCAGTAAAACATCACCAACAATTATTTGAAAAGTTTGTATGAATAAAACTCTAAAAATTGCAATTATTTTGTGTTTATTTATATTTTACAACTTTTAATTAAAACCCTCGCTTATGTTTTACTGATTGGAGGGTGGGATAGAGGCCACCCACCCACCCTACATATACAAGACAACTTTAATCGCTAATTGTTGATGATTTTTCTGTTAAAAACAATCAAACGCTTTATGTAATAAAAAATAAAACAAAATCAAAATTTAAGTTTAAATATTTATGAGTTTCTATAGCTGATCTAATTTAGATTTGAAGTCTACCCACCCATCATGCATCAAATTTTTATTAATTTTCTCACTCAAAAATTTTACCTTTCAAATTTCTTTTTTATTCAAACAGTTTTGTAATTAATTTTCCTTCAAACCGCGAGACGATCAGTAATTGAAATTTTTATGTATATGTAGGGTGGGTGGGTGGCCTCTATCCCACCCTTCAATCAGTAAAACATCAACAAAAATTATTTGAAAAATGTGTATGAATAAATCTCTAAAAATTGCAATTATTTTGTGTTTATTTACATTTTATAACTTTTAATTAAAACCCTGGCTTATATTTTATTGACTGGAGTGTGGGATAGAGGCCACCCACCCACCCTACATATACAAGATAAATTTAATCGCTAATCGTTGATGATTTTCCTGCTAAAAACAATCAAACCCTTTATGTAATAAAAAATAAAACAAAATTAAAATTGAACTTTAAAAATAAATAACCTTTAGCTAATCTTATCTAATTTAGATTTAAAGTCTGCTTACCCATCGTGCATCAAGATTTTATTAATTTACTCAATTAGCCAGTTTACTTTTGAATTTTTTTTATTCAAAAAGTTTTGTAATTAATTTTATTGGAAGCCACGAGACGATAAGGAATTGTAATTTATATGTATATGTAGGGTGGGTGGGTGGCCTCTATCCCACCCTTCAATCAGTAAAACATAAGCGAGGGTTTTATTTAAAGGTTGTAAAATATATATAAACACAAAATGAATTTTATAAACTTAAACGTTTTAATATTTTCAATTTAATCCAATACATATTTAAACACTTCATTCATTCTTTGCTGTAGGTAAGACGATCCGTACCATACTTTCGAGCTGAGAGAGACATGTGTCCTTCACCGGTTTCCCGTTCCATTTTTTTCTATTCCGTCGTCTTCCTCCTCTCTGCCCCCTTCTTTTCACATCGCATTACGAAACTAATTTACTTTTTTTCTGCTCAGCCTCTTAATAGAATTAAACAAGAGCGACGGAAGGAATCCGTCTTAATCATAAGAAAATGATTATTGCCGCCGCTATTAAACCGAGAAACTTTACCGAGACGACGGTGAGGTGGGGGGAAAGGGGAGCGAGAAAAAATGGGACCGTAATGACGGAATTAAATGGGACGATTTAATAATAGTAATAACATCGTTTAAAAAAACCCCCCTCATCGCGAGTCAAAAATAATTCGTGAGAATTTATAATAAGTGATATTAACTATTACAACAATATGTTTATTTTTTTAGTAAATGATAGATTTTTATTGGTGTGGTTTTAACAGGATGCAGATACGCGCATGTTGTAGTAATTATTACTACAGTGTGGTGGAATATTTGTAGTGAGAGTTAAATAAAATTGTTATTGATTAATGTAGTAAATTGTATTCAATATCATCACTTTACGTACTGTACGTACTGTACGTTTGATAATGGCCTTGCAAGGTTGAAACTATAGTTACGAAATAAATTCCGTTTGTGATATTAACACAGTAAGTTTTATTTATCATTTGATAAAGTTCCTGATCATCACTTTCTTCACGAAATTGTTTTTATTAACTAGATGTACATTTCTTATCAATATTTAAATGACATTGAAAAAATGTAATAAATACAAAAGTCAAAAAAGTTGGGCGACTTAATTATTATGATTAATTAAATAAAAAGAATTTAAAAGTTATGGTTTACCAACAGAAAAAGAATTAATACATGCATTTTGTCCACATTAACAATATTCTAATAATAATATTATTTACTTGTTAATTAGATTTATATTAAGGTAACGTGTGTGGTTTTAACAGGACGGAGCAATGCGCACGTAAATTTCGTTAAATTCCGTAACACATTTATCCGTAGTCGATTTCTCCCTTGCGCGCAAAATATCTATATATATATATATATACATATATATAGATATATAAAAAAATGTGAATTATTATTCCCGCGCGGTATTTAGAATGGAAACCTGCTGTGGGGGGATCCGGCTGCGAAACGGATTAAGCAATTAAAAAAAAATGCGGAAAAATGGTTTCGCCGCCTCGTGCTTTATGGACCGGGCGCTGAATAAAATACGGAAATTAAATTTATAAAGGGCCGACAACGCGCTCGTAACAATATGCCCCATTATTCGGAATTAACACATGAGCAAACACGTAACGCAACGAGGGAAAAAAAACACACACACACGCGCGGAACAACAATAATAACACAACAAACGCTCGAAACAAAAAAAAAATTAAATTTTATAATCCCCCCCGATCCACAGGTGAATTTTTTTCTGTGCGGGCAGATTTTTTACTAATTGCTAAATTAATACATAGTTAAATATTAATTGATTATTGTTTTAAGCATTTAATTCATGTTAAATTTTTAATATATAAATAAAACATTTAATTTATTGATATGATATATAGAAAGTATTTTATTTAGTGTGATTGATGGTGGAAGTTATTAGTTTATTACAAATTAAACACTTTATTTGTATAACATAACTGTAATTAATCGCGTTTCATTTAATAATTAAAAAAGCACGAAAATATTTCGTAATAAGTTTAAGACTACAATTTAATTTTGCACTCTTTCTATTATTTAATTGTAATTAATTCTATTTTAATTAATTAACACGTTGTTTTATGTTTTCAAAAATTAATCAAGTCAAATTACTGCACCGTATTTACATCTAAATATTTATAATAGAATCCGTCCCGTAATCGTTTTATGGTCGATTATGAATTTACCGCATTAAATTATCCGATGAATTATCCGCAGTTACGTTCCGCTCGGATTTAAGTGACGAGCGCAATTTATATTTCCGACGATCGCATCGTAAATAAATTATTAGCGGCCGTAATTTTCATTATTCCGCCCCATTTGAAATTCGGATGATGATTAAAGTTCGTTTCGCGAATTTATTTCGGTCGACGCACCCCCACAGAAGGTTTAATGATGGCAAATGATTACATCACGACGGTGGATAGTCGGCGGATAATTCGCCCGTTCTGGTAAACACGCGCCCCGTGATTTTATCAAATCGACCGTCCCGGCGCATCCACCATTTGTGCCGATGGTAATTTCACGCTAATAATTTTCAAGGTAATATACATGTAAATAAATATCAATACTAATTATTCTTAATACGTAATTTTCCTTATAATTTTACTTAAAAAAAAGCAATATATATTTTAGTTTATTTAAAATTATAATTTTCTTATTATACACGTACTTTCTTTCGTATCTAGCTGTATATTTTTTATTATGAACACTCTGTGCGCACGTTTACGTCTGTGTCTGAATAATTTCAGCCGAAACAGGAAGAGAATAAAAGTTCTCCGCTCATTTTTTTGTTGCGTATCCGCTTGTTAATAATAAAATTGCGACTCGCGACGATGACGCGGGTTCGAATTAAAGTCTGCCCGTGTCACATTTCAACTTTTTTCATTTAACAAGGCGAAAATAATAATAATAATAATAAAAAAAGTGCTCGTGCGGGCCATCCGTTTTAATAAAGTGACATTAAAGCCGGCGGCGTCATTACGAACGTTTATTCAGATCCGTGGGTAGGTATTATTTTTTCAAACCGCGAGGGGGTGAACATTTACATAGGTTCTCTCAGGTGCCTCAAGTTCGTGTTGATGTAGCCGTATTTACACTCGCCGGATTTAGCCATAAGATCCACAAAGCGAATTGCAAATACACGGGTGGGAGAGCAGTCCGTTATCTATGCAGATTCCGGTCGGAACTTGAATCGAAGTTCGATTAAGTTTCTGGTGGCGGTGGTTTTGGCCTTTTTTGTGCTTCCCGTTTCCTCTCTCTCTCTCTCCCTCTCTCTATATCCTTCCGCTCGCATCGGTGGCGGTGGCGGCAGCACGTGTGGGCCCGTTTATTATTTGGAGACTGCGGATGACTGCGGAAATGTCTAACCGGTTGTGCTCTTTTTGTTGCAGTTCACCAGAGACAATCAAAATGAGAGGCGCCCATAAATTCCTGCTGCTTCTGCTGCGGATGAGCGTCGTCGTAACGCTGGCCGTCGTCAGCGCCCACAAGGAGCAGAAGTTCGCGATGGAACCGCAGGATCAGACCGCCGTCGTCGGGTCCAGGGTCACCCTACCATGCAGGGTCATCGATAAGAGCGGGATCTTACAGTGGACGAAGGATGACTTCGGTCTAGGAACGCACAGGAACCTCAGTGGATTTGATAGATACTCCATGATCGGAAGCGATGAAGAAGGTAAGATTACGAAGTTAATATTGATTATAATGTAAACATTTCAAATACTTCTTGTGGTTAATGGGTCAACCTCTACTTGCGTCCTTTTTCACTTTAGAAAATTATTTACACAATGTACGGCGAGTATAAAGATGCCGTTGCACGTTACCATAAAGCGCGGCCTGATATAATAAAGCCGCACCGTTGCGTACATATTTTATATCCCGCTGCGGAATTATTGAGGCAAGTGAAAATGTTGACGGTGGTGCGGCGCGCCAGCCTCAATAATCCACTAACAAGACAGACAACGCCAGACAAAAGATATACGAGTCCACGTGAAGTGGTTTTGCAGGAAGGGCGCGATAGAGAGAGAGTGAGAGGGCCGAATCCACTTCTCGTATATCAAGGGCCCTTCCACCCTCTACTGCTCCCATATGACATGTGCTCTCTCCGCCTGCACATGTGTCCTCCCCGTGAGGACACACCAGCATGCACTTTCCGCATTCCACTGGGTTTGAAAATTTTTTATCGACCCCAGTTTATTTCCATTAGGTGAATAAAATTCTTCACATATACACACACACGCTGAAACAATGTAATTGCGAGGGATGAAGTCGTGAACGACACGCTGACGCCTACAAATTGATGGTGATTGATCGCCTCAAAAGAAATAATTTTCAGTAAGAAACGAAAGACATTAATACGAACGATAAGCGATTTATGTTTGCGATGAGATTTCATTTCACAGCCTTCTACATTATCTTTCAATACTACACCTACTTGATTTTATTAGCAAGATCGACTCAAGAATTTTTTACAATTTACTACTTTACAGAAAGATATACGTTCAAACTAGTGTTGCTTTGATAGCCTTGCTATTTTGTAACACGAAAATTACTTTTGTATTATTCAATGTCTGTCGAAGTATTAGCTAGAGAAGTAGTTGTTTCAAAAGTGGTTTGTTCTTGTAGTCTTAATAAGACTCATTTGTTGTAGATTTTACGAAATATTTTCGTTTTTTCTAATTATTAATTCATCTAATCGGAATTTTTCAAAAATTATTCCTAATTCCAAGAACGTTCGTTAAGTGTTTTAGATTTTGCCAATAATTTATCTTTCAGATTTGTACAATTTTCCAGTAATTTCTTTAAAAATTATCAACATTTCCTTCAAACTACAAACTTTTCCTTCATCCATCACTTGGTGAATCATTTTCTTTGCCAAAGCATCAGAATTTTCTTTCAAGACTTCTGAATTTAATACTTTCACTACTACAGTCTTGATGAAACATAATTACAGGTGTAGATTTGTAAATGAAAGTCTTGTTTTGAAAATGACTAGTAATTGTCGAAACATATGTCAGGAAACTGATAACAAAACAAGATTTACAAATCCACTTCTGGTTTTTTTGCATTTCCTCTAAATTTTAAAAATATTCTAGCTTTACTTCTACATATATATACAATAATCTTTATTTGGACACATTTAACATACAAATAAATAAATGGTGTTAATCCATCAAGACTACAGACCTGAGGTCTTTCAGCCCTCTTCTACATATTTTTTATTAACTCATCTTTTAGTTTTTTTAGAATTTTCAATCATTTCTTACTCTGTAATTGGCTTTTTGGCTATTGGGTAAAAATTAATAAATAAATAAATAAATTGAATAAAACACGATAACTTTGTTTGTATAACACAATAAAAAGTTTTCAAGTTATACAAACAAAGTTATCGTGTTTTATTCAATTTACAAAAATGTATAACGGAGTAGAAGCCTCCAACATATATAACAAAATAAATAAATGTTCTTCCTAATTTTTACATTCTTCATCTTTGAGATTTTTTCTCCACATAGAATTTTATAGAATTTCTGTTTGAAAATTTTAATTATTTTCCAACAAGATTTCGTCTTAATTCCTTAATAATTATCTACCATTTCTCAATAGTAATTTCTTTTGATAGTTCCTAGAATTATGTAGAAATATTTTCTCAAAATTTCTATTTTGTTCTAAATATTGTTTTTATTAGCAAAGAATTTTAGCTCTTTCTTCATTTTAAGAATTTCTTCTTCAAAATATGATTTTCGACTATCTTTCTTTAATTTTTTTTTAATCTTCTACCATTTCTAACTTTATTTTAGTGAATTTTCCGAAAATCTATCTTCATAATTCCAAGAATTTTCTAAAAATGTTTCCGCCAGATTTATGAAACTTTTTAGTATTTCTTATTTTCAAATTGCGAAAAAGTTCAAGCATACTTTCAATTTTTATAGATATTTTCAGCTTTTGCCACATTTTATCGGATTTCTTCTTCAAAAATGTATTTTCCACAATCTTTCTTCAATTTTTTTCAATTTCTGGTTTTTTTAACAAATTCTTCAGCAATTTCTGTTCATAATTACAAGAATTTCTCTAAAGTGTTTTCTCCGTATTTTTAAAATATTTTCGTACTTTTTTCCGAAATTACAAAGAATGATTTCTTCTAAATTTGTTATAATTTTTCTTTGAAAATGTATTTTTAAGCATATCTCTTTAATTTTTTTGACAATCATCAACGAATTCTCCAAAAATTCATTTTCATAATTCTGATAATTTTCCAGAAATGTTTCCTCTAAATTTTGTAATGTAATTTCTAGTTTCTTTTGTCTTGAAATTTTAGAACATTCTCTGCAATTTCTGGCTTTATTTTATCAAATTTTTCAAAACAACTTCTCTTAACAATTCCGAGAATTTTCTAGAAACATTTTCTATAGTTTTTGAATTTATTAGAATTTTTCTTCCAAATTTTACAATTTCCTCTTGATTAATAGAATTTTCTCAGTTTTTTTAACCTCGTTGTCATAAATTTCTTTTTTAATAATTTATATCATTCACTTCTGTGTTTATTTTATCAAATTCCCCAGAAATTTCTCTTCATAATTCTAAGAATTCTCTACAGCAAGGAATTATTTTTTCGAATTCAACAGAAATTCATTTTCATAATTTTGTCAATTTTCCAGGGAGGTTTCCTCCAGATTTCCAAAAAAAAAAATTAGTTTCTTTCTCTTATTTTTTTGGAAAATTGACCAATTGTACAATTTCTGGTTTTATTTTATCAATATCTACAGAAATTTCTCTTAATAATTCCAAGAATTTTCTAGAAATATTTCCTAAAAGTTACTAAATTTTTTTAAATATATTTCCTAATTGCAAATTATTTTCAACATTTCTTCCAGATGTATAGAATTTTCTCAGTATTTTTACCTCATTTTCATGTTTTTTTCTTCTTCGGAAATTTATTTTCAAACATATTTATTAATTTTTTTTTAATTTTCCATAACTTTTGCTTTTATTTTATTAAATTCGTCCGAATAGATTAATAGAATGACCTTATTATTTTAGTTTTCTTCTTTTGAAATTCATTTTCAAAAATGTCTTCGAATTGTTCACTTTTGGCTTTATTTTATTAAATTCTCCAGAATTTTTTATTTTCGTAATTCTAAGAATTTTCCAAAAGTGTTTTCGCTAGATTTCTGAATTTTTTTTTTGCTTATATTTTCTTTCAAGCGTCAGTTCTCTTCTCTAAAAAATCATTTTCAAGAATTCTCTACAGCCAATATTTATTGTATCGAATTCTCCAGAAATTTTTCTTCATAATTCTGATAACTTTATATGTTTCCACCAGATTTTAATTTTTTCTAATATTATCCATAAAATTGCAAAAATGTTTTTAGCATTTCTAATTATTGATTATTAGATTTCTACAATTTCTGTTGAATTTTCTGCTTCAAGAATTCATTTTCGAGCACCTTTCTTTAAACTTTTTTAAAAATTCTTATCATTTCTAACTTTATTTTAATGAATTTTCAAAAAAAAGTCAAAACGTCATCCAGATTTCTCAAATTTTTCAACAATTTATCTTCTAGATTTCTAAAATTTGTCAATATTTTATCTTCAATTTTTTTTAAGAATTTTTGAGGATTTTCTATTCCAAATTGCGAGAATATTCTTGGAAGGTTCTAGAATTTTTAAGTTTCTTTTTTTCAAAATGAAGTTGTTGATAAATACTGTAATTTATGAAAGAGAAATAACGATAAAAATTCTAAATCAAAATTCTATAATTTTCAAGCATCATTTCTTTTTCTTAAATTCTAGATTCTTTTAACCACTTCATTTTCTTTTTTTTTTCTTTCGGATTATTTCCCACATATCCTATTATTTTTTTGGAAAATCTCACATAATTTTCAGAATTGGTTTTCTAGAGTTCTACAGTTTTCAAAAGAAGAATTCCTTTCAACATTGCATAATTTCTATTCGTATTTTCAAAAAATATAATTTTTTGAGGGTCCTAGAATTTTAGATAAAAATTTCATCTAGATTTTACCAAATTAGATTCCTAAAATACTTCAGTTTTTTCTTCCATTTTTTAAAGAATTTTTCGCGCTTTTCTTTTCTACTACGAAAGTGTTCTTCGAGACTTCTCGAATTTTTAAGCATATATTTAGAAGTAAAGTAAATTTGTTGGAATGTTCTAGAATGCAAAAAAGAAAAATAATGCTAGAAAATTCTAACATTTGAGTTTTTCAACAATTTCTTATGATTTTTTAAGATTTTTTTCTGCTACTTTACTTAAGAAATAAAGTTTTGTTTTGTTTGCAAATAATAGAATTTAATAAAGAGAAAAATTTTAGTAATTCAACTAGTAAATTAATATTTTTAATTTAATTTTAATTGAATATTTTAATTGCTTTAATTTTTAAACTTCATTTCTCAAGTTCTTGAAACTTTTAACCACTTGAATTTATGTCTTTAAGTTATTTTCACTATTTCTTGCTTATCTTATCAAAATTTTCGAAAAATCTAACATAATTTCTTGAATTTCTTTCTTAAATCTTCTCCAGAGTTTTACAGTTTTCAGAAAGAGTAATCCTTTCAATTATTTACAAGATTTTCTTCGCATTTTTCTTCATATTTTAAAGAGAAAAATTGTTCGGAGATTCTACAATTTTCCAGAAAATTTTCATACAGATTTCTTAAACTTTTCAACAATTTATCTTCTTAATTCCAAAATCTATTCAACATGTTTTTCCTTTTTTTTAAATTCTTATCATTTTCTTTCCAAATTAAGAGAATTTCCTGCTTACTTTCCAAAATTTCCAAGAAATCTTACATAATATCCAGAATGTCTTTCCTTCCTCCACGATTTGTTTCTTACTAATTTCTACAGTCTTTTTAGAAAGTGAAATCTTTTAAATTTTTCGAGAATTCAAGATTTAAAACAATAAATTCTTTGTTAGAATTTTACAGTATCATTTCTCTTTCGTAATTTTCCAGTAATTTCACTTTATTTATTCAACATTGTTTTAAATATTTCATGCGAATTTCAGAAAAATTTTCACCAAGTCTCGCATAAATTCCAGAACTTATTTCTTGCTTGCAAAGTCTAAAGTCAAAATCCACAGTCTAAGATTAAAGTCTAAAGACACAGTCTAAAGTCAAAGTGCTAGATCAAAGTCTAAAGTCAAAGTGTCAGGTCAAAAGTTCAAGTTCAAATTCAAAATCTAAAGTCAAAGATTAGTATCACAATCTTAAATTAAAGTCAAAAGCTAAAGTCAACGTCTGCAGTCACAGTCTAAGATCGAATTTTAAAGTCACAGACTAAGGTCAATGTCTAAAGTCAAAGTATCAGGTCAAAGTCTAAGTTCAAAGTCTAAAGTCAAAGTCTAGGATCAAAGTCTAAAATCACAAATTAAGCGTCAAAGTCTAAAGTCAAAGTGTCAGTTCAAAAGTCCAAGTCCAAATTCAAAGTATAAAGCCAAAGTTTAGAGTTAAAATCTAAAATTAAAGTCAAAGTTTAGATCTAATGTCAAAGTCAAAAGTTAAAGTCTATATTTAAATTTAAAGAAATAGAATTCATGTCCCAAAACTTGTTTCTTGCTTGCAAAGTCTAAAGTCAACGTCCACAGTCTACGATCAAAGTGTAAAGTCACAGTCTAAAGTCAAAGTGCTAGTTCAAAGTCTAAAGTCAAAATCAAAAGTTAAAGTCTATAGTTAAATTTAAAGAAATAGAATTCATGTTCCAAAACCTGTTTCTTGCTTGCAAAGTCTAAAGGCAACGTCCATAGTCTACGATCAAAATTTAAATTCAAAGTTTAAAGTCAAAGATTAGTGTCACAATCTTAAATTAAAATCAAAAGCTAAAGTCAACGTCTGCAGTCACAGTCTGAGATCAAATTTTAAAGTCACAGACTGAGGTCAATGTTTAAAGTCAAAGTGTCAGGTCAAAATCCAAAGTCTATGTTCAAATTCTAAAGTCAAAGTCTACAGTCACAGTCTAAGATCAAAGTCTAAAATCATAGACTAAGGGTCAAAGTTTAAAGTCAAAGTGTCAGGTCAAAAGTACAAGTCCAAATTCAAAGTATAAAGCCAAAGTTTAGTGTTAAAATCTAAAATTAAAGTAAAAAATAGATGTCAAAAGTCAAAAACAAAGTCAAAGTTTAGATCTAATGTCAAAGTCAAAAGTTAAAGTCTATAGTTAAATTTAAAGTAATAGAATTCAAGTTCCAAAACTTGTTTCTTGCTTGCAAGTCAAAAGTCAAAAGCCAAAGTCAAAGTCAAAGTCACAGTCTAAGATCAAAGTCTAAAGTCACAAACTAAGGTCAAAGTGTCAGGTCAAAATCCAAAGTCTAAGTTCAAATTCTAAAGTCAAAGTCTACAGCCAGGTCAAAAGTCCAAGTCCAAATTCAAAATATAAAGTCATAGTTTAGTGTTAAAATCTAAAATTAAAGTCAAAAGTTAATGTCAAAAGTTTAGATCTAATTTCAAAGTCTATAGTTAAATTTAAATTTAAAGTAAAACAATTATTTCTTACAGATTTCGACAGTTTTTCAGAAAGAAAATTCTTTCTAATTTTTCAAGAATTTTAAATTAGATGTAGAATAATTGGCAACATTTCCAGCATCATTTCTATTTTTTTAATTTCTAAAAATTTCTATCTATTTCATTTTACTTCTCTAAAAAAATACAACTTCCGGCTTACAAACTTTTGCAAAAAAAAATGTGAATTTTTAGAATTTCTTTTTTCCCATAATGATTAGTTTTTTGGAAACAGAAATTTTTCTAGAATTTTGAATTAGATTTCGAATTTAGATTTAATAATGCTAGAATTTCCAGCAAAATTTCTCCTTTTTAAATTCTATAATTTTCCAACAACTTTATCTTAGGATAAGCAGGAAATTCTAGAAAAATTATTTTTTCAGAAAAAAGATTTTTTCTCTTGCCTAATTTCTAAATTTTCTTCGCCAATTATTTTCCAGAGTTCTACAGTTTTTAGAAAGGGATATCTTTAAAATTTTTCAAGAATTGTCCAAAAATTTCTCTTCATATTTTAGTAAATACAATTAATTCTATTTTCATTTTCATCCAGATTTTTAAAAGTTTTAAGCAATTTGTCTTGATTCTAAAATCTTTCCAATACTGGTTCCATATTTAAAAGCATTTTTCAGCATGTTTGTCCAAATTGAGAATTTTTTAAAGTGTTTTAGAATGTTTAAGCATTTATTTAGAAAATAAAATGAGATTATTCTAAATTTTTAGATTTTTTATTAAAAAAAATTCTCTAGATTATTATAATTTCCAAACACAAAAATTTAATTTTTAGAGTGTTTTTCATTAATTCCTCTTTTAATTTGTCAAAAATTTCTTTCTGTAGTTCTAAAATTTTCCAAAATTATTTGCCTTATTTCGTCGAATGTATTTTCATAACGTTTATGTTTTTTTAACAGTATCGAAAATATTCCACTATTTCTCACTTTAATATTACTATGATATTATTATTATTACTATAAATTTTTCAAATTCCAGACATTTTGTTCAAGGTTTTTACATTTTTCGCTTCAAGAACTTTATTTTCCAGCAATTTATCTTTCAATTCTTGAATATAATCTACTATTTTGTATCTTTTCTAATATTTTCAAGAATTTCCCTTTTATTTGTAAATTTCTAGAATTTTACAAAAATTTTTCTTCTAGATTTTTAGTAGATTCTATTTCATTTCTTGTAAATTTTTACTTCTTTCTTATTGCAAAAAATATCTTCTTGAGTTCTAGACTTTTCTCTTCGAGTTTTCTAGAATTTTACAAATTCATCTTGCCTATAAATCCGATTATATGATAACTCTAGAAAAACCTTTAAAATTTTTCTAAGAGATTCTTTTTAATATTTCGTGAAGTTTTCAATTACAATAAAAATTTCCAGAAACTTTTCAAGAACTTTTAACTAAACTTAGAACTCTATTTTAACAATTTAATTGCTAGAGAATTTTTATTATAATTTCTTTATTAAATTTATTTCTTTAGGATCTGATTTTTTTAAATTTTAGCCAAGTTATAAAATTGTAAAAGTTCATTATTTTTTCCATGTTTTTGTTTAGATTTTAGAGAAATTATATAACAATTTTCCATGAATTTCTCTTTATAATCATAATTTTTTTTAATTCTTAATTTTTTTTAAAGTTTCTAAAATATTTTCTTCAATTTTTACCTACTTTCATGAAATCTTCATTAAATCGTAGATTTTTTAACATATTTTTCTACATGTATTAAAAATACGTAACCATTTCTTACTGATCCTATAAAAAAAAAATTCTTCAAACTTTAAGAGTTTTCTTCAAGGGTTCTACTGTTTTCTACCTTTTCTTTCTTATTTTTTTTTCTGAATATTTTGACTTTTACTTGTTTATCTCATCAGACTTTTCCAGAAATTTTTCTTCCAAACATTAACAGTAAAGCCACCGTTGATTAAAAAAAAAACTAAAGCACTAATTGTGATTGGAGTATTAATGTATATGTAGGGTGGGTGGGTGGCCTCTATCCCACCCTCCAACCAGTATAACATAAACGAGGGATTTATTAAATATTTATCTAAATTACAAAAAATTGTTTGTCACTGAATTAAAAAAAATACAAAATAATATTTGTGATTAAAACGTAGTGAATCTTTTATTCAGAGTATGCATTATTAAAGTAACGGTCGCAACCATTTGACTTAATTTATTACATAGATATTCTTCTTAATCGAATAAATAATTTAAGAAATCGTTGATCGTAATTTGATAATTGGATGATAGGATAGTAGCCTATATATTGATTGGAAGGTGGGATAGTGGCCACCCACCCACCCTACATATACAAAAAACTTAAATACAATACTATGATTAATTAAAAAAGTAAATCATTACAATCCTGTGTTATTTTTCAATTTAAAAAAATCAAACTTGTGTATTAGTATGAAATAAAAATATATATGATGAAAGTGAATTATATTTCTTTACCTGAAGAAGCTACAGTGTAGCGAAACAATAGTAATGAATAAAATAAAATATTGAAAATCATCAATAGTTTACTATTATTATTATATATGAATCTGCAAAAAATCCTCGAGATTTTTACAGGAAATAAAATAATTTTTTTCTCGGACTAGTTTTCACAATCAACGTCATTATCAAAGAGGGAATTAATGTCGAAACTAGTCGGAGTAAATGTAATAAATTATTTGTGAAATAAACTAAGTAATTTTTAGATTAAACCAAAAAAATTAAAAAAAAAATTCACCAAGAATTAAGTGAGCAATTATTTAAATATATACTTATATTTTCTTTACAACATTAAGAGTAAAACTGGAATGTTTTTTTGGAAACCAAACGAGGATATACTATTAAAGTTCAATGTATATGTAGGGTGGGTGGGTGGCCACTATCCCACCCTCCAATCAGTACAACATAAGCGAGAGATTCACTGAATTTTTGCATAAATTACAAGACTTGCTACGTAAATATTATTCGCAATAATATAGTTTGAAATAGTTTAAAAATTCCTAATGTAAAAACAAGCTAATTTAATTCGAACTAAAAGGAGCAACCGCTTAGCCAATCCCTCAACTAAAACGAGCGCAAACTTCTCAAAGTTTATCCTGCCATCCGGTAATTGTAAGGTAATCAAGTCGACGCGGTTGAAATTTCTCGCGTTTAATAATTGCACAAAAACAGACCATTTTCACACCGCGTGACCTTTCCCTTTCCAAACAATAATTTGTGTTTCTATTATGCAGCAACAGCAGCAGCAGGAACAACAACAAAACGCCCAGAATTCGATGTAATCACTGTCCCGACATGAACGCATTTTTTTTTCCATCCACCTCCTCATAAATCATATCTGGAATCACGCACGAACACTTAAGAATATTATTTCCCTTTTGTCGAAAAATGTGGCCGCCCGACAAAAGTGTTCCCTTTCTGTACACCCCCCAACCACCCCGTGTGTACATAATGCCCGGGATTATACTATTTTCCCATTGTTGTGCGCACATTCACCGTGAAAATATTTTAATGCATTTCTTAGCGTTTAAGTAACGAGTTCCACGCTATCAGCTCGAATTTATCGGGGAGGGAAAAAGAAAAAAAGGAGCCGGGTTTATCGGGGGTTGAGATTAAAATTATTGCTCGCTCGCATTTAGCCCAAGTGTTTCGAAATGAATTTATATGAATTGTACTTTATTAATATTAAATAATATTGTGTATAATTATGGATGTAATAATAATAACTTTATTAACGGGATTAATATTATTAAATCAACATTGAGAGAAATTATAGTTGAATATAAGAACTCGAATTATATGATAGCGTTCATCGCGAATTATCGATTCCATTTGGTGAAACGATGAAAATTTCCGCCGCAAACGATAAGAATAACGATGCGGCGGGCAGTAAAATAATTTCACGAGGAGTTTACGGCGCGAAGAAGGGGGTAATCGATGGGGCTGGTAGGTGCGTACGAATGATAAATACGGGATAAATTGGACGTCCGTGCGGCGTTATTATTTTTTACGACATAATTGGGCGCCGCGTCGCGCTATCTTGAGCGTGCAGCGTCCCGAGAGGCGTCGCGACGGCTTGTTATGTCAAAAGGGCGGTCCCAGCCGGTTGTTCCCGGTGTATGTACGTATGTGTATGTATCATGCAGCCGTTCCTCTAATATCTCCCCTGACATTTCTAAGATACGGGATCGCCGGAATACACCTAAGACCGCGCGCGCCCTCCCTTGCTCCCCCCCAATTCTTCCGGAGACAACGGGGAGGCGACGCCTCGGAACGGACGTGTTCCACAAATAAATGAAACGTATCGATCAAATCAACTTTATTACAAATGTATTTCCAGTCCGCTCATCCAATATTTACTGCTGTACGTCGACCGGCGCGTATTGAAAATCATAAATTGTGAGTTTATATTTAAACAGGATGGATTTACACGAAATTTCGAAAACATATTTATACAATGTTAAAAATAAATTCAAAACTGTAAATTATAATCGTAATCAATTATTACAATATTAATCACAAGAAAATGGCCTCTATTCCACCCTCCAATTATCAAAATCATAATCGACGTTTTGTAGAAAAGTAAATTATAACAAGAAAATATACATAATAAATATTATCAAACTTCACTTGTAATTTAGATAAATATTCAGTAAAACTCTCGTTTATGTTATAATGATTGGAAGGTGGGATAGTGGCCACCCACCCACCCTACAAATACATTTATACTACAATTGCAATCACGCTTTAAGTTTCCAAAACCAACTGTATTGTAACTGATGACAGTCTAATGAAATTTCAACATAAACTTTAGTTAAAGTTTTTGTATATGTAGATAGGGTGGGCGGCCTCTATCCCACCATCCAATTACCAAAATATAATCAATATTTTTTTTTACAATAAACGATATTAATAAAAATATTTATGTAGCTAATAAAATAAAACTTTTCTTGTAATTCAATAAATCTCTTGCATATGTTATAATGATTCGAGGGTGTAATAGAGGCCACCCACCCACCCTACACATACATTGATACTTCTTTCTAGTTCACTTGTTGGTTTCTAAAAAAACAAAGTATAATAGTTATTAAAATTTCAATAAAACTAAAAGATATTGCAGTTTGAGTTTTATAAATATGTAGGTTGGGTGGGTGGCCTCTATCACACCCTCACATTATCAACATCATAATCGACAATTTAAAAAAAACAAATTGTATCAATAAAAATATTTACATAATTAATATTATCAAACGTATCTTGTAATTTAGATAAATATTCAGTAAAACTCTCGTTTATGTTATACTGATTGGAGGGTGGAATAGTGGCCACCCACCCACCCTACATATACATTTATACAACAATCGGAATCCCGCTTTAAGTTTCCAAAACCAACAGTACTGTAACTATTGACTTTCTTATGAAATTTCAGCATAAATTCTAGTTATAGTTTTTATTATGTAGGGTGGGTGGACGGCCTCTATCTCATCCTCCAATCATCAAAATCATAATCGGGGGTTTGTAGAAAAATTAATAGTATTAACAAGAAAATTTACATAACAAATATTATCAAACGTATCTTGTGATTTAAATAAATACTAAATAAAACTCTCGTTTATGTTTTATTGATTGGAAGGTGGGATAGTGGCCACCCACCCACCCCACATATACATTTATACTACAATTGCAATCACGCTTTAAGTTTCCAAAACCATCAGTACTGTAACTGTTGACATTCTCATAAAATTTCAACATAAATTTTAGTTATAGTATTTGTATGTGTAGGGTGGGTGGGCGTCTTCTATCTCACTCTCCAATTATTAAAATACAATCAACTATTTTCTTTCAAGAAAGCGTACTAATAAGAATATTTATGTAGAAAATGAAATCAGATTCTTCTTGTAATTTATGGAAACATTCAACAAATTCTCGCTTATGTTATAACGATTAGAGGATATGTTAGAGGCCACCCACCCATCCTACATATACATTATTATTTCTTACCAGTTCATCCTTTTGGTTTCCAAAAAAACACACAGTATTTTATATTGAAATTTTCCAAAAATTTAAAGTTCTATCGTAGTTTAAGTTTTCTTATATATGTAGGGTGGGTGGGTGGCCTCTATCCCACCTTCCAATTATCAACATCATAATCGACGATTTATAGAAAAATTCATTAGATCAACAAGAAAATTTACATAATAAATATTATCAAACTTCACTTGTGATTTAGATAAATATTCAGTAAAACTCTCGTTTATGTTATACTGATTGAAGGGTGGGATAGTGGTCACCCACCCACCCTACATATACATTTATATAATAATTACAATCACGCTTTATATTTCCAAAACCAAAAGTACTGCAATGGTTGACATTCTTATGCAATTTCAGCATAAACTCTACTAACAGTTTTTGTATATGTAGGGTGGGTGGGTGGCGACTATTCTACCCTTCAATTATTAAAATACAATGAATTATTTTTTGAATAAATTGTATTAATAAGAATAATTATGTAACATATGAAATCAAACTTATCTTATAATTTTTGTAAACATTCAACAAATTCTCGCTTATGTTATAATGATGGGAGGGTGGGTTAGAGACCACCCACCCACCCTACATATACATTCTTATTTCTTACCTGTTCATCCTTTTAGTTTCCAAAAAAACACACAGTATTTTAGTATTGAAAATTTTCCAAAAATTTAAAGTTATATTGTAATTTATGTTTTTTATATATGTAGGGTGGGTGGGTGGCCTCTATCCCACCCTCCAATTATCAACATCATAATCGACGATTTATAGAAAAATTCATTAGATCAACAAGAAAATTTACATAATAAATATTATCAAACTTCACTTGTGATTTAGATAAATATTCAATAAAACTCTCATTTATGTTATACTGATTGAAGGGTGGGATAGTGGCCACCCACCCACCCTACATATATATTTAAACAACATTCGGAATCGCGCTTTAAGTTTTCAAAACTAACAGTACTGTGACTATTGACATTCTTATGAAATTTCAGCATAAATTCTAGTTATAGTTTTTATATATGTAGGGTGGGTGGGTGGCCTCTAACATACCCTCCAATTATCAAAATCATAATAGACGATTTTTCGATAAACAAATTACAACCATACATATATTCCAACAAAAAATAAAACTCAAAATTATTAAAATGCAATAAACATGAGAAATTTTATCAATCTGAAAGTATCAGAAATATAAAAGCACACACAGTGCTAAAATATTATTTCAAATGCTTAATTTAAAGGCAATTTTAATGAATTAATGATGAACTCATAACAAGGCTAAATTTTATACAGCAGAAATATGTATAATTTACACCATCCTCACCAAAACTTCTTGGTTTAATTTTAGAAATGTTTGAACTCCGCGACTTGATAATAATTAAACCGCCCGGCCTGGATTAAACAGCACGATCCCCCTCCCGCTCGTGTCGGGGGGTTAGGGGAGGGACACAAATGTGACATTTCCGTTTAGCGCGAACAAACAATGCTCTCTCTCGGTGTATTTTAAAGTTATCCGTCTTGTGGGATTACGTCGATAAAACCGCGAATACACGAGCAAACAGGCATTGTCGCGGCGTTTATTATCGCCCCGCCAGTCGGACGTTTTGAAAAGGGGGGAGGCGATTTAACACCCTTTGCCGCCCCCCGGTTTCAATCGGGATTTGTATAATTTATGTTTCGATAAATTCCGCCGCGAAGATGTATTTTTGACGACCGCCGCCTCCCCGTGTGCCGTGCGCGCCTTTGAGTGATTACGAGGGAAAAGTTTCGCCTTTGTAGGAAGCCGGATGTGAAGAGTTTAAATAAAGCCTAGCGTTAATCTGAAAACTTTGCGAGCACAGATAGTCGTAGCCGGAATTTAATCGCCTTTTCAGATACCGTTTAAATATGGAATGGTTAATATAAAACAACAGGAAGTTTAAAAGGGGGAGCGGGGGGTGGCTGTAAGTGACACGCCGCTGCTGCCAATTACTTTGTTTACTCTTGCGGCCGAAGAGGGAAAGTTTCCAACGGAAAAATTAACTTTTTCTGGGTTTAATGTAGACGTCGATAAATTTCGTTGAACTTTACTTACTGGCAACTAATGTTAAAATCAATACCAACAATATGTTTATGTGTGGAACTTGAGTTCTGGTCAATAGGGTCATTGGGATATGGATTATTGTTTGTAACTACAACTACAATATCCTATTGTGATAATTGATAACGTGAATAACCGTGGATGATGGATAAAGTGATTGGCGCACCTACCTCACGTAACGTAACGAGTTCATAAAAGAAACAGCTTTATTACGGTCCTGTGAAAACGTTTCATTCCCTCGGGAATCTTACCTAAGTTTTAAGGGTAGTAAGGGTAGGGTCTAACAATTCCTTGTAAATTGCTGAGGCGACAACGATATTAACTATTTCGCTTTATGGCAATCTTTACATTTATTTATTTCCTTTTTTTTAGGTGACTTCAGCTTGGACATCTATCCGGTGATGTTGGATGATGATGCTCGGTATCAGTGTCAAGTGTCGCCGGGGCCGGAGGGCGAGCCGGGCATACGAAGCCATTTCGCGACGGTGACCGTGCTGGTCCCACCGGATCCGCCCAAAATTGTCCAGGGCGATTATCTGGTTACGACGGAGGACCGGGAGATCGAATTGGAATGCGTCAGCCAGGGCGGAAAGCCGGCCGCCGAGATCACCTGGATCGATGGGATGGGCAACGTGCTCACCGAGGGCATCGAGTACATCGTTGACGAGCTGTCCGATGGCAGGCGGTTCACGGCGAAGAGCATACTCAAATTAACGCCGAGGAAACAGCACCATAACACCACGTTCACGTGCCAGGCGCAAAACACCGCCGAACGGACGCACAGATCGGCCAAATTGAAACTCGAGGTACGTGCAAATGTCTAACAGTATCCATCCACATTATTAATTCAATCGATTCTGATTACACTTACATAACAGACACTCCAATTAAAAGAATCTCGAGTTTTAATTTTATTATCTGAAAAGTATTGCGAAGTTCAAAGTTTACGTAACTAAATTACCTAAGGATTTTAAGTTAATAGGATCACTTTAAAACTGTTAATAGTTTCGTATCACTTTATCTTAAGTCACTTAGTCTTTATAAACACATTATAAATTTTAAAAGAAATAATTTCAATTAAATAGTTTGTCACACACAATATATTCATTCATTTAAATGTAACAAATGTATTAACAACTATTTAGGTATTTATTTATCAATTATTCTTTGTTTTGAACAAAAAACAACATTATTTTTATATTATAAATTAAAACCGCTTAAACAATACAAAACCCGCAAAGAATATTAAATTGATTGGATCCCATAATCTCTTATTTAAATCAGTGTTCGATTTTTATATATACGAGACATGAATATTTATTAT